>CM034152.1:502065503-502515355 GCA_019776745.2 Taxus chinensis | reverse complement strand
AAAAATTCTGATCCACCTAAAATGGGCTTCCTCGTCCCTCATTTGGTCGATGACACGTGGCATTTTTCGATTGGCCTTCAGATCCTTTGGTGATCCGCGTCCCACGTGTCCCTTCGTCCCGGATGTCCCAGTACGAACTTTCTCTGTTTCGGCCGAACCGGCCGGTTCGCGTCCATTTAACCCAAATGTCCTGGTGCTTCGTGGGACAAATTCTTCCAGTTCACCTGATCTGGACGATTCGCGTCTTTTTGTCCCACCTGTCCCTTTGCTGCTTGGGCCGCCTGCAGGCTTTTCGGCCGATCCGCGCCTTGGCATCCCAAATGTCCCACATTGTCCTAGGACAAGGACTTAGCCATTTTTCGTGATTTTTTCTGGCCTGAGCCTATCTTCTGCAACTTTTTTCGCATTTTCTCAGAGCTTGCTCTTTCCTTCTTTGGTCAGGGGAGTTAGAAAAAATCTGAGGGAACCCCAGAAACATGATGTTTGCTCTGAATCAATTATCTGCCTGGGACTTGAGAATTCTGATGCATGTTATCAAATTAACCCTGGGGGGTGAATTTTGGATAACAGTACTCACTACAACTGATTACTTCACTAAATGGCTGGATCCCATTCTAACCAAATAAGCTAGCTCTAAAACAGTTTACAACTTTATCAAGGATAATACCATTGTCCATTTTGGAGTACCATTAAAGATTGTCATAGACAACGCCACCTATTTCTCTTCAAAGGAGCTCATAGAGTTTTGTTATGGTTTTTGAATCTCCTTATCTCACTCTTCTAACTACTATCCATAGAGAAATGGTCAAGTTGAGTCAAGAAACAAGAATATTGTCACAATTATTTGCAAGCTGGTAGATGAGAATCAAAGGAACTGGCACAAGAAGTTATATGATGCATTGTGGGGTGATAAGATCACTCTTAAGAAAGTAATAGGTATGTCACCTTTCCAAATGTTGTATGGACTTGATGCAGAGATTCCCCTCACAATTGAGATGCCAGCTCCCAAGTTGCTGCAAGAAATAGAAGATGGTCAATATAAAGACTCCATTAATAAGAGGATCCTCTTCCTGGAGAAGCTGGAGGAAAGAAGATTTCAAGTGGTGGATACAATTAGAGAACACCAATTGAAAGTAAATAAGATCTTTGAAAAAAGGGGAAAGGAAAGAGAATTCAAGGTTAGAGACTTTGTCCTGCTATAGGACAAGAGAAGAGAACTAAAGGGCAGCCATGGAAATTTTGATTAATTATGGCTCGGCCCATTCCAAATTCATGGAACTTGTGGTGAGAATTTTTTTCTCCTCTCATATTTGGATGGAATGCAATTGGAATTACCTTGAAGTAGGAAATACTTGAAACTATATCATTAGTGAAAGTGGGTTTTCCCCCACCTTGTACCATAGGTGATTTTCCTAGGTGTGTTTTCCCCTTTTCTGTTGCGTGGTTTTGGTTTAAGTTTTATTTGTTTTTTGTTGTGTGTGGTTTGTCTTATGTGTTTCCTCCTTCTTCAATTCTTTCTCAGAATTGTACATGAATCTACAAGGCCCAATGGATAAGCTACTGGTCAATGTAATATGTTTTGAAACTCAAGATTCTGGAATCTCATGTCATGCCCTAGCCATGCCCTATTCATGCCATGTCCATAAGCTAGAGCTAGTTGTTGTCTCCTAAAAAATGCTATGCGTTTCCATAGAAAACTTAAAAACTTTTAAGATCATGTCCTTCATTGGTGTTTAAACCAAGTTAGATATTTAATAAATTAGTAAAAGTCGTGCCTTAATACCGTTTAAGTCCATGTTGTGCTTGTTTTGATAAATTCTCCATCTCCCGATCTGTGCACGAAATATCCTCTTTACAATATCCTTTTTGATCAAAATTGTTTGCTTTTTCTATGGCCTAGGTCGTTAAATCCTTGTTTTTCCTCCATGCATCCGGTTCGTGAAGGAAATTCAAAAATTAGACTCAAAATGATGAAGTTCTCTTCCTCTGTGTATTTTTCCTGCAGTCGAGAACAATGGGTGTTTCTTTCCTTGTCAAATTTTTCCTCACCATCCCAGAGTCATACGTGGGTCTCTCTGATTGGATGCGGTTTGGTCATACTTCAAAACTTATCATAACAATCCATGTGTCTCAATGGTACAACTCCAGGGGAAGACTTCAAGGGACAGTCTTTAATTAAGCACGGGTTTCCATGTGTCCCAGGTACAAAATGAAGGTAAATTCAGCTAAGTATGGAAGGCTCAGTAGATGGCTCCACATGTTGCAATGGCATATTTCTAAAGGTGGGAAGAAATAGCCAATTACAAAATCAGTGCCAGATCACCACGTGGTTAGAGTCATTGGAGAGGTAAAGCCCACCATTGAAAAGTCAAAGCACACGAGCAGGCCATTGGGGGGATTTGAGTTTTTGACACTCTTTGTAAAAAGGCAAAAAGTTAAAAAGTAACCCATAGCCCCGATTAGGCTATTACAAAAAAATTAAAATCTTGAGGCCGTAGGGAAAAGTCAAAGGTGTAGCTTACTGTTGAAAAGTCAAACCAGAGAAGTGGGCCAGTGGAGGAATCCGAGTTTTTGAGCCTTTTTCCAAAAGAAAAGGTAAAAATCTTGAGAAAAGGGCCGTCACCCCATTTTCAATAAGAAGGTGCCACATGTCCTAGTCAAATTGGAGTAGTGGGCCGACAGAGGAATTTGAGTTTTTAAGCCTTTTTCCAAAAAAGGTTAAAATTTTGAGAAAAGGGCCATGGCCCCATTTCCAATAATAATGTGCCACGTGTCCTAGTTGAAAATTCAAAGTGGGGTTGTGGGCCAATTTGTCCCAAATTTCCAAATCTCATGAAAAATCATAAAATTCTAAAGGCTTCCCCTATAACCACTCCAATCCCTTCCTACCATGAGGATGACCCAATTTCAAAGTTATAGGAGCAAATCAAATGGTCTATATTTAAATTGGAAAATCAAATGTAACGGTTGCTTTGCATGATCTAGTTTTTAACCCACCATGAGTGTTTTCTTCATAAAAAAGGAATTTGAAAAGGTAGTGAGGATGTGTGAAGTTGAAATAGTTTCTTACAAAGAATATAACGGCTTCCTGAAGCCATTCCAAAGGGCTGGCAATTGATTTTAGAAAATACCAGAGTTCATTGTACCTTGAAAAGATAGGAAATGCCATTCTTCTTATATTTTCTCTTCTTCTTCAAATTTCTTCCATTCTCAAGCTATGTAAAAACTCTTCTCAAGCTTCAATAATAAGAGAAGAAATTTTTTCCTCTTTGATTGAGGAATTAATTGGTACTTTACGACCAAGGAGTTTCATTCAATCTTGTATCTTTTCTTGCGGATTAGTTTTTCTTCTAACTATAAATGCATGTGAACAAAATTTCTAATTAATGTGTGTGGGCATCTGGTATACTAATCACAACATTAGTTTTCTCCTACCTCCATTTCCACTAACATTCCCCTTTCCAAAACAAAGTTTCTTCTCTAGTGAGACATTCCTAACTTTGCCACAAGGTCAGTGGAGTGCCCCTGTTGGATCTCTAGTCAAAAGGCCACCATTAAAATCCACCATTTTTACATGAAAATACGAAAGTTGTACTATTCAAGTAGAGGGACTTATATTCCCATAGCGTTGGATTAAAACCCACCAATTTGTCCACAAGACAATTTTTCTCGCCAACAGCTGGTTTTGGTGTATTTTTTCCAAGGAGTGCATAATATCTTGTAGAAGGAGATGATGCAAAGACTAAAATATCCACTTTTACCAACATATAACAAAGCTCTATTTTTCTTTCATGTTGTCAGAACTTGTGATTACATGAAGAAATAAGGATCAAATTGCTCCTGCAAAAACTTATGAAAAATATTGGCACTAAAAAATTTGAGTCTTCTTTCTCCGAGAATTAACTAATTTTACTAAGGGACCTCTAACATACATTTTCAGTAATCTATATAGTGCTTGTAGCAATGTAGCACCTCAACTTATAGCGTCATGATGACTCTTCATGTAGCCAAAGGTGCAAATTCCAATAAGGTACATATCACAATCATGAAATGTACTTCTTAAGATTACTACACTGAATCTACTTTGTTAAAGTAGTGATACAATAATTATAAGTGATCAATACCTGTGTCATGTCATCAATAACTTTATTTTACGTAATTTACTACTACCTTCCATAATGTAAGCTGATTCCAATATCACCCTACTTTGTCACCTCACACAGGTGCATCCTTCAAATCTAATTAATACAAGCCCTTTTGAGTTGCATGTAATTTGGCTATAAACTTTGAAAAACACCAAGTACTCGAGATATTTTCACTCATTCAAATTTTTGCCAAAATCAATCCAAATTGCATATTTTCTTGCCTCTCAGAGCTATAAGAAGTTGCAAAATTCAATAATGGGTGGTGACCTAATTATGAATGAGCCTGTAGATCATTCACAGCTATGTAATCAACCACAAATTCTACAGTATTTCCATGACAATGGTTTGATGGAGTATATCAATAAATTTCACAAATTTAATGATTCAATGGTAACAAATTTTACCACCATCTTCAAGGATGGAAAGGCCACAATGAAGGGTTTGATATTCAAGATAGATGATTTAGTTTTTGTTAAAGTAACCAGACTCCTGGTAAAAGGAAAATCTAAATGAATCTCATGTAGAATTTGGTGACCTAGATGACAACTTCATCATTGACAGACAAGGTACCTTACGCACTTCTTTAAAATCCTCCTGGGCTGATGTTGTAAACTATGTTATAAACTACTTCACCTCTGAGGGTAATTACTCACTTTTAAACACTTTGCATTTTAAATTGCTCAATCATTTGAAAAATGGAAAACATGTCAATTTACTTAACCTCCTACATAAAATCCTAAATAAAATGATTAAGGAATTTAAAATGGGTAGGTCTACATTGTCTGACCATTGTCTTGTCACTTTAGTTGTGAAATATGCATTGGAAATGGAACACCCTGCAGTAAAATGGGGAGATTTTTCTAGGGAAAAACACCTGAATGATTTGTTAGGGCAGGGGAAGAAAAATAGGAGAATCTCAGTTATTTCTTCTATGGCTACAACTGAAACCTTAGATTCCATCTCCATCCCTGTAGAAACCTCTCTTCCTAAAAAAAATTTTTACGTGCAGAAACTTTTGTTCCTAAAAAACCTCCATCTCTAGAAAAGGACCCCAGGTGAATCTCCTCTAATATAATTCTTGCTACTAAAAATTTTCTAAATATATCCACACCTGATTCCTCTTCCTCCAAAGGAAAATGTAATTCATCAAGAAAAACCTCTGAACCATCAAGGATGTCACATAGGCTACGTACTAACAATACTAAAACCTAAAATCCTAGGAGAAAAATTCAAATATTTCTGGACAGTGATCAAGAGGAGTTAAAAAGACTAAGGAATCTATTCCCATAGATGTTAAGCAGGGAGATCAGGTAGACACATGTGAAGACATAGGCATGGAAGATACAAATAAGAAAGTGGAAGAGAAAAAGGGGGATGAGTTAGATGAGCAACCTGCTCATGAGTTCCCTAATGAACCAATTGAAGTTCAAATAGAGGTCGTTCATGCTCGAAAAACCAACATACAACCTGATGGAGAAGTATCTACAAAATAAATTGAAAATGTAGCCAATGTGACCACAAATAATGAATAATAGACCAAGGAAATAATAGAACACTCAATACCTAAACCACAATTTTATGTAATGGACATTTTGGATGAGTTTCCACAAGATATTAAGGACACAATTGATAATATTTTCCAAGACCTTGATCCATAACCTCTTCATGTACCTATTAAGATAGCACAAGGGGATACTCCTATAGCTTCCCAAGATAAATTTCATGAATTCTTTGAGCCTGTACATCCACCATCACCACCACTCAACCTGCAACCACAAGTTGTGATCCAAGAATTTTTCAGAGAACCTCCCAAGATGGGTTGTACGGATGTGGAAACTCAAACAACCTTACTGGATTATTGGTTACATCAGTTTGAGAATTATGTTAAAAAGCTATAGAAAAAGTGGGACATACAGAAGGATTAATTGCTCTTCCAACACCTAAAATATATTGAAGATAAGGATAGGAAGATCTAGGCTAAGGATAATGAGATTGGTAGAAAAAAGAATAAACAAGAAGATAAAGTTTAGGTAACAAATGAAATATTTAAATCTACACTGTCGTCTAACATTTATGTTGTCTTCTTAAAAGAGGATATGTTGTAGTTAAATTATACATGTATCAATGATGATATCCCATTTGATAGTAGTGGAGTCAGATCTTTCTTCGGGATATATATGAAAATGCCTCATGAGATACAACTACTTTTATGTGAACTATATCAATATAAATATGCTTTAGAATATGATACAAATTGGATACCTATAATTTATATTGGGGATGTAAAAATTTGGGCATTTCCTTCCTAATTTAACAATAAGTTGTATAGAGAGAAGTAGATGGTGGATTAAAGACACTTATAGAAGGTATAATAGTTGATGATAAGAACAGAGGAAGGAAACACCAAATCAATGATTGATGAATATGGGAATTTTAAGGAAGTTCTACAAATCAAATAGAGGGTTTACATGAGGAGATATGAATCCCATGGTGAGGAAACAACTACATTAAGTTTAATGGTGTCAAAATAAAACATGCGTGCATGTCAAGATGGAAGGAAATGTCACCAGAGATCAAGAGAAATGAAATGCATTTTTATCCTAACATTATCCCAAATTTCAGGAGGATCAATGCATATATTAAAGTCTCTAAGGGATGTGGAAAAATTTTGTTTCCCATTGGTTATTTTCCACCATCTTATTCCCCACTAGTATTGAAACACAGAGCTAAAAGAGGACTTGTAGGAAACGATAATGGAAAGGTACATAAGGAATCCAAGTTATTTCTTCAGTGAGACAAAAGTAACATCCATGCCCACTAACTTAAGGAACATATGCAACATCATTGAGGAATATCCTAAACCAACTAAAGAACAAAAATAATATTGAATGAGGACATTCAAGAAGCTCATTCTGGGGGTTTGATGAGTCCTTTTATATACTTTTTAAAATGCCTCTTTTGTTTTATTTTATTTATCCATGTGTACCCCCTAACATATTTTTTCCCATATAATACTCAACATATCCACCATACCTTGAACTTATGACACTTATATTAGTTAATATAATTATTACTAAGTTTACTTTATTTTGTAGATTATGGATGCATTTATTCTTTTGAATACAATGTGATGATTAAATAATGCTTTGAATAAATGTAAGCCTTGATTTCCAAAGATTTTTTATGTGTATCCACTAACATGTATCCAAAGAAACTCATTCACAATGTAAAGGGACTCATCTGCAGCAACTGAGACTCATTTTGAGAAAATCACCTGCAGCTAAGGGATCTCACACGCATATACAAGACCGTAATTCTGGAAACCTTGAGCAACATGGAAACTTCACACACATTTACACTTAATGTTAAATGAGAATTTATGAGAACATGAGTGAGATTCAATGCCATCACTTGATTATGCTCTGCAACTTCAACAAGGAACTAGTTGATTTAATTTGATAACTAGTTATTTGAATTGATCATTTTGTTAAGTTATGTCATTGTATGAGGAAACCTTATAACAATTATTTTGCATGCATGAGAATCTCTAAATTCATCGTTCATGATCGTGTACTTAATCAAATTGTAAATTTTACTAATGAGGCAATCTCTTCATGTATCTTCTAAAGGGAAGAATATAAAAATAATGCTAAGGTTTTAGAAAAGGGATCGATCCATAGGTAAATATTTTGTTGTACATTCCATATTTAACCTTCATGCTATTAAATAATATCCAAGTTATATGAAATTTTTTTAAACACGAGCCTTAGAAGGGATTAGCACCCAAGGTAGGGCCCACTTGTGGTATATTAACCCTCTCCTTTTATTTTCTATTATAGTTTCTTTCATGATTAATTTAGATTCACAACATCTTATTTTTTATTTTTTATTTGTATTTTACATGCTTTGATGATAGCCATAGTATTCATTTTCAATCATAAACTAGTTCATTTCTAGCGTTGTATTTCCCAATTGTAGTGACATTAATTTTCCCTTATACCTCCCAATATTTTTACCTATGCATACAACACTTGAAATATTTAAATTTTACGTCCCTAGGTCTGATAATTAAATTATTGTGCATTGATGAATAGCATATTAATTGTTGCGAGTTAATTTGCACCACTATGTTACTTTCTTATCAAAGGCATATGAGTATTTAATCAGGAAAGAATCATCACTAGCCTTAAGTTAGTAGGCAATCTAGTCAAAGTTTTATTGAACCTAGTGTTAATTCTTGCACACACTCATTAGTATTTTTCTTGATATTTTTCAAACTTTGATAAGAGAAACCTAGATTCATTTTTATCACCATATCAAAGTTTGAATGCATTCTTAATTTCAACCCGAGAATCAAATAAATTTACAGGTAGCAAGTTGTACCATTCCTTTGCATCTTCTTCTAATGTATGTATGAATAAATTGACATAAACATCCTCATGCTCTACTTCATATTCATCCATAAAATTCTAAAAAAAAATAAGATGTTGATCCCCACTTATGGAATTATTCCCTTGAAATCTAGGAAACATGCTTCTAATTTCATGTTCTACTTCATTATGATAGCCCACCATTCCATGGAACCTTATTGTTCTATAGGTAGTGACTAAAAAATGGGCCCCTAGTGGAGGTTGTTCCATATTATTTGGTGGAGGATTTTCAAAAGGAAGGTTAAAATGTTGGGAAATGGAGGTCTCTAGGGTAAAGGGGTATGATCCACAAAATGGGAATCCTATAGGGACTAAGTTTCACAAATTAATATATTCTCATGAGTTAATAAGTAAGGAAGATGATGAGTATATTTATTATTTATAGATCCTAAACCTTATTGAAACAATGAATGTAAATATGCTTGAGGACTACCTAGATTAGGGCTATTAGATGTGTTAGAGTAATCCTCCACTAAAGGTGGATAAAATTCAATAGGTTGAATAATATTTTCCTCCATTTTTTTACCACTCATTTGTTTCTAGATTTTCTTCCTTCTTGAATGTGTATTCTCTAGCTCTGTGAACAATCTTCTGGTGGGATCAGACTTGAAAAAGGATATTTTTCCTTCTAGCTTTGCAAAGGGGAGAGTTAATAACCAAGGTGTATAGAGTATTTTTATTGGTATACCCCATATTTTATTTCGAAGATGGGTCCTCAAGTAAGGCCTTACACAGTATATGTATAGATTAACTCAAACAATATCTTGAAATGATATCTTCATAAACTGAGAGGTAAAGATTTTTAGATATTTGTGAATTTTACAATGCTTTTAGTTGTCAACTTCTAGTATACTAAAACAAGTATAGGTTTTATGGAAATCCTATTTATACTAAGAAAAAATTGGACAATACCTTCATAATGGTCTATATTTTCCTAATTTTTGCAAAGATGTGTATTTCCCCAGCAACGATGCTAGAAGCATGTTTGTCATCAATTCTACACCCCCTAGTGGCTTGACAACATTCTCTTAAGAAAGGGGAATTCTTGGATGCTGGTAGACAGGGTGATATGTGTCACTTTGTAGCTAGGAAGGGGTCTAACACTTTCCTTAGGATCAATCCTTGAGGTGATTGAGGGACATGTACAAAGGGGATGGCCTCATCCTATTACTTTTGTTCCTTCCTTGAACTAGGGCAAGAGGACCCATGAACTAACCTGAATGCAAATGGGGGGATAGGGTCTTTTGTCTAATATTGGATCAATATGAGATAAAAATGGATATGAATAAAATACTTCACTCTCACGAGTTTTCATAAAAAATTGTATATGTTTACCATACCAGACACATGTTATTATAAACAGTAAATATTTGTTTCTCTTGCATTTTCTTAATGGTAGAATTAAATCTAAAGGGTACTTTCAATGATATTTAGAGACATGGCAGCAAAGAAATAGATGGAATTTAGTATGGGGTGGGATCAATTATGGTAGTTATAACTTAACAAAGGGGGGATTTATATGATGATAGATTCTTTATATCGAATAATTTAGCACTTGTTAAAGTAACCTACTTTTTTGGAATGTACAGAACACTTGATTAAGTAGTGAGGTATCTCTAAAGGAAGACTTACATAAATTTATACTCAACAGATACAAAATTCCAACATAATCTCTAGAATACTCAGCACAAAAGCTTGTGCAAATATTCTATTAAAGCATTTACTACTTCTACTCTAGTACGTTGAAGATACACTAAAAGGATAATAAAGATCACTTCAAAAAAATGGTTACACTAAGGATTTTAGAATTATGTACAATATTGCAGAGAAAATAATCACACCACAATATTTACTGATCTAGTATAATAATATAGAAGCAATAAGCACAAAATTGTCACAGAAAATATAACTCATCAATCAACAATTCAACATACAGAACCTACAACATAGAAATCAAATCTTATAAGTGGACATATTTCATTCAAATCTTGAATTTATTAACAACATAACATAATGATAATTCTCGCAATGTTTTTCAATGGTTGTACATTACAACCACCTTGATACCAAATTTTGGGAAACCAAAATCCATCTACATTTCACAAAAGAACCATGAAGTCTTACAATTGTATCTCTTAACCTTTTCAAAAATAGAAAAATTTAACTTCCTTGAATATGAGGATAAGCCCCCATATTTATACAAATTTGGTCTATTCTTACAATATGATTTCCCCTCCCCCCCAAAATAACAAGTGAATCTCATCCTTGCTCATAAATAAATATCTTTAACCAAAGAGGGAATGTACTTTGTCTATCTAAAAATATCTGATATTTTGTTAGTATTTTGGGATTTATTCCATGCCTTTGTTGCCACATGTGTAAAACACTTATTTGATACTATCAGGTGTACTTTTTTCAAATTTTCTCATTTATCCCACCAAACACCATCAATTTCTAAATCAAATGATTCTAAATTCAAGGGATTGAAGAGACCTTTCCAACAAGACCAATTTTGTGTGATTTGGAGCTCTAGAGTGAAAGTTATGGCCATTTGAATTTTTACATGTGAAGATGAATAAGAGAGTGGCATGTGACAAAATTTTATTCACTTCAATAATTTCCTTTGTCTACGTAGCTACTTCCCTATCCTTTTCTATGTTATGTGGAAAAACACGCATGTATGTTCCATTACAAAATGTGATCCAATACAAAAATTCCACACACCTTTTCCTTCTTAGAATGTTATTTTACTTGTATTGGCCCCCGCAAAACGTGAGCCAATGAGAAATCTCAACGCACCTTCATACCGTCAGGATGTTTGATAAACTTGATTGGTCATTGTGAAACATGAGCCAATGATAAATCTCCATGTTCCTTGTAATGTCATCATGTTTAATAACCTTGACTAATTTTTGTGAAACATGAGCCAATAAGGAAGCTCCACGCTTACTTCACAATTCACTTTCATTTACAAAAACCTTGTCAAAGTGTGAAGTATAAACTAATGAGAAGGCTCCACACTACTTTATATTTCACAGTGTTAGGATCTCTTTCTTTTTTGTTCACCTTTCATTGGTTGTGGGGTCAGGCATTTGCATCGCGACTTCTATCTGGGAAAAATTCATCACTTGGTTTATATAAATGATTCCACATATCCACCTTAACCCATCAGACAACCTTGACCCAAATCCTTATGAAACATGGTTCATTCCATAGACTTGAGGTCTGTCGGAGCCCATCTTCTCACCCTACATAGAAATGGTGACACATGTCCATTGTCGGCAGTTGATCTGACCATGCTGACTTTTTTTGTCCCACCATGAACCTGAAACCATATGAATTTGGTAAATTATGTAAACTTGAAGTCCGTGAAATGTGAATAAGTTAGAGAGGCCTAAAAATTTTCCATGTGTCTTGTCCTTAATGAGCATTTTAATTTCTTGGAAGTGTATATCTTGGATGGCCATTTGAATGTCATAGGATTGTTTTAAATGGATAAGTCCATTTTAAATTTTTCACTCAGTTTTGATTACATTTTTTTACCTTTATGAAATATGTAAACATATCCTAATCACATGCAGGTCCAAAGCTTTTATATTTTGATCAACCAGTTCATTAACCAGTCCCTAGGGAATTATTTTGGTGTCATTCTGTTGGTCATCAAATAGTACTTTTTGGAAGAGCAATAGTCAGGGGACAAGAAGTCCCTCCTCTTTAATGGGAGAGGTTCCCTTATTCTGAAACGAACTTATTTACAAATACACAGAACATTATTTTATGGTCAAACTTGGATATTACGAAAGTGTTTTCCACAAGAATCATCAGTTACGCCAGGACTAAGGAAGGGGAACAAGAAGATGAGCAGAATAGCAACATTCAGAATTATAGATAGCAGAATAATTCTTCGTGTATGCGAAGCTTCAAAGGATTTAAGACAAGATCATTTGCATTAGCTTAATGGGATTAAATTTAAAGACACAAAGTTCCATAAATAACCTTCTTCAGATTTGTTAATCAAGGACACAAAGTTCCTTCTTGGTTGTACAAGATCACTGTACTTGCAAAACTAAACAGTATGCAATCAGAGAGACTAAACGAGTTAGGAACAAAATGATCTTCACAATATTAAAGGAAAACACAGAGACAACAAGAATCAGATAGACAAAGAACGGAAAGCCCTTTTGTATTGATTTCTTTAAGATCTATTTACACTTTCAGCAAATATCCAAGTTCTTCCTCCTCCGTAAAATGGCGTGGGAAGGCCATTATATAGATTACAAGTCAGTTACTCTTCGTAACCGTTTATTTTAACTAGAGAATAGTTAAGTACTGCCAATTGCAATACCTTAACTAATTACAAAGAATACGAAAAGAAAGGAAAGAAGAGGAAAGGAAGGAGAAGGAGACAGGTGGCCGGCTACTGGGAGGGACTCACTGTCTTCAGAATCCGCTGCCTGAACTTCTTCAATGACTCAGCTATATCTCTGCCACGAGGGACTGACGTGTTGGTTACAGACTGAGTCCAAAATCCCAGACATTTCTCCATCTCTTTATCAAACTCGACGTGAGTATGATAGTCTTTGTTTGCTTCTTCAATGGCATACTGAAGAGAACAAATTTCCTTTATCTTGTCCTTAGAGATGGAGTCTTCCTTGAAAAGATTATCTTTGACAAAAGCTCTGAACTGAGCTTTGATTTCTTGCAAGGACAAGGGAACGCCAGAGTTTTCATCCTGAAGATGACAATGCATATCTTTGAACGCAGCAGCTGCCAGTGTCTTGAAAGCTTCTCCCTTCTGCCAGCTATTCTTCATTTCTCCTACAAGCTTCCTCCAGGACTTTGATTTTCCACTCCACACTGTAGACCCAAGATTTTGACAGATTGTCCTTAGCATCATCGAAAATCTTGTTCGCCAGTAAGATGTTCTCATCTGTCTGGCCCATGAGGCGAAGGTCTACAATGCAACTACTCCAGAGCTTAAGCTCTTTATCCACTACCCCAATAGTAGAGGACAGCTTCTGTTGCAAATTATCTACCTTTTCATGTAGCTTAAAAGCTTCATCGATGAAGTTTAGTCCGGCAACAAGCATGTCATCTACCATGGCTTCGATAGCTCTGCCATAGACAGAATACTTGTGCATATCTTTAATACTTTGCACTTCATCTTGGCTTAGAATTACAGGAGGCGGTAGAGCAGTCAAGGGGGTAGGGTCCAAAACTTTGTCCTTAGACAAAAGTGACTTGATAAAACTCGTGAGAACTTGGGCTTGTTCTTCTAGCTGCTCAATAGTCTGCTGCCCTTTCTCTACCCTTCCAATGACCCTTGTGACTGTTTCCTGGAGGTTATGAATCTCACCTTCAGGAGTAGACTCTCCCATAGGGATCCTTGAAAGCTCCAAGTCAGATATCAGCAAGTCTGATTCTGATTTGTCTACTGTGGGCTTAGCAATCTCCAGGAATTGCTGACCTTGAGCATCTGACACAATCTTGGAAGTAGTTCTGGCTTTCTTGGCACGAGAAGGAGTGGTGCCCAACAAGGCTGCTACAGCATCAAAATTTGGTCCCAAGCTTTGAGAGGAGGATTTCCTCTTCCTTTTTTCAACCAGAGGTTGCACCCAAGCAAAAGAGGAAGAAGAATCTGCAGGAGAGGCAAGGGGACCAAGAGACAGGGAGCTCATGACACTCAAGGTCTGTGCAGCTGTTGACTCAAGCTGAGATGTGGGTAGAACACTGGAGGTAATGGCGGTAGAAGAATCAGTAGTACCTGGAAGTTCAGTGCTCTGGACCTCCTTATCTGCTGGATTTTCAGGAACACTTGCAGGAGTTGGCATCTCACTTTCTTCACTTTCACTGAGAACGATGATGTTCTTCTGGCCCTATAGGCAACTCTGCCTGTTTTCTTGGAGGATCATTCTCTGCAGGCTCCTTCTTTACCTCTTTGAGTTTCTTCTTGTATACCTGGGTAGATGGAGAAGGAGTAGATTCCACAGGTCCCTGAGCTGTTGAGGCAGAAGGGGTTTTCACTGGTGTTCCAGACTCTGGAACTGATGCCTCCCTTATGGGTGTCGAATCATCTTTGGAGCTGGATTCTCCTGAGTGCCTCTTGAATTCTCGGATCTTCTTACTGAACCAGACCCTAGTTCTGATCAAGACTGGAGCAAGAATCTCAGCCAGATCATCTCTCTCTTTCCTGTTCCAATCCAGGTCCTCCAGAGGAGTGTGCTTAATCACATTTTCATACTCATACGAGTATAGTTCAGAATTGTCATCCTGGAGACCTTCAGGAACTTGGTACAGACTGAGTTCTTGGATCAATTGCAGGGAGAACCTGCCACAATGCCTTCTTCTGGCTTCAAAATCATCTGCACAGTCAGCCCAGTAGTCTTCTGTATCTGCCCTATGATGATAGACTATCTTGATGTTCTGTTCAATGAACTTCTTCAAGTCAAAGCAGGTTCTTGGCTTGAAGAAATGAACAGTGATAGGGACCAGGGCTCTTTCTATGTTCTGAGCATCCAGAGCTGTTTTGCATGTGTAGTTTCCCAGAGAGATGGGAAAGTGCAAGCCAGAAATCTTCTTGTCTCTGCAAGTTCTGTGCAACTTGTCTAGCTGCCTGCATATTTCAATCAAGGCCATTTTGTCATTACAGAACATGGGAAGCCGCAGAGGAGTGCTCTCATAACCAGCGAGCCTGATATAAGAAAATTTCCTGAACTGAATGAAATAGGCTCCATATTGTGATATCAGGTTCATGGCTTCATCTGAAAACCTTCTAGCAGTGTCACCTTCGAGCAATCTGACCACGTACATGGTGAAAGCATCATTGACCCTTCTGAAATTCCGATTGCTGGTCTCTAGGGTGAACTGCGGGCAGTAGGCATACACTGGATCATCTTTGTGTGTATCTATGTAGGAGAAGCCAAACCACTGCCTCGATGCCGCTAGGGTATACATCAGATACGAAGTCATGAAGAACTTCTTTGACTGCTGAACGTTAGATAGCTGCTCGGCCAAATTCATACTGATGATCTCTGCCCAGTTGATATTTTGTGTTCCCTCGCACACCATGCTGATGAGCGGGCACATCCAGAAATGAAATTCATTGGTGGAGGGCAAACCCATAACCCGAGCCAGCAGTATTATGAAGTCTGACAGTTCTTCATTGAAATCTGCCCGGAAGAGGGTTTTGGTCAGACGAGAAGGACCTTTCTTAGGGTTCTTCAACCAAGACTTCGCCACTCGAGCTTTATATTTATCACTGTCTTGGTCGAACATGGCCTGTGCTTGATCCCGAGAGACGACTATAGCATTGTCCATCTCCGGAATCCTCAGAGCAGCTCCAATGGCGGCAGCGTCCAGCTTGGCAATGAGCTCCCCGTGTACATTTGTCAATTCACTCGTAGCGGGGTCGAAGTGAGCTCCGCATGAAAGTACAGTATCAGCACACTGCACTGAGATAGGGAATCCTCCGGTGAAAGCTAAACCGCTATCATTAATCATCTGTGCCATTGGCGTAGGGTTTGCATCTGTCATTCTTGACCAAAAATCACCGAAGTCGAGATGACGAGCTTCACTGTCTCCGATATTGCTAACGGCAGACTCAAGTGGAGAAATTTGCTCCTGTCCCTGAAACTTGATCTTCATATTGATAGATTCGGAGCTGCGACCCAGACTCTGGAAGGAATTTGCAAAGGGAAGGGATATTGCGCAGGTTTTCAAATTGCAAGGGTTCGAGCAAAAGATAGCATGGAAGCAATGTGAAAAATGCAAAGGGGAATGCTCGTTATATAGCCGTTTGAGGAGCGGAATGAATTTAATGCGCATTGAATACACAACCACTAATTTGAAAAAGCATCATATTCGGAATGAGCGGGAGAAGCTAAGTGTGAATGACACTTGGTACGCTTGGGACAGGTGAGACGCGAATGCGCGAAACACGCGGCTCGGCCGGTTCGGGTGAAACAGGGAGAAGACGCACAAATGCATTTGGAACAAATGGGACGAAAATGTGCGAAGTACGCGATTCGGGTGTTTCGGCCGAAATTGGAACAAAGGGCCCATTTGGACTTGGGACATTCGGGACAAAAAGTTCCGAAGTACGCGACTTGACCGGCTCGGCCGAAAATGAAACAGGGCGCATTTTTGAGAATGGGACATTTGGGGCGAAAACGCGCGAAGGACGCGGTTCGGGCAAATCGGCCGAAATTGGAACAGTTTGCATTTTTCGATTTGGGACAAAGAGCTCTGAAGTACGCGACTCGGGAGTTTCGGCCGAAAATGGGAAAGCTCGCACTTTTAACTTTGGGTCATTTAGGACAGGAAAGTGCGAAGTACGCGGGAAGGATGATTCGGCCGAAATTGGAACAGTTCGCACAAAACGTTTAGGGACACTTGGGACAAAACCTTCCGACGGGCCCGAAAATGAGACAGCTTCGGGGACTTCGGCCGATCGGGGAACAGAATGCACTTTCGTACTTGGGACAGATGGGACAAAAAGTTCCGACAGGCCCGAAAATCACACAAAAAGACCCAAAACACAAATTTTTTTAACTTCACGACTTAGGCACTTCAGAGAAGAACTCTTCAACTCAAAATTTTGAAAATTTTACTCTTATCAGAGCGGGAAATTTTGAGTGGACAACAGCTGGCTCCTTCTGGGGATGACTTGGTGTAAATTCATAGAATGAGACAAGGCAAGAACTTAGAGAACTCGGTGAAGTAGACCAGTGCCTTATCCATTGGGCAAAGGAGTCAAAAACAAACCAATACAGAGGGCAACACACACAACAGAAGGGAAACACACCAAAAGCAGAAAAAGCAAAAACACTGTACATAATATACAAAGGGACTCCCTAGTCACCTAGGACTTGAACAACTTCAAATACTGCCCACTATAAGGAAGTGGGAGGGGAGAACCATCCATGTAATCAAGATAGAAAGAGTCCTTACCAGCAAAGTGTCTTATCTTGAAAGGTCCAAGCCACAGAGAATCAAATTTTCCATGGCTGCCACGAGGTTCATGTCTTTTGTCCCATAACAGCATGGTATCACCAACTTGGAACTCTCTGGACCTAGCTTTCTTATCGAACAGAACCTTCACCTTCTGCTGGTGAGCAGATATTCTGTCAGCAACCTCCAATCTATCCTCGTTCAGTTTGTGCAGGTACATGATTCTTTTGTCCAGAGCATCACTGAAACTAGTGTCTTCAATGGCCTTCATCAGGTGCAAGGCTGGCAGTTCCACTGTCACTGGCAATTGGGCCTCTACTCCATACACTACTTGAAAGGGGGACATTCCAATGGCTCTTTTAGGTGTGATCCTGTCTGCCCAAAGAGCATCATAAAGCTTCTTATGCCAGTTTCGCTGAGACTCATTGACCAACTTCCTTATGATAGTCACCAGATTTTTGTTGGTGGATTCTGCTTGTCCATTCCCCTGGGGATAATAATCTGAAGAATGAGCCAGAGAGATGCCATACCCGTAGCAGAAATCCATGATCTCAGTTGAGGAGAAGTTCGAAGCATTGTCTGTTACAATCTTGTTAGGTACACCATACCTTACCAAGATGTTCTCTTTGAGGAAGTTGCATACAACTTCAGAAGTAGTGCTCTTGACCGGAATAGCTTCCACCCATTTGGTGAAGTAGTCAGTGGAAGTTAGCACATGAGTGTGGCCAGCACTAGAAACAGGATTCAGTGTACCAATGAAGTCTAGACCCCACTGTTGAAATGGTTCCTCAATCACAACTGGCTTGAGAGGCAAAGAGGCCAATTTAGGTCTTCCTACAAAAGTTTGACAGGCCTCGCATTTATCCACCCACTTGGATGCATCTCTGAACAAAGAAGGCCAGTAATATCCTCCCCGGAGTATCTTGTGAGCTGTGACTGTTGATGAATAGTGCCCTCCACATGCCTGATCATGGAAAGCTGAGAGCAACTTTCTCTGTTGTTCCTTATCCACACACTTCAGGAATCTTCCATCTAAGCCACGCTTGAACAAGGCATTTTCCCACAGTACATATTGTGTTGATCTCAATTTAACAGTCCTCTTTTCCTTGGCAGTTAAATGAGATGGGCATTCCCCATAGGTGATAAAATGGGCAATGTCAGCAAACCATTCATCAACTGAACTAAGGAATAGAACAGTAGGAATGTCAGCTTTCTCCTCCAGCAACTCATGTTTGGCTCCTTCAGCAATGAGCTCACAAAGACCTTTGCCACGAACCAGCTTGGTCGGTTTGATATCAATGTCATACTCCTGGACTTTAGCCACCCAGTTTCCTCTCTTAGACCCAAATTCTTGCTGTGTAAGAATTGACTTAACAGTCGTATCTGGAACCAGCACCATAGAGTGAGAGTTGAGGATATAGAAACGGAATTGCTTGACAGCTTTGACTACTGCAAAAGCATGCTTCTCCATCATGGTGTACTTCAGCTCATGATTCTTCAGGATATAGCTCATGAAGGCAATTGGTAGCTCATGTCCATCAGAATCTTCTTGGGTTAAGACAGCAGCCAGGGTATTGTCTGTAGCGTAGCAATAGATGATGAAATCTTTGCTGAAGTCAGGGCAGGCCAAAACTGGAGTTTTAGCAATGGCTTTCTTGATACCCTCAAAGGATTCCTTTCCTTCAGAAGACCATCCAAATGTTTGCTTCCCTTTCATCATCTGAGAAATGTTCAGGGTCAATTCTGCAAAATCAGGGATGAACCTTCTTAAAAAATTGATCTTACCGAAGAAGGAATGCACGCCTTTTTTACTAGTAGGGAGAGGGATTTGCTGGATGGCTTGAACTCGTTCGGGATCAATCTTGATGCCATCCTTTGAGACAATGTGCCCTAAAATCTTTCCTTCCGTAACACAGAAGACAGATTTTTTAGGATTTAAAGAAATCCCATGCTCTCGGCATCTTTGCAAAACTGTTTCCAAGTGGTCGAAGTGATCCGCTCTTGTCTTTGAGAACACTGTCAGGTCATCAAGGTATATGACTATACATTTCCCTTTCAAGCTTCCAAAAGCCAAATCCATAGCTCTCTGGAAAGTGGCACCAGCATTAATCAGCCCAAAAGGCATTCTCTTGTAGGCAAAGGTACCCCAAGGAGTGGTGAAGGCTGTCTTGTGTTGATCTGCAGTATCAACCTCTACCTGATTGTATCCCGAGAATCCATCAAGCATAGATAACATCTCAGATCCTGTTACTGCTTGCAAAATCTGATCCATCATAGGCAGAGGGTAGTTATCTTTCAGAGAGGCCTGATTCAGGTTCCTGAAATCAACACAGATGCGGATCTCACCATTCTTCTTCCTAACAGGCACAATGTTTGCAATCCATGTTGAATGGTGAATGGGAAAAATGATTTTAGCCTTCAACAATTTCTGGATCTCCTGAAAGATGGTGTCGGCTATTTTTGGATTATACTGCCTTTGTTTCTGCTTGAAAGGCTTGATTCCTGGTTTGAGAGGGATAGAGTGTTGCATTTCTCTTGGCTTGAAGGCTTTTAGATCTTCATAAGAATATGCAAGAACATCCTTATACTTCCTTAGAAGATCAATTGCTCTTCTCCTCTCATCTGATGTGCAACATTTCCCAATATTCACCAGCTTCGGGTCATCAGAACTCCCAATATCAATTTTATCATACTCAGCTGATTGCTGAGGTCCAGTAGAAGCTTTAGATCTCACGTATCTGTCATGTTTATCAAACAACTCCTCCAAACTCACCAAACCTTTGGGAATCTTGTTTCCTTTGAGCTTAATGCACCCTTCCTGATCAGTTTCTTCTCCTTGGGTGACAGCTTGGTCAGAAGACACACTCTCACGAGGCAGGTTGTCACTTCCCTCAAAATATAGTTGTTCGAAGTTACCTTTGAGTTCCAGGAAGGAAAGCAGATGCTGGTCATCGTTGAAAACTTGCCAGTTATTGGTATTGTCAGGGACACTAGGCCGATGGACCATTTCAATAGTGAACTTATCCTGAGAGAATTCAGGATGGGGAATCAGTAGTGACCCCGAGACAGCCAGTGAATCAGCCCTGCTGTTCTTTTCTCTAGGTATTGCTTCAATAGAGAAAGCATCAAGGAATTCAATTGAATCCCAAACCTGATTCCGATAATGCTTCAGCCTCCCATTCTTTACCTGAAAAAGGCTTCTGACTTGCTTCACAATCAGCTCTGCATCACCACGAGCCAGAAGATTTTTTACACCTCGTTCTTTGGCTACTTGCAGTCCAAGAAGGAGAGCCTCATACTCTGCTGTATTGTTAGTGTTCTCGAACTGCAACTTAAATGAAAAAGGGTGTAGGCAGCCTTCAGGTGATATTAGCAGACACCAGCTCCAGAACCAGCCGAGGAACAACTTCCATCAAATTCTAAAATCCAGACACCATTGGGATCTTTAGGTGATACTTTGGAGGGTTGGATTTCATCAGGGGACAGAATCATGTAATTACCATGACCCATGTCTTCATAGAGTATTTGTGCCTTAGGATCATCTGTTTTCTGCACAATATACTCAGACTGCTTCTCAGGTAGTAACTTCTTCATTTGTCCATTGACAGGTATGAGTGCGTGTGACCAATCCATTTGAATCTCTCCACCCACATCTTTACAGAAGTTCCTACTTAGCAACATTCCATAGGAAGGAGGAATGTCTGCTACTAGGATGGTAGCCAAGACCTTCTTCTCAGGTAAAGCAGCAAAAGCCACTTGTGCATCTTTAATCCTTCCAACTAAAGGTACTTCCTTACTTTCCATGGAGTAGCAAGATCCATAAGTGCGAGTAAGGGTTAAGCCTAAAGCATGAGCTACCTTAGCAGGCATCACATTATCAGAGGCTCCGGAATCTATGACACAGTTACTGAGCCTATGGCCAGCTATAAGAAGTGTTACATAAAAAGGCTTGATTTTGTCTCCAGGTGAGGTGACAGCAGCTACCAGACTAGGCTGTGGTGCAGAAGGAGGTGTGGGCAAAAGGCCTTTAGAGGTGGTCTTGGAATGGGAATTTACAAATTGGATCATCTTGGCAAAAGCTTTAGGATGGGTTTGGTAGTATTCAGCTTCTGAAATTTGAACCTTAGTCCTTTTAAGATGATCAACAATATCAAAGGATCCAGAGGTGGATGGGCCATCATCATTTGGAATTCTAGGCTTATCAATTCTGGGAGAAAAAGAAGAAGAAGAAGCAACTTTGGGAGCAGGATTGACAGTACTTACCTTTGGTGCAGATGAGGTAGGAAGAGGAGATCCTCTTTTTGCAATCACGGGAATAGTTGCCGGCTGCTCCTTAGATTTCTTTAGGGGCTGTGTCACTTTTTCCCTCTGATGTGTCTGTTCTCGAGTCATGACAGCAAATGACTCACTGTTCATGTCTGCTACCACTTCATCATAGTCATCTCCATCATCAATGCCTTCAGTGGTAAAGAAATTGACTCGAGATCCTTCGAGTTCTTCTGCCTCATCATCGAATTCCTCCAGGAACTCCTCACAAGCTTCATTATCATCTTCTGGCTCTTCAACCTCACAAGTTGCATTCACCGGAACTTTGACAGGAGGTCCTTCAAGTGCCAGTCTTGTGTGGGGAGCTGGCAAACGGTTTCTGGGTTGAAAATTTCTTCTCGGAACGTCTGCATATGGTGCATGCTGGGCTAATTGTTTCTTTATAGCCACTAGATCATTTGCAAGTTTCTGGACTAATGGATCAGTATTGGGTCCAGAGGTGGAAGAGGAAGAAGCAGCAGATTTAGATTTAGGAGGATCTCTTCTCAACTTCCCTGACATGATCAGGTCATCCTCGACACTAACAGCCAGTTCTTGATCCAGAATTAGCGTTCCAAGATTAGCCCTTCTTAGGGCATAACTGACTTTAGGCGTTTGGGCATTCAAAAAGAAACATTTTTGAATTTGATCAACCGGTCGAGTATTTACAGGAATCTTGTTGATCAATCTGTTGAACCGAGCCACAAATTCTCTCATGGGTTCTGATGGATCTTTCTTTATCTGAGAAATCTGGGCAAGCAGGGCATGCACATCTTCTGCCGGCTTGAAACGGCTTTCGAACTGAGTTCTCATGGTAGTCCAGTCGGTGATGGCACCAGCCGGAAGGTGATAGAACCAGTCAGCAGCATTATCCTGTAACGTCTCAACGAACAGTCTTACTGAGACGTCTTCATGCTCAACCCCCAAAACTCCACATGCAACTATGAAGGCTGCAATATGTTCATCAGGGTGTACTTTGCCATCTCCTTTAAATTTTGGGAAGTTCTTTCGGTTACCTCTAGGTAACTCATGCAAAGGCTGCGCAAGAGCCAGGGGCCCGACACGTTGACCCCATGGTAATTGTGCCGCCATTCTTGGAAATACGGCTTGGAGGGGAACTGTAACACCAGCAAGGATCAAAGCTCGTAGATTGGGACTAGCAGGCTCTGAAGGAATACCACCCGTAGGACTTCTATCTTGGACAGGTGGAGTGCTCGTCGAACGAGTTCTTCTATTTGAAGGGAAAGGAAAACCCTGTTGCTCCAAAAGCTGAAACTGAGAATCTTCGATACCAAGGGCCCTTCTCCCTCGAGTGAAACGCGGAGTCGCCAGATCAAAGGATGATCGAAAAAATTGCAGTACTAGAATGCGATTTTCCCCAGCGGAGTCGCCAAAAATTTCCTCCCCAGCGGAGTTGTTGGTCGTCAAATAGGACTTTTTAGAAGAGCAACAGTCAGGGGACAAGAAGTCCCTCCTCTTTAATGGGAGAGGTTCCCTTATTCTGAAACGAACTTATTTACAAATACACAGAACATTATTTTATGGTCAAACTTGGATATTACGAAAGTGTTTTCCACAAGGATCATCAGTTACGCCAGGACTGAGGAAGGGGAATAAGAAGATGAGCAGAATAGCAACATTCAGAATTATAGATAGCAGAATAATTCTTCGTGTATGCGAAGCTTCAAAGGATTTAAGACAAGATCATTTGCATTAGCTGAATGGGATTAAATTTAAAGACACAAAGTTCCGTAAATAACCTTCTTCAGATTTGTTAATCAAGGACACAAAGTTCCTTCTTGGTTGTACAAGATCACTGTACTTGCAAAACTGAACAGTATGCAATCAGAGAGACTAAACGAGTTAGGAACAAAATGATCTTCACAATATTAAAGGAAAACACAGAGACAACAAGAATCAGATAGACAAAGAACGGAAAGCCCTTTTGTATTGATTTCTTTAAGATCTATTTACACTTTCAGCAAATATCCAAGTTCTTCCTCCTCCGTAAAATGGCGTGGAAAGGCCATTATATAGATTACAAGTCAGTTACTCTTCGTAACCGTTTCTTTTAACTAGAGAATAGTTAAGTACCGCCAATTGCAATACCTTAACTAATTACAAAGAATACGAAAAGAAAGGAAAGAAGAGGAAAGGAAGGAGAAGGAGACAGGTGGCCGGCTACTGGGAGGGACCCACTGTCTTCAGAATCCGCTGCCTGAACTTCTTCAATGACTCAGCTATATCTCTGCCACGAGGGACTGACGTGTTGGTTGCAGACTGAGTCCAAAATCCCAGACATTTCTCCATCTCTTTATCAAACTCGACGTGAGTATGATAGTCTTTGTTTGCTTCTTCAATGGCAGACTGAAGAGAACAAATTTCCTTTATCTTGTCCTTAGAGATGGAGTCTTCCTTGAAAAGATTATCTTTGACAAAAGCTCTGAACTGAGCTTTGATTTCTTGCAAGGACAAGGGAACGCCAGAGTTTTCATCCTGAAGATGACAATGCATATCTTTGAACGCAGCAGCTGCCAGTGTCTTGAAAGCTTCTCCCTTCTGCCAGCTATTCTTCATTTCTCCTACAGCTTCCTCCAGGACTTTGATTTTCCACTCCACGCTGTAGACCCAAGATTTTGACAGATTGTCCTTAGCATCATCGAAAATCTTGTTCGCCAGTAAGATGTTCTCATCTGTCTGGCCCATGAGGCGAAGGTCTACAATGCAACTACTCCAGAGCTTAAGCTCTTTATCCATTACCCCAATAGTAGAGGACAGCTTCTGTTGCAAATTATCTACCTTTCCATGTAGCTTAAAAGCTTCATCGATGAAGTTTAGTCCGGCAACAAGCATGTCATCTACCATGGCTTCGATAGCTCTGCCATAGACAGAATACTTGTGCATATCTTTAATACTTTGCACTTCATCTTGGCTTAGAATTACAGGAGGCGGTAGAGCAGTCAAGGGGGTAGGGTCCAAAACTTTGTCCTTAGACAAAAGTGACTTGATAAAACTCGTGAGAACTTGGGCTTGTTCTTCTAGCTACTCAATAGTCTGCTGCCCTTTCTCTACCCTTCCAATGACCCTTGTGACTATTTCCTGGAGGTTATGAATCTCACCTTCAGGAGTAGACTCTCCCATAGGGATCCTTGAAAGCTCCAAGTCAGATGTCAGCAAGTCTGATTCTGATTTGTCTACTGTGGGCTTAGCAATCTCCAGGAATTGCTGACCTTGAGCATCTGACACAATCCTGGAAGTAGTTCTGGCTTTCTTGGCACGAGAAGGAGTGGTGCCCAACAAGGCTGCTACAGCATCAAAATTTGGTCCCAAGCTTTGAGAGGAGGATTTCCTCTTCCTTTTGTCAACCAGAGGTTGCACCCAAGCAAAAGAGGAAGAAGAATCTGCAGGAGAGGCAAGGGGACCAAGAGACAGGGAGCTCATGACACTCAAGGTCTGTGCAGCTGTTGACTCAAGCTGAGATGTGGGTAGAACACTGGAGGTAATGGCGGTAGAAGAATCAGTAGTACCTGGAAGTTCAGTGCTCTGGACCTCCTTATCTGCTGGATTTTCAGGAACACTCACAGGAGTTGGCATCTCACTTTCTTCACTTTCACTGAGAACAATGATGTTCTCTGGCCCCATAGGCAACTCTGCCTGTTTTCTTAGAGGATCATTCTCTGCAGGCTCCTTCTTTACCTCTTTGAGTTTCTTCTTGTATACCTCGGTAGATGGAGAAGGAGTAGATTCCACAGGTCCCTGAGCTGTTGAGGCAGAAGGGGTTTTCACTGGTGTTCCAGACTCTGGAACTGATGCCTCTCTTATGGGTGTTGAGTCATCCTTGGAGCTGGATTCTCCTGAGTGCCTCTTGAATTCTCGGATCTTCTTACTGAACCAGACCCTAGTTCTGATCAAGACTGGAGCAAGAATCTCAGCCAGATCATCTCTCTCTTTCCTGTTCCAATCCAGGTCCTCCAGAGGAGTGTGCTTAATCACATTTTCATACTCATACGAGTATAGTTCAGAATTGTCATCCTGGAGACCTTCAGGAACTTGGTACAGACTGAGTTCTTGGATCAATTGCAGGGAGAACCTGCCACAATGCCTTCTTCTGGCTTCAAAATCATCTGCACAGTCAGCCCAGTAGTCTTCTGTATCTGCCCTATGATGATAGACTATCTTGAGGTTCTGTTCGATGAACTTCTTCAAGTCAAAGCAGGTTCTTGGCTTGAAGAAATGAACAGTGATAGGGACCAGGGCTCTTTCTATGTTCTGAGCATCCAGAGCTGTTTTGCATGTGTAGTTTCCCAGAGAGATGGGAAAGTGCAAGCCAGAAATCTTCTTGTCTCTGCAAGTTCTGTGCAACTTGTCTAGTTGCCTGCATATTTCAATCAGGGCCATTTTGTCATTGCAGAACATGGGAAGCCGCAGAGGAGTGCTCTCATAACCAGCGAGCCTGATATAAGAAAATTTCCTGAACTGAATGAAATAGGCTCCATATTGTGATATCAGGTTCATGGCTTCATCTGAAAACCTTCTAGCAGTGTCACCTTCGAGCAATCTGACCACGTACATGGTGAAAGCATCATTGACCCTTCTGAAATTCCGATTGCTGGTCTCTAGGGTGAACTGCGGGCAGTAGGCATACACTGGATCATCTTTGTGTGTATCTATGTAGGAGAAGCCAAACCACTGCCTCGATGCCGCTAGGGTATACATCAGATACGAAGTCATGAAGAACTTCTTTGACTGCTGAACGTTAGATAGCTGCTCAGCCAAATTCATACTGATGATCTCTGCCCAGTTGATATTTTGTGTTCCCTCGCACACCATGCTGATGAGCGGGCACATCCAGAAATGAAATTCATTGGTGGAGGGCAAACCCATAACCCGAGCCAGCAGTATTATGAAGTCTGACAGTTCTTCATTGAAATCTACCCGGAAGAGGGTTTTGGTCAGACGAGAAGGACCTTTCTTAGGGTTCTTCAACCAAGACTTCGCCACTCGAGCTTTATATTTATCACTGTCTTGGTCGAACATGGCCTGTGCTTGATCCCGAGAGACGACTATAGCATTGTCCATCTCCGGAATCCTCAGAGCAGCTCCAATGGCGGCAGCGTCCAGCTTGGCAATGAGCTCCCCGTGTACATTTGTCAATTCACTCGTAGCGGGGTCGAAGTGAGCTCCGCATGAAAGTACAGTATCAGCACACTGCACTGAGATAGGGAATCCTCCGGCGAAAGCTAAACCGCTATCATTAATCATCTGTGCCATTGGCGTAGGGTTTGCATCTGTCATTCTTGACCAAAAATCACCGAAGTCGAGATGACGAGCTTCACTGTCTCCGATATTGCTAACGGCAGACTCAAGTGGAGAAATTTGCTCCTGTCCCTGAAACTTGATCTTCATATTGATAGATTCGGAGCTGCGACCTAGACTCTGGAAGGAATTTGCAAAGGGAAGGGATATTGCGCAGGTTTTCAAATTGCAAGGGTTCGAGCAAAAGATAGCATGGAAGCAATGCGAAAAATGCAAAGGGGAATGCTCGTTATATAGCCGTTTGAGGAGCGGAATGAATTTAATGCGCATTGAATACACAACCACCAATTTGAAAAAGCATCATATTCGGAATGAGCGGGAGAAGCTAAGTGTGAATGACACTTGGTACGCTTGGGACAGGTGAGACGCGAATGCGCGAAACACGCGGCTCGGCCGGTTCGGGCGAAACAGGGAGAAGACGCACAAATGCATTTGGAACAAATGGGACGAAAATGTGCGAAGTACGCGATTCGGGTGTTTCGGCCGAAATTGGAACAAAGGGCCCATTTGGACTTGGGACATTCGGGACAAAAAGTTCCGAAGTACGCGACTTGACCGGCTCGGCCGAAAATGAAACAGGGCGCATTTTTGAGAATGGGACATTTGGGGCGAAAACGCGCGAAGGACGCGGTTCGGGCAAATCGGCCGAAATTGGAACAGTTTGCATTTTTCGATTTGGGACAAAGAGCTCTGAAGTACGCGACTCGGGAGTTTCGGCCGAAAATGGGAAAGCTCGCACTTTTAACTTTGGGTCATTTAGGACAGGAAAGTGCGAAGTACGCGGGAAGGATGATTCGGCCGAAATTGGAACAGTTCGCACAAAACGTTTAGGGACACTTGGGACAAAACCTTCCGACGGGCCCGAAAATGAGACAGCTTCGGGGACTTCGGCCGATCGGGGAACAGAATGCAGTTTCGTACTTGGGACAGATGGGACAAAAAGTTCCGACAGGCCCGAAAATCACACAAAAAGACCCAAAACACAAATTTTTTCAACTTCACGACTTAGGCACTTCAGAGAAGAACTCTTCAACTCAAAATTTTGAAAATTTTACTCTTATCAGAGCGGGAAATTTTGAGTGGACAACACGAAAATACTAGCTTAATCCAGGGTCCTATATTGAGTACCAATAAATGCATTACTATGATGAGGTGGATGTTTCATTAGGTTCATAATATCCTATGCACTACTATGTTGAGGTTCATGTTTCATTAGGTTCATAATATATAAGTTATAGAATTTTAGGGGCTCCAATATCATACCATATGGAAATATCTCATGACATTACTATGGAAATCATTGAAAAGCTAGTTAAAATTCATCCTTAGGTCTCTTTGCTTGACACTTTTACATTTTTTTACGTGGAACAATCTATTGCACTCTATAATTTAGATTTCAATTAAATTTTATCATAAAATTCCCAAGGAAATATAAATTATGAGGTACTATATTTTAGAGAAAATAAAAAACAATCTAAAAGTTATTTACAAGCTTGGTGTTTCTTGATGTTTCCACATTTTCCTATCTAGTTCACACAATAAAAATTAAATTTGAGAAAACACTCCAAAAAATTAATAACTACTCTTTATATTTCATATCTCTCCATGTGTCTTAATCAAATTCTCTCATTTCCTTATAGATTTTCCCTGAATTTGAGATTTGGACTCTACATGGTTTAGTGAACTATATATAAATGACATTTGTTATCATCTATTGAATTCAAGGAAATTTTATTTAAGGTGATGGAATTAAGTAATCTAAAGAGGTTTTTTGAGAGTATATAATTTTTCCCATGTTAGAGCAAGCATAAGAATTCACACAAAGAGGAGAAAGTAGTATCTACTTTTCTTGAGTTTTTCAATACTCAATAGTCTAGTGGGGTCATATGTATAGCGGCATACCATTACATCAAAGTGTTTCTTATAGATAGGATCAACATATGATAAGCATATACCTACATCTTATAATTTATGCATATTTCAAAGATATCAAGATTATATAGATACATACAACAAACTTGAGAACACCAAAAATATTAAATGATCATTTTCTCTAAAGTAACTTAATTCAGTGATTCTTCTTGAAAAGTTAACAACATGTTCTTAAATACATTCTTATCAACACATTTCATATTCTAATCACATATCATAAATCAATAAATCATTTAGCACATTTCTAAGTCAATCAATAAAATACAAGTATAGATCAACAAAATACATATATAAAATCAATATCCTTTTACAAGTAATATCCCAAAAATATTTATACATGTCTAAGTCATATCAAAATATAGTATAAACACTATATACATGTACATGAAAAATAATACAAATTATCATATATAATCTCCATCATCCACTAGGTAGAGTATAAGATCCTTCACTAGGATCAGCTACACCCTACATTTATAAAAATAAATATACACATAAGAAATTATATATAACATACCATATTAAAATATAAGAAAAATTCTGCAACAATTTGTGGAATAATAAACTATATCATATAACTTTTTAATTGATTACCTATGTATCTATCTATGGTTGAATGTTAGGATTATCTACACTATGTGTAGATCTATGACATGTAGATCCTTGCGAAACAAAATAAATTAAATGTAAGAATTTGATAAACAAGTTTTTTGAATAAAACATTAATTTCACAAATTTCAATTTAGATTAAATATTAAATATAAAACAATATATATATATATATATATATATATACCTCTACGGATTATTTCTCAGGATATTGGGGCCAACACCAACAATTGTCTCTGGTTGACCCACAACCTCAACACTAACAATTAATGATATTTTGTCGTGAAAATGTGCAACAAGGAAATTGACAATTTACGAGCACGATAACTATACCCAGATGTCGAAATTTTCATGTTTTATCATTCCCAGGAACCCCAAGCCAAATCCGTTAGTATTTTCACCCTCTATTTTATGTCAAATTGGTCCTTAGGTGATTTAGGAAATTCTATTCATTCCCCCAAGGTGATTTTAGGGAGTTTTCAAAAGATGTTATCTTCTGGCAGTTTTGGGAAGGGCTATCGTTGGCCTTCCCAGGATTGGATTCAACCCCCTGGAGTAGAACATAAGGGCCAAATTAAACATGGACATGAATTAAAAACATTATAACATCATGGAAATTATTTTGGAAGGATTTGGGAAGTTTTGAAATACTTGGATTAGTTTGAGAGAAAAACAAGGTTCTAAGGCCTAGGCGGTACAAAGGCCTAAAACAACTGCTGGGATTCAAAAGAAGATTTCAGGAGCTCCAGAAGGAGTTGGAAGTAAAATGAAACATATTCAAAAAGAGTATTCAAATACCTAAATTATGGTGAAATAATATTTTTCACAAAACCTTACCACATATGATTGGAAGGTAGTTTTTCTCAGGCACAAGTGGAGTCCCAGATAAAAAATCCAATTTTTCACGGATCATATGGTCAAATTAAGACATGAGACCCACATAATTGGATTCAAAATGAAATTTCAAGTCAATATAATATAAATATTCACCAAGAAATTCCACCAGGAGCTCAAGTTATCTTCATTCCAAGTTACCCTCTCAAAGGTAGTTTAGGATTTAGTCATTTTTCCAAGGGGACACCTGTCAGCACCAGGAGCCTAGTGAGATTTCATGCCCCTAACATCCCTGAGGTTAGGTACATCAGCCCTTGGAAAAATTTTCCAGCCCTCATGTGACCTCTGGGACCCTCATATGACCTCTAGACTTGACAGTTCAGCCCCTGGGTGCTTATTTGGAGCATGCACTCCCTACCATCAGATCGTGCATCACGCGTCAGCTCCAGGACCACCATGTAATTTTATGTCCATTATGTACCTAAGGTGAGGGACATAATACCTTGAAAAATGTTCCCATCCCCCATAGGTAGTCTTTTGGACACTCACATGACCGTTGTTCAGCCCCCAGGTGCTTATTTGGAGCATGCATTCCTTGCCATTGGATCGGGTGCCACGTGTCACCTCTAGCACCACCATGGAATTTGATGTCTCTTATGCACCTAAGGTGGGGGACATCATAAATAGAAAAATGTGCCCAACATCTACGAGGATTCATTTGGACACCCACGTGACTGAGTTTTAGCCTCCAGGTGCATTTTTCAAGAAAATCCCCTGTCATCGGATCGAGGACACATGGCATCGCCTTGACCACCATGGAAATTGATGTCCCTCACATCCCTAAGGTTAAGGACATCAGGGACATAAAATTGTGCCCATCCCATCCATGTGCATGTTATGAAATTTTAAATCCAACACTTATCCATTTTCTTCCTCTCATTTCTCCTTTAGAACTACTCACCTTGCCATGGCTCCGTGCGTGATTATCCAGACACTTGGTCCACCATTGTTTCTCTGAACCAGATCCACCATGGCCACATAAACTCTTAAAACCATGAATGCACATCAATATTTAGGCCTCATAGAAAAATGGAGTGAAATGACAAAGAATGAAGAGAAAAATTGAGATTTTTTTTGCTAGATAACCATGAAGTCACCCGATCGAAAAATCCTCATATCTTGCAAGATACAAGTCGGATCGAGATGCCATATTTTTCAGAATTCATAATTTTTAAAGGTGATAAAGATCCAACAAAAAAGAGGTAAAATGGTGTCTAGAATCATTTTCTCCAACAAAACCCTCACTTCATGCATCGTCTCACATTCGTCAAATTTCCCATCAATCCGGCAATGGAAATGAGTTAAAAACTTGCACATGAGTTCCAAATTAAAAACCTATCACAATGGAGTTTTTTTCATTGTAAATGGAGACAAAAACTATACCTACAAATTTTGAACTCCATTAATGGCCTCCATGACAGCTCTGCACTGGAAGCCACTACCAGGTAAAAATTTTAAAATTTAGTTCTAGGCATTCTAGTGGGAAAAACTATGTGAAATTCAGAGGGTGTGATCGTAATGACAAGAAGAGTCCAAACAAAGTATGTTCCATTGCAAATAAAGTACTAGAAACACACTTTCTAAAAATATTAAGTTTTCCTATACATGTTTGTAATTTTTGGTTAGTCTTCATCAAAAGTGGCTATGGAAAGACCAGTGTGCACTGAATATCTCCAAAAGGCTAGAATGATTATTTAGAGTAGAAAATAGTTGAAATGACCATTTACTAAAAATAGTAAGTCACACTCAAAGGTTAGTTTTGGCACAATGGGACATTCAGAACTTCATTGCATTTGGAGCTTTCCAATAACGAGGATCAACAGACTTCATTAGGAGACATATCCTCTTTTTCTTCTCCCGCTCTTTATCTCTCCTCTTCCCCCCAACTTTCTCTCACTTTCAAATTTTCTAATTGTTCGTTGGGGTTTTCACTTTTTGATATACCTTTAAGTCACTTAAAAGTGACTTTAGAAAAATAATGTAAATTAAGTCGCCTTATTATTATAAAAGGGACTTAAATATTTAAAGTGGAATGTGAACAGTCTTAAGTCATATTAAGGTATTCAAAAGGTCATGAGGAAGATGAAGAGTCATATTCTATTCTATAAATTGTAAAGCCATTCCCAATTCAAAGGGTTGGTAATTGATCTTGTAGACTCAAGAGTGCATTGTACCTAGATAAAGCAAAGGAGATAGCCATTTTCTTCTACTCTCTTCCCCTCTCAAATTTCTTCCATTCCCACATTATGTAAAACTTTGATTTGAGAAATCAATACAAGAAGAAGGAGTTTCTATCTTTCTTTGACTAAGGGGTTTCTTGATACTTGGTAATCAGTGAATTCTATTTGGTCTTTTTGTTATTCGTAGAGTTGTTTCTTCCAATAAATGCATGTGTTGAAGTTTCTAACTAGTGTGTGTGTAGGAATCTAATTTTTTACTTGTAACATTAGTTCTCCTACCTCTTTTCTCACTCCCATTTCCTACTCTACAGATGAAGAATTCCCTAGCAAGAGATTGCTAGATTTTCCACAGGGTCATTAGAGTGCCCCATGTTGGATCCCCGATCGAAAGACCACCACAGAAATTCACACGTTCTCGTGCATTCACATATGGCAGCTGCACCGGTTAAGTAGAGGGACTTAGATTCCTGGAGCATTGGTAAGAAATCCACAAGTTTGTGCACCCAAAATGTTTTCTTGCCAATAGTTTTTTACACCCACCGTGGGGCAGATTTAATAGCATGTGCACCCAATATAGGACCGTAAGGTCATAAAAATTCAAAAAAAAATCAAATATTGAAAAAATAAAAATGGAGTTCATGAAATTCTATTCCTAAAAGATACACTGCTGATTCCTACACATGAATTTTCACATTCTACAATGCCCTTTCGTGTTCTAACTGTAGAATTTTTCAAAAGCTAACTTAAAGAAGATACACCAGGTTGAGCAGGTCGAGAGGTGTTGTTGATTCCAATTTTTAAGCTTTGAAAAATTGGCAAGAATGAATTAGAGATAATCCATACTTCTTCTCTCAAGCCTCCTTCCCATTTGGCACTTCAAGTAGTTCTCCTAGTAATCCTATCCAAACTCCTTCAAATTCTTCAATTTTTCAACCACCATTGAACATCGAGTTCATGGAAGAAGAAGAATTTGAAGAATCAAGAGCTAAAATAGAACTAGAAGAAACGATGCTAGACAAAGAAGAAATACCTCAACCCATTATCCCATGGAGAAGGAATACAAGCATGCTTGCTCTTGAACCCCCTCTTCATGATCTACCAATGGGTTCCCATAAGAACTTTCCAAAGTTCAAAGGTGACAACTCACAACATCCTAAAGAACACGTTGTTGCTTTCACGACATCATGTGGAATTCTTAGTGTCCATCATGAAGATGTTGCTATAAGATATTTTGTGGAGTCCCTCCAAGAAAAAACAATAGAATGGTTCTACCTCCTACCTTCCCAATCCATCATTGGTTGGGATGACATCAAGGCTGCCTTCGAGGAAAGATTTAAATCAACTAAAGATTGTCAAGACCTCTTGGTGAAGTTTGCTCAAATGAGGAAAGGAGAAAGTGAAACGATGAGAGACTTCATGGCTCATTTTGAATGGTTTCTTCACAGGATACCTAAAGAGGATTCACCATCTCAAAACAATGTCAAGAGATTCTTCATCAATGCCCAATCATTAGAAGTAGGATTTTTTCTGTGAAGATCCCAACCAAGGAACATTGTAGAAGCAAAAAATATGGCCATTGAACTTGATGATGATCTCATCCTCTCTGGAAAGATCAAGAATCCATCAAAGGGCAAGGCCCAACATCCTGGAGATGAGAGAACCAATTCATTGCTACAAAAGTTGGTGATTGAGATGGCATCTTTGAAGAGGGAATTATTTGAACGAGTATCTTCTCATAGAAGAAACAAAAATCAAATTGCAAGAGCACCCCAAAGGCTCACCTTGGAGGCCCCACCCATGAACGTAAATTGTAGATTTCAAGAAACTGAAGGATATTTTGAACAAGAAAGTGAATGTGGTAATTTCCAAGAAAGTGATGAGTTTGAGAATGATACACAAATCAGATTTTGTGAGTATTTTGGAGGTTATGAAGAAGATGCACCCAGTTTCTCATGTGCGGTATTCACTCTTTCTCAGTCTGAGAAAAGATCATCTCCCTCCACTACTGCAAAAGAAAAGAAGGTTTATGATCCTCCTATGGTGACTCCACAAAACAAAATAATCATTTGACAATCCGCACTTCCATCTTCCATGAAGTCTAAATTTTTGAAGCCTAATCTCGTAGCAAGTAAGAAAGCTCTTGCAATTCCAATTAAGTCTTTTGATGTCTCTTCCATGTATGAATATAAATCAGCTACTAGTGTACCTTTCAAAATACCCTCCATTTCCCAAAAATCTACTCCTGCTTCCAAACCTATCCTAAATCCAAAAGTAGTCCCTTCACCCCCCTTGTCCACATCTACTCCCTTTGACTTCATAGAATATGAAAATAAAGCCAAAGTGTAGATTACCAAAACTGAATATTTGCGAACTCATCCTAAACAATTCAAGAGGTTCATCTGATATATCAAGAGTGGTAGTCTAACACCCAATGATGTAGCTCATCGTTCCAAAGGCATGCTACCAAAATCATCTACACATCCCTCACAGAACATGATTTCTTTGAGTGCATCAAATACTGATAAATTTGAACCTTTCTAAATCTCCCTTCTTGTTGGAGAATATGTACTAAACAATTGCATAATAGATTATGGTGCCTCAGACAACGTGATTCCTTTGAAGGTTTTCAAGGCTCTTAAACTTACAATGACTCCACCTAGTGTCTCTTGTTACTCTTTGGAATCAAAAAAGGTCTCAATTGTAGGGAAGGTTAAAGATGCACAGGTGGCTCTCACCATATTTCCAGACAAGAAAGTTTCAGTGATGATTTTGGTAGTAGACATCCCATCCTCATTGAGAATGTTGTTGAGTAGAATTTTCTATCGAGACTTGGGAGGGAAAATTTAGATGAATTGCTCTTTTTCAACCATACCAGTGAAGGGAGACATGGAGAAATGGCTTCCTGAAAAGAAGATGAGGTACATTGTGCAAAATTCCGAAAGCCCAGAACCTAACATTTTGTACCAAAATACTAGGTGGATGAATCACTTGGTGACAACTAAGGAGGAAGAAGATATTCCCATTTTGATACGTCTAGACATGCCTTCCCAGAGAGATTTGGACTTTGAAGAAGCATTGAGGAGATTTGAGTTACAAGAGGGCAGCCCCGAATCGCCAGATGATGCATACCGCGAGGAAGAGGAAATGGCTCTCGGTGATTTTGAAGAAGAAAAATCAGCCTATACGATTTTCCATGATGATGAGTTATTCTCATTCCCATTTGGGGATGAATATGATCTCGGTCAAGCAATCTATGGAGAGAAAAAATCAGCTTGTTATGAGCCCGTGAAAGGTTTGAAAGAAAGGTCTATACAAGGACAGCTAAGAGCCATGGAAGAAACAAAAGACCCTAAGATCAGTTTGGAACTTTTAATGCAAGCCATGAATATGGAAGATAAGCGTGAAGCTGATTTGGAAGCCTTAACTAATGTGAAGGTCAGCCATAATGAGATAAGGCAAGATGAGAAATCTGATGTCCCTCTCGAGCCAATGGTTGGTGGATACAATGATGAAGTTGAAGTATTTTCTTTCCCATTTGAAGATGAAGCCTCTTTCTATGATGAATAAAGTGAATCAATTAGTTTCAAGACCTCTGAGGATGAACATATTTTTGATGAAGGATTGATATAATGTAGTGATTCCCAAAATGATGAGGTAATCCCTTCGGGTAGTTGCCTTGAGTTGAAAAATAAATATTCTACAAAGGCGTACAAAGAGGAGCCACAGGAAATGATGAAGAATAACTTTGTGTAAGAAATATTGGATGTAGTAGAAATGGTGGAAGACCCCAAGTTGATTCTTGATCTCTTCACTCCTATCACGAACATACAACACAAGTATGATTTTTCCTCCATCCCTTCCTTCAGTACTCAAATGCCTCATAATAGAGTAGAGATAAAGGATGAATCAAATGTTTCTCATGGAGAATATTTCAATGAGCATAGACCTGGGAAAGAAATTAACTCAGAAGGTTCAAGGAATTGGAATGAAAATCAGCATTGGGGCAGCAATGAGATGCTCAATGGAGAAATAGCTATATGGATAAACATGGAAGGAAACTGACATGATGAAACCAATTTCAAAGAGCATAAAGACAATGAAGTTTCCAAGAAATGACCCATGCATTAAGAAACACACGTGGAATCACTCCAACTAAGTACATAGACAATTGTGAAAGCACCTGGCTTTCATAAGTAGATGAGGAGGGGAGGATACTTTCTAGAACCCGTCAATGGCTTCGCAGAACATCATCATTCAATGTTGCCTCTTCAAAGGTAAATTTTGAGAAATAAAAAGTATTTCAGTGAAAGCGGGTTGTCCCTCTCTTTGTACCATAGGTGATTTATAGGTGTTTTTCCCTTTCTGTTGAGTGTGTTTCCCTTCCTGTTGTGTTTCACATGTTTCCTTCTTCTAATCTTCCTCTCTTGAAGAATTTGTGCATGACTCTGTAGGGCCCAATGGATAAGGCACTCATCAATAAATTATATGGTCTAAAATTGATATTTTTGATTCCCATGTCATGTCTTTGCTGCACTCAGTCCATGTCATTTCCCCAAGCTAGAGCCAACTATTGTCGTGAAAATGTGCAACAGGGAAATTGACAATTTTTGAGCATGAAAACTATACCCAGATGTTGAAATTTTCATGTTTTATCATTCCCAGGAACCCCAGGCCAAATCCATTAGTCTATTTACCCACTATTTGATGTCAAATTGGTCCCTAGGTGATTTCTAAAATTCTATTCATTTCCCCTAGGTGATTTTAGGGAGTTTTGAAAAGATGTTATCTTCTGGTAGTATTGGGAAGGGCTATCGTTGGCCTTCCCAGGACTGGATTCAACCCCCTAGAGCAGAACATAAGGGCCAAATTAAACATGGAAATGAATTGAATACATTATAACATCATGGAAATTATTTTGGAACGCTTTGGGAAGTTTTGAAATACTTGGAGCAGTTTGAGAGAAAAACAAGGTTCTCAAGCCTAGGCGGTACACAAGCCTAAAATAGTTGTCGGGATTCAGAAGAAGATTCCAAGAGCTCCAAATGGAGTTAGAAGAAAAAAAAAATCTTAGGAAAGAGTATTCCAATACGTACATGATGGTGAAATAATACTTTTCACAACACCTTGGCGCATATGATTGGAAGGCAATTTTTCTCAGGCACAAGTGGAGTCCCAGATAAAAAATCTAATTTTTCATGGATCATATGGTTGAATTAAGATATGACACCCACATAATTGGATTCAAACTGAAATTTACAGTCAGGATCATATAAAATTTCACCAATAAATTCTACCAGGAGCTCAAGTTATCTTCATTCCAAGTTACCCTCTCAAAGGCAGTTCAGGACTTAGTCATTTTTTCAAGAGGACACGTGTCAGCACCAAGAGCCTGGCGGGATTTCATGCCCTCGAAATCCTTGAGGTAAAGTACATCAGCCCTTGGAAAATGTTCCCAGCCCTCATGTGACCTCTGGGACCCTCATATGGCCTCTAGACTTGACAGTTCAGCCCCCGGGTGCTTATTTGGAGCATGCATTCCCTGCTGTCGAATCGGGTGCCACGTGTCAGCTCTAGGACCACCGTGGAATTTAATGTACCTTATGTACCTGATTTGAGGGACATAATACTTCTAAAAATGTGCCCATCCACCATAGGGAGTCTTCTAGACACTCATATGACCGCCATTTAGCCATCAGTTGCTTGTTTGGGGCATGCATTCCCTGTCGTTGGATTGGGCGCCAAGTGTCACCTTCAGGACCACCGTGGAATCTGATGTCCCTTATGCACTCTAGGTGGGGGATATCAGACATGTAAAAATTCACCCATCCCTTATGACAAGTCATTTGGACACCCACGTGACTAAGTTTCAGCCCCCAAGTGCATTTTTCAAGAAAATCCCCTGTCGTTGGATCGAGGACACATGGCATCACCTTCACCACCGTGGAAATTGATGTCCCTCATGTCCCTAAGGTTAGGGACATCAGGGACATAAAAGTGTGACCAGCCCATCCATGTGCATGTTTTGACATTTTAAATCTAGAACTTAGCCATTTTCTTCCTCTCATTTATCCTTTAGAACTCCTCACCTTGCCATGGCTCTGTGCGTGATTTTCCAGACACCCAGTCCACCATTGTTGCTCCAAACCAGCACCGCCATGGCCGCATAAAATATTCAAACCATGAATTCATATAAATATTCAGGCCTCATAGAAAAATGGAGTGAAATGACAAAGAACGAAGAGAAAAATGGAGATTTGTTTTGCCAGATAACCATGAAGTCACCCGATTGAAAAATCATCATATCTTGCAAGATACAAGTTGGATCAAGATGTCGTATTTTTCTGAATTCCTCATTTTTCAAGGTGATATAGATCCAAAAAATAAGAGGTCAAATGGTTTCCAGAATCCTTTCTCCAAAAAAACCCTCACTTCGTGCACCGGCTCACACTCATCGAATTTCCCATCATTCCTGCAATGGAAACAAGCTAAAAAATTGCACATGAGTTCCAAATGAAAAACCTACTGCAATGGAGTTTTTTTCATTGTAAATAGAGACAAAAACTAGACCTGAAAATTTTGAGCTCCATTAATGGCCTCCATGACAGCTCTGCGCATGAAGCCACTGCCAAGTAAAAATTTCAAAATTTATTTCTAGAAATTCTAGTGGGCAAAACTATGTGAAATATGGAGGGTGTCATCGTAACGACAAGAAGAGTCCAAAAAAATTATGTTACATTGCAAATCATGTACTGGAAACACACTTTCTAAAAATAGTAAGTGTTCCTATACATGCTTGCTATTTTTGGTTAGTATTCATCAAAAGTGGCTATGGAAAGACTAGTGTGCACTGAAGATCTCCAGAAGGCTAGAATGATTATTCGAAGCAGAAAATAGTGGAAATAACCATTTACTAAAAATAGTAAGTCACACTCAAAGGGCATTTTTGGCACAATTAGACATTCAGAACTTGGTTGCATTTAGAGCTTTCCATCAACAAGGATCAACAGACTTCATCAGTAGACATATCCTCTTCTTCTTCTCCCTCTCTTTCTCTCTCCTCTTCCCCCCAACTTTCTCTCACTTTCAAATTTTCTAATTCTTCGTTGGGGTTTACACTTTTTGATGTACCTTTAATTCACTTAAAAGTGACTTTAGAAACATGATGTAAATTAAGTCACCTTGCTATTATAAAAGGGACTTAAATATTTAAAGTGTAATATGAACAATCTTAAGTCATATTAAGGTATTCAAAATGTCACGAGGAAGATGAAGAGTCATATTCTATTCTATAAATTGTAAAGCCATTCCCATTTCAAAGGGTTGGTAATTGATCTTGTAGACACAAGAGTGCATTGTACCTAGAGAAAGCAAAGGAGATATCCATTTTCTTCTACTCTCTTCCCCTCTCAAATTTCTTCCATTCCCACATTATGTACAACTTTGATTTGAGCAATCAATACAAGAAGAAGGAGTTTCTAGCTTTCTTTGACTAAGGGGTTTCTTGATACTTGGTGATCAGTGAATTCTATTTAGTCTTGTTACTATTCGTAGAGTTGTTTCTTCTGATAAATGTGTTTTTTAGTTTCTAACTAGTGTGTGTGCAGGGATCTAATTTTCTACCTGCAACATTAGTTCTCCTACCTCTTTTCTGACTCAACTTTCCTACTCTATAGATGAAGAATTCCCTACCAAGATATTGCTAGCTTTTCTGCAAGGTAAGTGGAGTGCCCCTATTGGATTCCTGGTCGAAAGACCATAACAGAAATCCACACTTTCTCATGCATGCACATATGGTAGCTACACTGGTTAAGTAGACTGACTTAGATTCCCAGAGCGTTGGCAAGAAATACACAAGTTTGTCCACCTGACAAATTTTCTCTCCAACATGATCCTAATGGACCAAGCTGACGCAAGCCCTAAACATCAAGTAATAAATCATGGCTCGGATCATTCAAGATATTTGAAAATGTCAAGTATGGATATGTTGTGGGTTGGGAAGCACCACATATCTCACTAGCATGCCTTAGAGTAGAATTTTAAATACCTAAATACACGTAATATATTTCATGTCAACATTAGATCATATATATATATATATAAATATTAATAAATTGTTAAGTAATAATGTAATGAAATATTAATTTAAATTAGGGTTTAACTTTCACACACTGGAATATAAAAGTGTTTAACATCTAGTGTCACAATCATAACAACATGAGGTCCAGCTATAGCAGCTATAGTAGTACCTTGAATAGAAGATACACTACCCTAAACAATATTGTGCTCCAAATAATCCAAATCCTCCGATACTAGAATGTCATGGTCCCAATTAATCAACTCATATCCATGAAACAAGTTGGTAGCCATGATGTGTCCTAGTTGATGCATCTATGTAACATTTATAACTGCCTCAAATTCATTACATGATATCAAATATGCACAAGCATAGAAATTACTACATGCATCATTTTTGTTATTATCTCATCTATTGCTACCATGTCTTTGAAGGAACTGAACCACACAATCAATGGAGATAAGGGTAAGTACACCAAATTGCGGGGCCAAAAGGGGGTCATAAGTGGATGCATTTATCTGAAAAATAAAAAACTTCCACTTGTACAAGTTTTTTGAAATAGTTACACTCAAAATTGGAAGATGTTGTATAAACATGAATCATGGTATTTTGAGTGTAGTTTCTAAGCTACTAAATTTTATTGAAAACAATTGAGTTGAAGTGGGTCAAATAACTAGAATACCAATAGGTGCTCCTATTTTTGTTTAAAAAAAACATAATAGAGTGACTTTCATACCCCCCACCATTTTTTGAGTACCATTTACTATTTTTGAAAACATTTTGGTAGAAAGATAGCTAGGAGCATCTAGTTTGTGCTAGAACTTTTTTTAGGTTTTTTTAGCGAGTATTTTTTTAATGATTTTTCTTGTACAAAAATTTTAATTTTTGAAAAGTAATGGAGCTCTGACTGTGCCCCCCCTAACTACCTCAAAAAATATCATATTTTTTTTAAAAAAAAATATGTATAGAATTAGTCCTAGTTTATTCTTAAAAAAATTATTCAATTTCGACGAGTCAAAAAAAAGATACACGAAAAAAGATAAACATGTTTAAACTTTAAACAATAGCTATAGAAAGGTAGAGTTAGAAAATAAATAATATAGAAACCGTATATTTGTTACAAAAATTAGAAAATTATATTTATACAAAGAAAAAACTCTACTTTAAGTCATGGTATAATTTTTTTTAAATGAATAGATCATTTGATGTTGATTTATCGTGGCGGAAGTTGGATTTTTGCATTTTTCTGAAAATACACGTGGTTTGTTGTATTTGTGTAGGTCCATGCATTATGCTTAGGGATCTAAACCAGATCCCAATCCTTGAGGTATGGGTTGAAAAAAGGAAAAAACATAATGTGTATGCATTATTATTTGTTTACATATTATGGTCCCCCAACGTCCCTTTCATTTCTTTCATGGGATTTTTGCCTCCATTATGTTTGGTTTGCAGCTTTCTATACATTGCTACACAATTTTGTAGTAGTTCATTTTTTCCCCTACCACACTAGTTGAATTTTTGTAATCATGTGCGATAAAATTCAAGCTAAGGATAAGAATAAATTCAAAAAACAAGACACCGGAGCAATTGGAAGAGATGAAAATAAAGAAATTGAAGATAATGTGAAAACTTCGTGCAGGGTAAGGTACATATACTATATCAAATGTAGCTAATGTTTTAGAAAATTATGATGAAATACATAATGAAAATGTAGATAATAATTATTTTAAAATGAATAATGATATTGAATTGAATGATAATGATGGTATGGATGAAGAAATTGATATGAATCCAATTGTTGAACCTTTACCTGAGAATCCAAATATTAGCACCGAACTTTGTATGGAAACATTGAATGAAGAATGATACCTTGTTAATGTATCTTCATCTTTAAAAACACCTCCTTCCATTTTTCAAAGAAAACCAATTCACTTAATTTAAATTGATGAAAACATTATAAAACCAATGCCTACGAAATTTCTATAAGAAATGCGAGAAGAAAAGCTAGTGGAATTTGGGATAATTACTTTGATAATTTAAATGACACATAAATATGTAAAATATTTGTTACATTGATGAAATTAATTAAGATGAGACCTATAATGAAGACCCTGGGGTTAAGAACATCTAGTTTTGATGATAAAAAATGCATCAATTGTTGAAAACATACATAAAGCATACCAAACTATAGGTGGATAAAAGACACGCCAAAGATAGTAATGTTACATGGCGTGCACTTACTAATTATATATTGAGAGATAAAACAGTTAATAAACTCTTGATTATAAAAACAAATAGTGGTTTAAAGCTAAATAGAAAAACACTAATGAAATAAATAGAGAGACGTAAAAGTCTTAAGTCAGTAAATAACATTGAATATTGGGCTTTCTATAGTAGACTCCCATGGAAAGACAAGAGTACATCTGATATTCTAAAAGAATTAATTGTAAAATTTTAGAATGAGGACACAAGGGTGTCACCGAATAGAAGAGATACAACAAAAAGAATAATAGGTTCTCGTAATCGTGAATCGTGTGTAGAACATTTCTTAGATATGACTCAAACACAACTGTTCTATAAGTTTAAGAATGAAAATCTAAAACTTAACATTAGACAAAGATTCTTTGAAATGAGCAAACCCTTTTATGTGAAAATCAATCATTCTCGTACCACTTGTTGTTGCAAGCATCGTGTTGAATTTTCAATGCATTATAATGTTTTTTTTTCAAATATGTCGTGTTTTGCATATTGACATCATGTTTCAGGAGTGTGGATTAAATGTCCCACTAATATATTCAAAGAAAATTTATTTCAACAATATTTTATGAAAAATCAACTAGACAATTTTTTATAACAAAGAATGTCTGGATGGACCATGCAATGTATGTGGTGGCTTACCAAATCTAAAAATTTGTGTCCATGAGGAGAGTACATATTCAATAGGAAAATAAATGGTTGGTTTCAAAAAATATAAATAGGTGGCATATTAATTAAAAGATGGAAAATATTCTAAGATGTGTGAGCTTGTTACAAAAAAATCGCCTGTATCAGAACATATGGTCAAATTTAGAGAGGATATTTTTTATGAGTTTGTAAGTCACGCACATAGAGCTTGATGGTTGGATGAAAAATTTAAGTTAACCAAAGACATGTTCCCACTTGGTACCATTGTTTCAATAGTTGAATGTGTAGAGAATTACACATTGCAACCACAAATGGAGGTTCAGTATCAATATTATAACTCAGTGCAAGTTGTTATTTTCGTGTATATAACATTCATGCACTCTCCAAAAATAACTGAGCAAGATCAAAAAATATTAAGAGAATATCATTTCTACATCAGTGATGATCAGACACATTCTACATAATATGTGCAAGAGTGTTTCCAGGTGTTTTATGCAAACTTGAATGAGAGGAACATTAGTTTCAATTAACATTACATTTAGTTAGACAACTACACATCACAATTCAAAAATACATAGATGTTTTATTGGCTAATAATGATGCACAAAGAAACAAATGTACAACATATCTGGCATAGAAAAGGAGAGCATGATGGTGTAAGAGCATGTGTGAAAATATCACTTGCAAGAGAAGAGTTAACGTTCAATGATGCTGTTATATTTATAGATGCTAAAAATAATTGATTGGTGTGCCAAGAATATGGACCATGAATCTCAAGAGAGATCAATGGATCATAGAGATTTCTGGTTGATAGAGGAACAATATCTAGAAATATTTGGAGATTATATGACTATTATAGGATAAAGTAATATGCACTCATTCCGTACTTCATATGTAAATGCTTGGACTATTTATACTAGGTGTATGGCATGCTTTTGTATATCATGCATGGAATGAATATGAGTCACAACAATGGGTAGATGGATGGACTATTAGACCTCTAGTTACACTTGAAACACATCAATTTCCATGAGAATTACAACTTGCAGTGTCTTCATATCAAATGACAACATCCCCTGACTTTGACCAAGTCTCGGATTTAGTACAACAACATACATATATGTACATATCATTGTTTTATATTTATAAACTATAAAATAGTCAACTCTTAATGTATTTTAAATTTGACTTGAGTTTTAATTGTTGATGTAGGGAATGTTTTGGTAGTTATTATGACAAAATTTAACAAAGAGGGAACAGAGTACTTGTCTTGTTGTGTAGAGGGGAAAATTGACTTCCACAGTCATTGATGGTGAAGACCTTAAGTATCCCACTAGATCAGTGGTAGTCACTAGACCTTGTCTTTGACGATATCCTATCAAAAAATCAAACACTTGGTTGTTTGAAGAATATGAATTACATCGAAAGATACTTCACTATTCACATTTGGTTATTGTAACAAATATTAAATTGATCAAATATCAAGGTAGACCATTAAACAAGAATCTATGGAAGGTTAGTGAATCAGATCATGAAGCAATTCTTTCTACTATCAGGAGTAGATTTGATCCTTGCAATTCATTGGATTGAATTCGTAAAGGTATGTCATGCATGAATTTAATTTGAATATTTACTTTAAAGATTTTATTTGAATTTTGTATGATTTAAAATTCTATTTAATTTCTTACTAACATGTCTATGTAGGTTAGTGGCACCAAAAAATCTTCCACCTTCACATGGTTGGAACTATCAGTAGAGAATTTATTATTCTCAAAGCCATGTGAAGCTAAGAGAAATTAAATATTAGAAAGGAACAATGAACACAAATTCTCATTTCACCACCTATATTTTATGAACCACCTATATTATTCATATGATTGGAAATGGACAACCTTACAATAACTCAGACTAGACTATTTGGCACTTTTGCACATAATAAGACAGTGAGAGGAGCGAATGGAGATGGAGAAAAGAGAGACGGGATTTCATAGAGGGTACCAACGTGGAGGTGTAGAATCTGATGAGACCCCTCCAGGTGCCATAGAGTCCGATATATTACTCGGTGAAGTTATAGAATTTTTTGGTCCCAAGGATCTTAAGGGACTACGCCCATGGATGCTTCAAAATCACCTTCAAAAAGATAGGGGTAATCATCAAGGATAGAGAAAGGTGTGATGTGATTTCCTAAGGATGCTTTCAAAATTTCCTTCAAAAATATAGGGGTAGTCATCAAGGATAGAAAATGTTGTGATGTGATTTTGAAAAAACTTGAAATGCATATAGATTTAGAGGTCATCGATTGTCTAAATCAGAATTTCATTACATTTGGAGAAACATTCTCAAATATTGGAGTAATGCATCTTGCAAAATAAAATAAAACCTTAGAAATACTCTTAAATTACCAATCTAGGTCCTAGTCTAAGTCATGTTCCTGGTCTTGTTTCTGGTTATGGTTATGGTCATGGTCATCGAATATGGAAGTTTCAAGAAAGGAATCTAAAATTGAAGAATTATTCCCTTTTAGATTGTTGGAAATGCCAATGGCTGTGGGAGTGCCTATGGAATTTGGTTAGCATAAGGTGGGGTTGTTTGCTTATTTTTTTCTCATGGCATCATAGATTACCTTTCTTGTATTATCAAAGATAACTCCCCATGATTGTGTTAAAATTTTAAATACTCACTTAGCTCCTAGGAACTTTTTTTTATCAGGATGAAACAACAAGGCTAGTTTTAGCAGGAATTAACAAAAAAAGAAAACAAATTTGTCTAGAATTACTTACGAAATGCATTCCTTCACGTCGACTAGTGAGAGCACTAAAAGGATATGGAATAAACTTGAATAGGATTTTCTATAGGTTCCCTAAGTGGAGGTGTAAGATCTGATGGGACATCTCTAGCTGTCAGGGAGTCCAAGAAATCACCCGTCAAAGTTAAACAACATTTTGGTCTTAGGGATCTTAAGGGACTACACCTAGACGAGGTACCAAATAAGCGCAAGGAGCATAAGTAACTGAATAGAAGCCTCCACTAGTGTTCATTAGGCCATCTATATTTGTTTTCATATATGGTTTGGTCACACGAGCTACCATTTGCAAAATATAGCATCTAACAGCCTTACAATGACTTAAACTACACTGTTTCACATGTTTTCAAACAATCAGATAGTGAAAGAACCAAAAGGATATGGAATAAACCAGCATATTATTTCATAGAGAATCCCTAAATGGAGGTTTAGGATCTAACATGACATCTCTAGGTGGCATGGAGTTTGAGAAATCACCCGTCGAAGCTAAACAATTTTTTGGTCTCAAGGATCTTAAGAGACTACGGCTAGATAAGGTGGCTCGGAAGCATAAGGAGCATAGTGAACCAAAATGAAGCCTCCACTAGCATTAACCAAGTCATTCAGATGTGTTGGCATAGACAGTTTGGTCCCACAAGCTACCGTTTACAAAATATAGCGCCTGACATCCTTACACTGACTCATACTACAATATTTCGCATGTTTAAAAAAAATAGGACAACAAGATCACCGAAATGTTATAGTCAAAACAAAGATAGGATTTCTTAAAGGGTCCCTACATAAAGGTGTAGAATCTAACAAGAAATATCTAGGTGCCACAGAGTCTGAGTAATCACTTATCAAAGTTATATGGTTTTTTGGTCTCAAGGCTCTTAAGACACTATGCCCATATGAGGTATCCCAAAATCACAAAGAGCATAGGGAGTTGAAACAAAGCATCCACTACCATTCACTGGGACATTAATACAATTTGGCATCGACATTTTGGTCCCATGAGCTACTGTTTGCAAAATATAATGTCTAGCATTCTTACACTGACTCAAACTACATTATTTCACACGTTTGCAAACAAAAGGGTAGTGAGAGCACCAAATGGATATGAACAAAAATGAGATAGGATTTTGTAGAGGGTCCTTACAGAGAGGTGTATGATCTAAAGAAACATCTCTAAGTGCCAAAAATTCTGAGTAATCACCCGTAGAAGTTATATGGTTTTCTGGTCTCAAGGCTCTTAAGAGACTACGTCTGGACGAGGTAGCTCAGACACACAAGGAGCATAGGGAATGGAATAAATCCTCCAATATCATTAACCTAGCCATATTGGCATGTTGGCATAGATGGTTTGGTCCCATGAGCTACCATTTGTAAAATATAGCATCTGGTAGCCTTCCACTAACTCAAACTACACTATTTTGTGCGTTTGCAAACAATATGAAAATAAGAGCACCAAAAGGAGATGGAAAAAACCAAGATAGTATTTCGTAGAGGGTCCCTACTTAGAGGTGTAGGATCTATCGATACATCTCTAGGTGCCACAGAGTCTGAGTATTCGCTAGTCGAAGTTATATAAATTTTGTGTCTCAGGGCTCTTAAGAGACTACGCTCGGACGAGGTAGCTTGGAAGCACGAGGAGCATAGGGAACCAAAAAAAATCCTCCACTAGCATTCAACAAGCCATCTAGACATGTTGGCATAGATGGTTTGGTCCCACAAGCTACCGTTTGAAAAAAAACATCTAACAACCTTACACTAACTCAAACTACACTATTTTCATGTGTTTGCAAACAATAGGACAGTGAGAGCACCAAAAGGAGATGAAATAAACCAAGATAAGATTTCATATAAGATCCCTACATAGAGGTGTAGGATCTGATGAGAAATATCTAGGTGCCACAGAGTTTGAGTATTCACCCGCTGAAGTTATATTGTTTTTTGGTCTCAGGGCTCTTAAGGAACTATGCCTTGACGATGTAGCCCAGAAGCACAAGTGGCATAGGGAACCAGAACAAATCCTCAACTAGAATTCACTACGCCATCTAGATTTTTTTGCATATACAGTTTGGTCCCATGAGCTACCATTTGTGAAATATAGTGTCAGTAAGCCTTACTGTGACTCAAACTACATTTTTCGCACGTTTACAAGCAATAGGACAACGAGAGCACCGAAAGGAGATGGAATAAACCAGGATAGGATTTTATGGAGGGTCCCAATGTGGAGGTTTAGAATCAAATGAGACATATCTAGGTACCAAGGGGACCCAGATATTACCCCTTAAAGTTATAGCATTTTTTGGCCTCCGGGATCTTAAAGGACTATGTCTGGACAAAGTAGCCCGGAAGAACGGGGATCCTAGGGAACCGAAATGATTCCTCCACTATAGTTCACCAAGAAATCTAGACATGTTTCTAGAGATGGTTCAGTCCAACAAGCTACCATTTGTAAAATATAGTTTCTGGAAGCCTTACATTGACTAAAACTACACTATTTCGTGTGTTTGCAAACAATAGGACAAAAAGAGAACAAAAAGGAGATGGGAAAAACTGAGATACGATTTCATAGAGGGTCCCTAGGTAGAGGTCTAGGATCTAACGAGACATATCTAGGTACCACAGAGTCTGAGTAATCACCGATCAATTTTTTAAGGTTTTTTTTATCTCAGGGCTCTTAAGAGACTACACCTGGACCAGGTAGCTGGAAAGTATGGGGAGCATATGCAACAAAAAATAAGCCTCCACTAGTGTTCAATAGAAAATCCATATGTGTTAACGTAGATGGTTTGGTCCCACAAGCTACTCTTTTCATTAAATAACGTCTGATAACCTTACACTAACTCAAACTACATTATTTCATGCATTTACAAATAATAGGATAGTGAAAGCACCAAAACAAGATGGAGAAAACTGAGATAGGATTTCATATAAGATACCTACATAGAGGTGTAGGATTAGACGATACATCTCTAGGTGCCACGAAGTCTGAGTAATCACCTGTCGAAGTTATCTGGTTATTTGGTCTCAGGGCTGTTAAGAAACTACACCTGAATGAGGTAGCATGGAAGCACATAGAGTATATGGAACTGAAACGAATCCTGCACTAGCATTAAAAAAGAAATCCAGATGTGTTGGTGTAGATGGTTTGTTCCCATAAGCTACCGTTTGCAAAATATAGTGCCTGACAGCCTTACACTAACTCAAACTACACTATTTCGTGTGTTTGTAAACAATAGGACAACAAGAGCACTGAAACATGATGAAATTGAATTATGTAGGCTCTCATATAAGGTCCCTACTTGGAGGTATAAGATCTGATAATATATCTCTAGGTGCCACAGAGTCGGAGTAATCTCCCATCGAAGTTATACATTTTTTTGGTCTCAGGGATCTTAAGGGACTGCACCCGAACGAGGTATCCTCGAAGCATGTGGAGCATAGGGAACTGGAATAAGGCCTCCACTTACATTCACCATTCCATCTGAACATGTTGACATAGAAGGTTCGGTCCCATGAGCTATCATTTACAAAATACAGTGTTTGGCAGCCTTACAATAACTTAAACTACATTTTTTGCATGTTTGCAAATAATAGGACAACGAGAGCACAGAACGGAGATGGAATAAACCAGGATAAGGATTTTTATAGGGTCCCTATGCAAAGGTGTAAGATCAAACAAGACATCTCTAGGTGCCAAAGAGACTGAGATATTACCCCTCAAAGTTATAATAGTTTTTGGCCACTGGGCTCTTTAGAGACTACGTCTGGATGAAGTAGCCTGGAAGTAGCAACACCGTCCCACACAAAAATGGAGTCTCCAAAAGCATCTACCACGACACCCAAACGTGTTGGTGTAGTTATTTTAGTGCCAAGAGATACTTTTTGCTTTCTCAATCTCACTGTCACTGTCTTTTTCAGGGTATAATGATTACATTGACAGGGAAGTGGGAAGCCATATTAGTCTTGTTAATAGTACTAATTACCCATGAAATATAATTCTCCAACTTGTATTTTCTTTTCTCATCTTCCACATCATACTGATAAATGATTTGACAGGGGAGCTACCCTCTTTGATGGTGATACACTGAATATGAATATGATCCTGTAGAGTGAATCCTCATCCTACCATAATACCATTATGAACTCTATTGTTGGTAATATTCCAAGGCCTTGGGTGACATGGAAATTACAATCATAGCAATATGGTATTGGATAAGAACACATAGGGGTTATCAATCACCTAGTAAATCTTTCTTGTTTATTTTTGAATGGGATTCATCTAGCCTACAACTTAGTGACCTCCCATTCATTGATAATTTAAAGCAGGGGTTTGCTATAAGTAAGAGAAATTTGTAAAAATTGTGTTCTTAAGCCCAACAATCAAGATACTCCAATAAGAATTAAATAATGCAGTAGGTACATGATAAGATAGGAACCATTACAAAGAGACTGTGAGAAAGAAGAAGCGTAAGTAAGGTAAATACACATTGATAAATTGAAAGAATTACTCAGATTAGGTAAATCTTTATATGTACATTATATATATATATATATATATATATCCAAAATTTTATACATATTATACATTCAAAATGCTAGTACTTGTACATTACCAATAAATGAATAAATTGTTAGGTTTTAATATCGTAGTGCTCACATATTTGAGCAAATATATATTTGTGATTATCATTATTAAATGTGTAATGTGTAAACCATATATAGTTGGATTGTTATAGATTTGTTATTATAAACAAATCATAACAATATTTTTTTTTGTGGTCACGTAGAATAGGAGTGTTGTTGAGCAACCTCCACATTTATAGGAAAGCTTACTCCTATATATATGTTATTTTGAATGTATGAAAGAACTGAAGAAGCTGAATACAATATTAGACAATTATTTTCCTATGTATCAATATTGTTGTACCAATATTTGGTATCAGAGCGACTCTGTCTTGTCCCTGTGATGGAAGAATAGATCGTATTGAGGGGCGACTATTATTCACTACAGCTCCATATTATGCTTCCCATTTTGTCCTGAGTATTATTTATTTACCTGGAGATGGACGCGTGTTGTACATAAGGAGAGGGCGTTCAGCTGTTTGCATTAAATTTGAGTGCAGTTCGGATCTAAAATCACGGATCTCTCTCCCAACTGGCGTTGTTTTTGGGATCTCTCGTATTTATCACTGTTTGGACACTGATTGTATCTTCATTTGGCTATGGTAGGTCGGCAACTTCTAATTGCAATAAAAAAATGGATCTGCAAATACTGCACACGTATTTCCTGTTCCTAGTCATACTACACACGTATTTCCTGTTCCTAGTCATCGTAATTTTTTTATTAAAAAGAACAGTTTTGAATACGTGAGCACGTGTATATCTTCTCCTGTCAGATCTAAGCATGATATTTACTACAGCCAATACAGAGGTTTAAGCAAAATTCTCAACATGAAAATGCGTGGTTATTATTAGTGCATGCATGAATAAAGAAATTTTTGTTTGGAGATCTGTATTTTAAAGCCCATCATCTACTAGCTTATATTGGTGAGTCGGTTATCTGCCAAGTATCTCTGCTAGTATAAAGATTTTATTATCGTCTAGTTCAAAGTTTTCCAATTTTGTGGAATTTCAAAATGGAAAAAATAAATGTAATTGAAAGATTTGATGGTAAAGACTTCCACACGTGGCAAGTAAGAACCCAATTACAATTGATTGATAAAGACTTATGGGACATTGTCGAAGGAAAAATTAAAAAACCGAATGATGCAGATGAAGCAGCAAAATGGGAAAGTAAGGATCGGAAAGCAATAGCAATTATCGGTCTTAGTCTATCTGATGCATATTTGCATCATATTGATCTAACCAAGTCATCTAATAATATTTGGGTGACATTGAACAAATTATTTGGATCTCAAGCAGGTAGTGCAACAATGGCGCTGAAGCAAAAACTTTTGGGCTAAAGATGGGTGAAAATGACAATATGGTTCAACATATCAGTAAGTTTTGATCCATTTTAAATCAGTTAGCAGGAATAAAAGTAGAGGTAGATGGAGAAGATGCTAAAGCAATCTTACTAAATAGTTTGCCAAAAGAATATTCAAGTATTGTTTTTACTCTTAGTAAGATCAATCCTAGTTTGGAAAATTTAATTTCCTCTTTGCTTGATGAGGAAGAAAAAAACAAAAGGTTTGTACCAGAAGAAGAAAGTGTCATGGTTGCAAACAATAAATCATCATTCTATAAAGGTAAAAAAAAAATTGTATCATCAAAGACACGTCTTTTGTGTCATTACTGTAAACAACCAGGACATGGTTTTGTGAATTGTAAGAAAAGAGCTCAAGATCTCTTAGATGATAAGTTGGAACAAAAGGCTTTAGCTGCTGAAAAAGATTGGGATGATTATTCTAATCCTGCAAGTGACAATGAACCTATCAATTATTCAAGTGATGAAGATTATCTGTTTTGATATCCTCATTTTGGAGGATGGAGGCAATGGAGGCAGGAGGAAAATCAGCATCCTCGAGTTCGTCACTACCTCAGAGGCCGCAAACTGCTTTAGTGACATCTTGGTGTTTTGTGTGATGAATAAGAACAGATGAGCATCCCTGTTCCTGTGTGTAGTACAGTGCTTGTGTGTCCCCCGTGATGATAAATTGTACCATTGATACTATTGCAGGAAGTGTTCTTGATCAGACTGATTTTATGGTTGATGTGAATTGGTTGAACGGTCCCAATTCATGTATTCATCTAATAGGTTGAACGGTCCCTGGATGATGTAGTTCCCATAGTCAGTGTTGAGGGTCAAGACCATGTGCAGGCTACAGAGCGGCATGCTGCTTAGTTGAAGATGGTGTTTTCCCCGTGTTCACACTAAGGGGGGGAATGTTAGGTTTTAATATCGTAGTGCTCACATATTTGAGAAAATATATATTTGTGATTATTATTATTAAATGTGTAATGTGTAAACCATATATAGTTGGATTGTTATAGATTTGTTATTATAAAAAAATCATAACAATATTCTTGTTTTGTGGTCACGTAGAATAGGAGTGTTGTTGAGCAACCTCCATATTTATAGGAAAGCTTACTCCTATATATATGTTATTCTGAATGTATGAAAGAACTGAAGAAGCCGAATACAATATTAGACAATTATTTTCCTGTGTATCAATATTGTTGTACCAATATAAATAATCCATAATGTCTTAAATATAGTCCAGTGCACATTATATTAGTTTCATACAAAAATAATTTTGGAAATGTAAGGTCTTTTACATAAATTTTGAGTTCCAAATAGTATTGACAAAGCTACTAAAAAGTAGATGTAGATGCTTCTATTGTCCTTGTTTGTTTTTTTGTTGTTTTTTTGCAGACCCTTTACTACTTTTTTGCAGTAATTTTGTTGTTTTGTTTCATCTTGGTAGCTATTTTTTGGCTACTTTGAACTTCATTGTAACATTTGGATTCTGATCCTTTTCTCTCTGGTTCTCTTGCTTATTCTGGCTTCTAGGCCTTCTTTTGTAAACAAGGGTATAGTCCCTTTCAAAAAACTATTTGCCAATAATAAAAAAAACATGTAAAATAAATAGTAAAATGCCTGATAGGTCATATACTATCAATTTCAAATGCCATATAGGTGTACATAAAATTCCATGCACATAGGCATACAAAAAAAATTCATGTAACACACACACACACACAGATATATATATATATATATATATATATATATATATCCTAATCATAAAAATATATTCCTCTCTTGGCCTTGCTGGAAGAGATCCCTCCCTTAGACGAAGATGGAGATCTATGAGATGAATTCAAATCATCTGGCTCCATGCTATGATTCCTCTTCCGTCGAAGACTCACTTGTATTTGAACCTTTAAATGAAAACATTTTCTTTTCAAAACTGAATTTATATATGTTTTCAACATGTCTTTAAGACCATGCTAATCAAAGTATTTACATAAATATACACACTTACCACAAGCTCTCGGTCATGCCAAATCTTCATCTCATGATCAGATTAGTCATCAGGAGCTCCTGGAACATGAACATGGGTATCAAAATTATGATATTGAGGATTTCATGACCTCGAGGTCAAAAGGAGGGGGTTGAAGTTCCCTACATACACATAAGATCACAAAATCAAACATCAGAATTATCCAAAATAGAACTACGCACATGTATGTGTAATGACAATATTTTAACTAATTTTATCAATATAGAACTATATTTTTACCCCACCTCACCTATGAGTCAAATGAACATGGGTGCTACCTGACACAAGTAACTGCTGCATATATACAATGAAGGAAATTATTAAAATAATTTAATAATTCTACAATGAAGGACATTATTAATATGTAATATAACATACTATGAATTACATGAGCAATTTAATGAAAATACATGTTGTTTGAATACCTCAATGAGTTGTTGCATAAATGAAATCACAGTGGAAACACCTTTCTCTACTCGTCGCAAAGATGGCGGGGTGTCTAGTGAAGTTAGAATCTTTATCAAACATGTATCACATGAGTTAGATGAACATATAAAAACATACATATTTTGACTTCAAAAGCTATATATATATTTAGATATGTGAAAATTTTACACAATTAACATTCTAAATTACCTCTATGAATGTATGTATACGCATGGTTCTCTTCACTTGTAGTTGGGATGAAGACGCACCTCCCACACATTGTAATATCAATGCATACATGTAAAAATATAGTTATTTCAAAAATTTAACATATATAAGTAAGTCAAGTACTCTGATATTTTTGTGAAACACATAATAAAACATAAAAAATGCCTATGAAGGAGACGTTGATGACTGTAATCCAAATGTCTCGCTCAAAAAGGCATCTAACATAGTGGAAATATCGTGTGCACCCCCAGGGGCAACTCCACCAAAATCATTATGCATAAAAGTATCACCCTCCTCGGGCCCCAAACATATGCTACCACATCACCAGAAAAAATGTGGCCTCTTGATAGTAATCCTTGAGGGAATACTTGGTGTACCTCGGTGAGCCTCTGGATCAAAAATCTCCCTCGTATGTCAAACAAGGGTCGTAGATAGCCCCTAAAGCATGTGGAGTGTATCAATATCTACTGCCTCCTTCACTGCTGGAGGGACAATCTCATGGTAAGGGGGATTCTGTGTAAGGACTCTACCATTTTGAATAGGTGCACATTATGTACCTTGTTGATCCTATGCAGATCCTTTTCCTCAGCCCTAGAAATATAAAAAATCAAAATAATTTGGAATCTCTTTGAGGAAAAACTCATAATAGAGTTTCCTTAGAAAGTATTGTGGCACCTCGTTGTTATTGCAAGGTGGGTAATCAAACACCATCCACCATCAGTCCCAAAAATTATTTTTAATCAAATCATTATTACACCAATGGATGGGAAACCATTTGCATGATAATGAAACAGGAAAATTAGTACGAGGGTATGTGAATAAGGCACATATGAGGTCTTTTGTAATTTCTTTTTTCTTTACATCCACATATTACAATTTTTTGGAATAATAAACCCTATAAACCTCTCTTTAACATGTCTAATGATTAATTTTCCCTCCTCCCTCATTAAATTGATCCACTAATTCCTATAATGTGTTTGTAAGAGAGACACGATGGGAGTTTGTAGATTGTGAATCCTTCATTATTTTTACTAAATACTCAATTTAAATTTAGTTTTCAACTATATGGGCTTCTAAATCTTCTTGACTTCCCAGGTGATGTTGAGAAACTGTTGGAGGGATGTGAGGGACAACAAGAATAGAAAGGTTTTCTTATGGTTAATTCCCTCGGCCTTGAACTGTAACAATAAAAACATGTATTCAATTCAAATTTTACTCTATAATTACCAAATTTCAATGCAATTTTGAGAAAATAATTTTTCCTACCTCTTCTCTGTGGTGTCATCATTGATTCAGATCTTCTTGGAAATTCAGAGATGATCGTTTGGGCTTGAGATCCAGTTGAATGACAAAAAGAGAGGGCATGGTTACACACTGAAATTTGCATTTGAGGGAGTTAAAATGATAAAGGCTCAATTTTTTATTTATAACAGACATAACGCATACGTATTATAATTTGTTTGCATTATAGCCTTAGTAATTTCTAAACCTAGAAAAACATAATGTGGTCATGTTATAATATAATGCATACATGTTTTATCTATTTTAGGGTTTTTGGCCACTTTCTAGCCCTCAAACTTGGTGTAATTACCCATAAATTGGGTCTCGCAAGAAATAATCTCAAGACCCTCTATAGTACCCTCATGGGAACTCATAATTATACACATAACGAAATCTTGAAATCCAAGTAAGAAATGTCATGGCCTATCTACAAGTTGTCGTGTGTCAAAAACAGGAGGAGATCCTTCTTTTAGATATGTAGGCCTATCATTAATGTGACCATGCCCTTGCCTGAGATAAGTAGGGATGTCTAAGTATTTCACCTTTAGGTTAGGTGAACCTCGGCATATAGCATCATAATGAAATATAATGATAACTGATCATTATTAGGAAATTTTCCTTGAGAGACCACAAATCTGGAATTAATCAAGGGTGCACAATAGTTGACATGTAAGTTTGTTTACATGATATCCTGTAGTTTTATTTTTTCTTGCATAACTTTCCCAAAATGAGGTCTTAATGGCTTCCTTATCAGGAATTATACCTACCATCTCATTATATCCCACATCACCTATCACACTAGATTTTAGCTCATCCATAAATTTGTTTAGTGACTCGGGTGGGAAAGGGTTGTCTGTTTTAAAGTTTGTATGTATTTTTTGAAGGTCTAGAAATATATTTTCACAATGTGTTTTGTAATTATTAGTTGTACTCGGTTGCTAAAGAATGGATGATAGTTTAGCTATCTCTAAATCAGTCCTCTCAAGAAAATTAACATATGAAGATGTCATAACTATAAAAAAATGAAAGTAAAATTCAATTTAGGATACATTTTTAGCAAATGTAAACCCTAAACTTATATAATTTCACATAAATTTTAATTTCTTTTCAAAATATATTGAAATCCTCTCCCCTACTTTTCAATTTTAACAAAAAAAATATGTAAAAAAAGAAAATAATAACTTATATGATAAAGTAAACTATTTATGAATAAAAAGTAAATTCTATATGCATTGTAATGATATGATATCACCTACATGCCTTAATTTGACATATTCTTCACATTATCATTATCCTAATTAATATAAAAAAAAATATGTTTTCTTATTATTCCATCGTTGTCTATTAAGTCCTATATCCTAGCTTATTATATGACCATATATTAATTATCTACTCTAGACCCTAGATCATAAGATTCACTATATTTATAGTTATTTGGTTGAATATAGACATTCATTTAAAATGGTCACCATATTGTTTTTATCTCATTGGTTCATTGTACTTAGTTCACAATCATTTTCAGCATAAGATAATCATGCCCCAAAAATACCTTGATTCTTAGTCATTTTTATCTCTCAAATGATTATCATTTACAATTTAACATGCCTTCTCCACACTCAAGGTAAATTCTTACTCATTTTGATATATGTGGCACACTCTTGAGCATGAACTTTAAGAGTAAGGGTTGAAATTTAAAAAAAAAAAGATAAGAGGATATCAAGAAGATAATACTATTTGAAATGTAGATACAAATTGAAATGTAAAAATATTCTAGTTGTATATAGAAAGCTAAGAGGATAGTGAAAACTAAGATAAAGGGAAAAACCTTAAGTCAAACAAGATAGGGAACCAAAATAATCTAGATAAAAAATTTAAAAGTTAAGATAGTGGTTATAAAAGGAAATATGTGTTAGTAATATCCTAACTTGAAATAAGCATCAATAAACACAAATACACTACCTCCAAATATTATAACTAATTGATTATTGAACATATGTGTCTATGTAATGACCTACTTTAATATGTTTGCATGAATATGTAGGAGATTAAAGATTAAAAATTGAACATAAGAAGGAATGAAGTAAAAATGCACGAAACTCAAATAAGTCGTGAAGGGAAAAAATTGTGGTTTGGATATTTCAAAATAGAGTCAATTATTCCAAGTAAATTCAATGTTAAAATATAAAGAATATAATACAATGGAAACATACAAAAATAATTGGGAAAGGAAAAAAGGATAACTATAAAAGATAAAAATAATAAAGTAATAACTAAACCTAGGAAAAAGGAAATTATATGAGAATATGTAAATGAAACAATGTAAGGAAACTATAAATAGTAAGGAAAATTAAAAATAGTCAGGATTTAAATATACATTGAGAAACACCCAAGAACACTAATTAGGAAGTGAGTACAATAAGAAATAGGAAGGAGCTATCTATTATTAAATACCAGGTGAAATAACTAGAAAAATATCAGTAATTTCATGCATGATGCTATGAAAATAGATAATTGGTAATTATATGAATTACTGAGGTTTAACACTAATGTGAAATATGTTTCATTTTAAGGAACAATACTAGGATGAGATGACAACAATGAGTCTAAAAAAGATAATTCATTGTAATCATAAATATATTGATAATTTGTGTAAATAATAATATTCTTTAGCCTAGGATTATCATGAAAATTACAATCATTACTTATTATCATATGTGATCATGTAGTGATATATTGTTATAAAAATATCCTTGAAGTTTAGTTACAAAATTATAGAATTAATGGATGATTAGGAACTTGTGGTCAAACGAGTGATGTTTGTACCAGTAGTTACTTATGTATGACCTTAGCTAGAACAAGCTCTTGGATAATAGGGAGAATTTTTCTTATTACTAAACATTAAATTTTGTATGATAAAACAAAAAAAAAATGCTCTCATTAGAAGTTCATGTAAGTTTTTATATTTTAGTGTTTAAGATACTTTCTTAGTACATCAAATATTGATTTAGTAATGTGTTAATAATTGATTGGATAATGGATTGAATTATATAATAGATGGAATAGGGAGGTCTTGACATATTTACATCTTAGGGAATTGTTGATGCTCAATTTAATCTCACCTTGTTTTTTAAATATTTCTTAGTCCGCATGGTTTGAAGTGTTCTCTATCTCCATGTATGGATGCATGATAGTTTTCTCCTTCATTTGGTTGCCATTGTCAGTACTTTCCTTGGGTCATGGATCACATTAAGTCTTGATTTTATTTACAGTATTCTCTCTGCGGGGAAAAAATTTGTTGTTGGGTGTCTTCCATGACTGTGTCTCCTTTTGTAAATCCTGTCCCAACATCCATGGATATGTGGTCCTTTTTAATTGGATGTGGCCCTGTGGGTCATTTTGGTAAAACTTGTCACTTTTGTTACATTTGTAAAAAATGCCAAATTGGTCTCGTGGCCCTGATAGTATATAATTGGCTATTCAACAATATGAAGCGGTAGGGAAAAATTCTTACTTTGAACTGAAGAAGGAAACGTTGTGGTTTGAAATGTCAAAGGCGGAGAGGTGGATTGTCAAAGGATTTTGAATATTTTTTCCTTTTTTTGGAAAGGATAAAAGTTATAAAATGATCTGTGACTCCACGGGGGACAAATTAATGTCACATGTTAGAGTCAGCAATGAAAAGGCAAAGTAGGGAGACAGGTCTCCAGAGAACTTTAGAGTTTTTAAGCTTTGTTTTGCAATGAATAAAAAGTATAAAAGTGAGCCATGACTCCACTGGGGCCCACATCATTAGTTAGAAGTAGAGAGGTGGGTCACCGAGGCATTTTAAGATTCTCAAGCCCACTTCAACTCAAATATTTTCCATGTGGAGGCCCTGCGCTCATTTGAGAATCCACCTTTGGGTCTTACCTTTGGAGTTGTGCTAAGGAGACACATGGAGGATTTTGTTGGATCCGCTTTACACTTAGACTTTTCAAGCACCCGATGTAACTTTCTTAGGACTGGGACATGTGGAGGGCCCATGCCTATTTGGGCACTTTCCCCTAAATTTTACTTTTGAAAGAGCACCAAGGATACACATGGAGGTTTCCGCTGGATCTTCCCATACTTAGACTTTTTTCAAGTGTCTAGTGTAACTTTTTCAGACCCTAGACACGTGGAAGGCCCGTGGTTGTTTGGGAATCCATTTTTTGAGATTCATACCAAAAATGTGCTGAAGAGACATGTGGAAGATTCCTGTGGCCCTGCACATACTTAGAATTTTCAACGGCCAAGGAAAAATTCTCAGACCCTAGGCACATGGCACCTTCCACTACTCCTTAAACTATTTCAACAATTTTGTCACACTGAGACACATAGAGAGCTCGTGCTTATTTGGTGTCTTCACTTTTGGGCACCGTATCAAAAGTGTGCTGAAGAAACATGTGGAGACTTCCACTGGCTCCTCTTTATATTGAGACTTTTTCAATGGCTGAGGAAACTTTATTGGGCCTAGGGCACGTGGAGAACCTACGCTCATTTGAGGTCCCGCCTCTAGTCTTCATCTTTGAAGTTATGCTGAACAAACACATGGAGGCTTTCACTAGACCTTCACATACTGTAACTTTTCAGCAATCGGTGAAACTCTCTAGGGTTCTAAACACATGGAGGGCCCGCACCCATTTAGGAACCTACCTCTGAACTTGACCTTTGTAATTTTTCCAAGGAGACACATGGATGTTTCCACTAGCTCCTCTTTGCACCTAGGAAACTCAGACTCACAACACAGGAATTTGGTATAATCCATGCAAGGACACTCATTTCTGAGAGGCACAAATGTTGGTATCCATGCAAGGATACTCATTTCTCAAGGTTTATTCTCAAAGGTGAAAAGGATTTCTTGTTAGATCAAGCCATATGGAGCCACCTGAGAATCATTAAAAGGGGGATTTCCTGCATGAAAGAATAAAATAATGATTAAAAAGATAGTTGAGGGACTGAGAAACTTGATCAATTCATGATTTATCCACCAAGTAGCTTTTGGGTGTAAATTTGTTAAACATCACTTTTTCGAACAAACTTGTAACAAACAAAGGATTCCTCGAATATTATTCTTTTGGGTGGAAAATTTGGGATGAGTGAGTGAGTGAAATTGTATAAATGTAATGAGAATACTCTTGCAAATGGTTGGGGGTTAAATTTTCTGAGAAAGTTTGAGAGAAACCATTTTCCTGAGAGACCAATTCATTTTCCTGTGTTTTTAGATTCAATCGCTTCAAGGTGGTTGCAAGTGTATAGCCATTGAAAACCTCTCAGATTGTTCACGAAACTTTCCCCTGTTGATGAATCTAATGAACCTGGAATGACTCTATGTTGATCATGAGCATTATTGTGTTTGTTATTATTTCAGAATGTTTTCAAATAGTTTTTCTTGTTCCTGTTGTAATCTTATGTTAAAATCTCTCTGAGTCACACAAGATCTCATTCGTGTGTTAGTATTATGGCATTTGCAATTTCATTATGAGAAGAGCTTTCATCTGGTAATTAAATAAACAATTTAAAATCACTTTACTTTCACTATGTTGATTAAGATTGTTTGTTATCCTGAGTGTATCTTAGGCATGACAAAACAGGTATTTCTAATGTTTAATTGAGTCTTTAACATGAGCCTTTGTGTTTAATTATCGAAGAATGTGTGAAACTATGCATCTCTGGGCCTCCATTGATGTAAACCTTCTAGTTGAAGGAATATCTTGGTTGTTCTGAAGCATTTTGTCTGTGATTTTCCCAATATTTGTAATGGCTCTCAAATATCTAGTATAATCCACATTATCTTGCTTAACATCCCACCAAAAAATCTCTCAAATGATGAATCTTACATGAATTACCCCTATTTTTACTGTGTACCCACAAATGAACAAATTTCATTGCCAAAGTATGTAGGGACAACAAGGATTCATTTATTATCTTTAGTAACCCAAACATTTTTCCAGGAAACATCTCCAATCTCTAGTGTGACAACTCGTGAGATTTAGATTGTGTTGCATTGATCATATTTCCTCAAGGATCTCACTAAAATTGCACAAAGAGGGATATCTTGATGAACTTCACCAACAAGGGTTACAAAGCAGGTCATCTCACCCTAGTTGAAGGCACAACCTAAAGTAGTGAGGATAGATCAAACCCTCAGCGAGGTGTTATCCATTTCTACAATTCCTGAGTGACAAAGATTCAGCCAAAACCCATCCCCGGATACAAAATGACTCATGTCATGTTCCATCTGTCTCTAAGCATCCTGCTAGTTTCGTGATGCTTCTCAGCCCTCATGGGAGAATTGATTTGGATACCAACATGAATGATTTCAGTCTTAAAAGAAATATATGTGTAAGGATATGATAATTATAGGCATAATAGAAAATGATCCTTATTGTGGATGGGAGATTTGAATGTGTTTAAATATGTAGTTAATGAGAGGTGTAGGTACAAAAATATTTTATTACAAAATGATATGTTTATGAAAGACAAGTAGATTGAAGATTGGAAAAAGAGGACACACATTTAATACGTAGTATAAGAGTATTTAGTAATAAATATTCCACCTACCATGTAACAATTAGATCTAAAATACATATGAAATCCATGAGGGGGAGTAGTTTCTTTTTCTTTTTCTTTTAGGGGAGATCCTTTGTTTGTTTTTGAACAATCTCTTAAAATTTTACCAATATATAACAAAGTAAAAACTCTACCAAAAAGTATGATCATGGATCACACTATATTTATTTAATATTGTAATATTACAATTTTCATGCTAAGGGTGCATGGAAAATGTTGAAACATATAATTACATCAAAATTAAAAGTAACTAGTTACTCTCCATTAATACTTCTCAATTCTTTATTTTTGTAAAATCAAGAAAATCGTTGTTTATTACTAGCTACCTTTAAATCCACTTTTATTATATAATCTTGATTTTTTATCCATAAGGATCCAAAAAAACACACCACTCCATCAGTTCCATTAGCACCAAGAAGGAGAATTAAAGAAAATGAAGGAAATGAGGTATATGAAGGTTCTCGACATAACCGCCACTCTGTGTAGAGCGGTGTCTACAAAACCATCACCCTACAGGGCAGCAATCTTGTAACCACCACCCATCTAGAGTGGAATTCTTGAAACCTCCGCTCTGCTCAAAGTGGTGGTCTTGAAACTTTTGAACAGAAAAGAAGAATGGAGCATGAATGGATACGAATCTAAAGCACCTGAATTTGTCTCTTCCCTCTCTATCCTTTCCCATTCTCTAGTTCATGGGAGGAAATGGGAGAAGGATATAAATACAAGGAGAAGCAAGATAATTGATGATTCAAATATCCAAAGAGATCAAGAAGAAAATTATTAGTTATATGAGAGAACTTGAGAAAGATCTTTAATGTTGGAGTGGAATTGTAGGAGCAAGGTGTAGAAACAGAGCAAGCAGGCATATGAAGCTCAAGGTTTACATTGTTGTCTCCATTTTCTACTTATTGAAATCTGTAATTGTCTATAATTGGACAATAAATGTGGGAAGAAAGAGTGTTTTCCCTTCCTGACTGGTTTTCCTCCATTGGGGGTTTCCAAGATAAAACTATTAGTGTTTAGAGTTTGAATTATTTCCTATTCTCTACAATTTCCTTTCTATAACACTAGATAATCAATCACTAAATCTATAATCTTCAATCAATATGTCATTTTCCAAATTTGAAAGTAGAACAACATACTTGTGTGATTTTGTAGAGTTCCAAAGTAGAAGTTTATGGATCATTTTGGTATCAGAGTTGATTATATATCTACGACTATGTTATTCGATTCTTTATTTTGATTTGTATGACATTGACAAGGTCCAAAGGTTAAGAATTTTTACTTTGGGAGCCATATATTTCTAGGAAGAAGTGGAAATAGAGAATTTGTGCTCAAATGGAGGAAGAGAACTTGGTCCGTAGAGTCAAAATGCTAGAGACCATGATGGATAGGTTACATAGAAAACAAGAAGAGATTTCAATTTTTAAAAAGATGGATTTAGTTAAGAAAGATTCCATGGACTCAATGGTTTGAGAAGTGGCCAAAAATTGTGGTATCCAAAAGAGCCATGAAAAGGAAGAATGGGAAGAGTGTGAAGAAGAGATGCCAATTGTAAGCGAGAAGGTAAGATCTGCTCATACATCTTTTAAATTTGAAACGGAAGTGGAAATAAAGAAGTTTGAAGGACAACTAGATGTAAAATTCCTTTATAAGTGGATAAAATAGTTGGAAGTTTATTTTAGTGTGCATAATTTCACTGAGGCACAAAGGATTACCTTTACACGTCTCAAAATGAAAGGTCATGCTCTAGTTTGGTGGGAAACCAATCTAGCCACTTGTGAGAAGAAGAAATGTCCTATTATCAGTACTTGGAAAGGTTTTAAAAAATTCTTAGAGAAAACCTCTATCCTATTGGCCATAATACTAACATGATGATTAAGTGGCAGTAATTTAGGAAGGTCAGCGTTGAAAGCATGTCAGACTACACTATGGAATTTTAGTGATAATCCATGTTGCTTAATATCAACTTAGAGGATGAGGAAATTCTGACCAAGTACTTGGGAGGACTCCACACTCACCTTCTAAGGAAGGTAATCTCGACAAAGCGCAAGGATCTCAATGATGCTTATATACAAGCATACTACATTAATGATGAGAAGAAGTAAGGAGAAACAAGGCCAAAGGGAGACCAGTCAATACATTAGTAAGAAAAATGACAAGGGAAGATAAGTAACAAAGGTAAATGGAAAGGTAAACATGTCGTTACTCCTTTACATAATTGTAAAAAATCCTAATAATTTATGTAAGAGTTATGGTATAAATGGACATACTGACACCACATGTTTGAATTTGCATCTTGAATTACACCCAAAGCATCAAACCAAGGATTCCAAGAAAATAGAAGGAGAGGTGGAGATTGAGGATGATTTGGATGTAGATAAGAGGCTAGGATGCATGACCACTAACATGTATGAGGTTGCAGAAGAAGAGTTGAGTGAGCTATTTCAAATTAGAATCCAAATCAAGATGACTAAGGTAAATTTTTTAGTAGATTATGGTTCCTAGTCAAATATGATTTCTGAAGAGGTTATAGGATAGCTTGGTCTAGAGACTTAGATGCATCCACATCCATACCCATTGGGATGGGTGAATAAGGGTGTAGAAATATAGATTACAAGAAAGTGTAAGTTTAAGTTTGGGATAAATACCCAGTATATTGATGTATTCGAGGCTGATATCATTCCAATTGATGTATTTAATGTTGTGTTTAGAATTCCTTACTTATATACTAGGTATTTTGTGTTCACAAGGAGGGAGAACCACTACAGATGGGTCAAGGATGGAGTCAGTTTCAACATCCAGGTGCACCAAAGAAAATCACAGAAGGATATAGTAAGTGTCAACCAAGCACAAAGACTTATTTAGGAAAATCATCACTTTTGTTTACTTTCATTAGAAGAAAATAAAAATGGACTTGAGAGCACGGATATTTTTTATAACACTTGTCATTTTTTACAGAAGAAGCCACCACAGGAACTGCTCATTCAAGGAGCAATACAAACTTCTACTATGCAGTCACTGTATCTACCTATGGATTCACTAGACCTGACCATGGGGTAGTAAGGAGACGAGGAATTATGTGGAACAATGGTAAATATATCAATAACACACATTGAGAGGATTTGGCCAATCCATCTCAAGAGACAAAGACAAGTAAGAAGGACTAAACCACTACAGTATGGGACCTTCGTCATACTTCATGTAGATGCATGTGATAGCATTTTTAAGAGCTATCACCCATTATAACCATCTATGCATGAAAAATAAAGAAACATATAGAATATTCCTTCTAAAGATGATTTTACTTGAGGTAACTCGAAGGAGGATGCAGCACTAGAGTAGAAAACCATAGATCCATAAGAGTCTTGGGAGGTTGGATGAGATAAGACACCAAGGCAGAACCACTGGTACTTGAAGGAGAGAAGGAGGGAATTGATTCCTCTACAACTCCCGCACTAAGCTTTTGTGAGACCAAAAGCCTCATAAGAAGGGGAGGTATGATCTATAGGGATCTAGAAAAACACACCACTTCATAAGTTCTATCAACACTGTCGATATCCAAATTGATTCTCCCTTAGAAACTAAGATGCATCACTAATTTAGCAATACACTAAGAGACAGACAGATCATATTATGATTCATGTTGTAGCCAGGGAGGGGATTTGTCTAACTCTTTATCACTCGAGCATTGGAGAAATGGATAGAACCTTCATTAAGGATTTGATCTATCCTCACTGCTTTAGGTCATGCCTTTTGACTAGGGTGAGAGGACCTATTTATTAACCTCTGTCGATGAAGGAGAATGAAAATATCTTCTTTACAAAAATTTGAAAGGAGACCCTAAGAAAATATGATCAATACACCATAATTTAACTCTCACAATTTGTCACTTCTAAAGAATGGTGATATTTTCTAAACAGGGCTAAGGTTACTAGAGACATTATGGAATCCTGATTGCTTCTACATATTTTGGCAGTAAAATTTATACATTCATGGACATATAGGGAAAATAGGGGTAGTTCAGGTAGGATTCATTGTTTTGAATAATTTTGGTGGGAGATTAAGTAGGATAAAATTGATTATGTCTGATCTTTGAGAACCTTCACAACATTTGGAAAACTAAATGATAAAATGCTTCAGAATAGCTAAAAAATTCCTTCAACCAGAAGGTGTGCATCAATGGAGGCCCATATTTTCACGGTTTCACACAATCTCCAAGAATTTAACACAAAGGCTCAAGCTAAAGACTCAATTAAAAATTAAGAGACCCCTGGTTCCTCATGCCTAAGATACACTCAAAGGCTTATAGACAATCTTTATCAAAAATGACAGTAAAGTGATTTTAAATTGTTTATCTCATTACATGATGAAGTCTCTATTAGTGTAAATTCACAGCACCACCAAATGAGTTATGGATCTAATTTTCTAAGGTAAAGTCATTTGTTGTGATTACACAACATTAAGCTTTCCCAAAGTGTGGGACCTTTGTAAATGCGGAAATCTCTCCAGAGAAGGTTGGTTCCTCTTCCTAAACTACCTACCACAAGCTATTCCAATGCAAGAAAGCAAATCTAACTGAATTTACCTTCCAAGGAGACAAGGAGATGAAGAAAACAAGGAAAAATAAAGCCTACACTAAAACAGTGATACATTAGAGAAGGAAAGTGTTGATTATCTATCAAAACTACCATGGAACAAGAAGACGTAAACAATGGAAAGGATGGACAAGTGCATCATAGACCAAAGATGGATTTCACATAGAAAATGTTAAAAAACTCCATGAACACATCTCCTAAACCTGCAATGAACATCCAAACATGCACAAAAACCTACAATGAAGAGAGACAAGAAGAAAACAACTAGAAAACGAGAAAGGATGGAAAAATGCACAATGCATCATTTCATGGGTAAGAGGAAAAAATGCCATTATAGAGTAGGGGAGGAGGTTCAAACTCCATTTTCAACCCTGGGGAAGAAAAGAAGGGAGAGGCAGAGAAGAAGGATGAACAATTTTTTTACAAATGACCCAAAATTGGCTTTTATCGCTCGAACAAAATGAAGAAAGGTGAAAAAACGTGGGCAAATTGATTCGACATTTCCAACCACCAACAAGATTCATTAAAATAGTAAGGGCACCCTCACAAATCCATTTTTCAATGCATTCAGCCATGTTGGAGAAGAAATAGATGCCATACTTCATCAATTTTGGTGGTTGGGGGTTAGATCTACATTTTTTCCCGTGCCAGAGATATTTCTTCAAATGTCTCCCAAAAAAATCCATAAAAATTTAAAATTTAAGTGTCTATCATGTAGATTATTTCAACTGCTTTCCAATGATACCAAAATTGCAAAAATCTGAGCTCTAGTGCGAAAGATATGCCCTTCTAAAGATTTAGGGAAAACAGGGAAAAATTATGACAAAAATCATGTCGACGGGCCAAAATTTCCCTTTTTCCCTCTTTTTTCAAATTGGGAAATTTTTCCAAAAAAATCTCTGCACCTTCACCAACTCTGATGACACATGGTTCTTTTCTATTAGATGCGGAACCTTGGTTTAGTTTTGCTCCTTCAGCTTTTTTGGCAAAAGGGCAAAATTTCTTTTGTTTCTCTGACTGCCCGCCTTAGCACTGGTTGCCACGTGTCATCATTTGATTTAATGCAAGGGTGCAGCTGAATTCAAACCATTAAGTTCTTAGATAAAAAGAGGGTGAAATTCCTTATTCCCTTTTGCATCATGCTTCCCCTTTTGATGATGTGTCGATTTCTTATTAGAGCAGAGCCTTGACCATTTTCCTTCCATCCTCCTTTGCGGGCTTGCAGGCCAGATTATGACTTTAACCCTTTTTCCCCAAAAGGCTAAATGGTGAATTTCTCTCTATGCCTCTGCCAACCCACCAATTTCCTTGGAAAATTTTTATTCTCCGCTCTGCCAGCCTGAGACTCCCTAGAAAAAAATTCTCCTTACCTCTGTAGGCCCACCCAGGGAAAATTTTCACTGTTAACTCCACCGAGACACAACTCGAAAAATACAACGATTTAGGATGACTTTTTTACCTTTCTGGAAAGGTGGAAAAATTATCTATCTGATAAAATCATACCTAGAAAATTTTGAGTCCATGAAGCATGCAAAAAATTCATTTTAAGTACCAGCAAAGGAAAGGAGGAGGAGTTAGCCAAAAAAAAGCATGGGCTTACTTTGGATAATAGGCTCTTCTCGTAATGAAATTGAAAATGCCACTAAACTATCATAGGGATGAGATCCTATGTGATTCAAAGGGTTTTTAACACAAGATTGCAATAGGAACAAGAAAAAATACTTGTAGACATTCTAAAATAAAACAGACACAAATTTTCCCAAGATTGACACAGATTAATTTGAAGTTGATTAGATTAATCAGCAGGGGAAAGTTTCTTTGAACAGTCTCAAAACTTTTCAATGGTTGTACACTTGGAACAAACTTGACATGATTGAAAATATAAAACATAGGAAATTAACAGGTTTCTAAAATGGTCTCTTAGGAAGATGGGCTTTCTCAAAATTTCTCCTAGAAATTTAACCCCCAACCCTTTGCAAGAGTATTCTCATTGCATTTATACTTTTCACTCACTCACTCATCCCAAATTTTTCCCTAAAAAGGGAAGAATATTCGAGGAATGTTTGCTTGCTACCAATTTGTCTCAGATAGTGATGTTTAACAAATTCATACCCGAAAGCTACCAGGTGGACAAATCACAAATTGATCACATTTCTCAGACCCTCGAACAATGACTAGGATGCCATGCCACAACTTTTTGATAGTCCTTCTCATCATTATTTTATTTTTTCATGCAATAAATCCTCTTTTTAATCATTTTACAGTGGCTCTATACAACCAGATATGATAGGAAATCCTTTTCACCCTTGAACAAACACCTTTTGCATGCTTTGCGCCTATAACCTCCATCATTTCATCCTTTTCCCATTATTTCCTCTACAACTCTACTCTACATCCAACTTCTCTGGTAATTCACATTTTTACAAGTGCCCAAGCAATTCTAAATTCAAAATATCAACATTTACAATCCTTGTACTCACAAATCAAGCTCTAAATTCATTCAATTGGACTTTGTAGACTAAAATGACAAGAAATTTCACCAAAAAAGATGAAAAACAATGCATATTCGCATCTCCAAGAGTCTTGGAACAAAAAATTGTAGAAAACTCAGATACAATGCATAGTAACCGTCAATTTTCCCCTTTCTCAACTTTCGATTAGAGCCATCCACATTGTTCCTTAGTGAAACTACAAAGGTGAAGTACAAAGGTAAGTTTTTGAACAAGTACGGGCCTTCCACATGCCCTGGGCCCAATAAAAACACATTTTGGCCTTTGAAAAGTCTTAGTATAAAATGAGCTAGTGAAATCCTCCATGTGTCTCACTGCCACACTTTTGATATGGTTCCCAAAAGTAGAGAGCCTAAACAAGTGTAGGCTCACCACATGTCTCAGTCTGGTAGAGTTGTTTAAAAATTTTATGGACCAGCGAAAGGCACCATGTGTCTAGGGTCCAAGATAGTTTTCCTTAGCCATTGAAAATTCCAACTAAGGGCAGAGTGAGTGGAAAATTTGATGTGTATTCATGGTGCTCTTTCAAAAATAAAATTCAGGGGCAAGTCCCTAAACAAGCACGGGACCTCCACATGTCCTCAGCCATAGTAAGTTGCTTGAAAATTTTAAGTATAGAGAGAAGCCGGTGGAATCCTCCATGCGTCTCCTTAGCGCAACTTTGAGATGGTGCCCAAAAGCAGAGACCTTAAAAAAGTATGGGCTCACCACATGTCTCCTTGGTGCAATTGCTAAGGTAGGACTAAGAGGTAGATCCTAAAACGAGCACCAATCCTCCATGCATCCATGGTCCGACAAAGTTACACTAGTCACATAAAAAAATGTCTAATTCTAGGCAGGGCCAGCGGAAACCTCCACATGTCTCCCTGAGGAAACTCTAAAGGTCAAACCAAGAGGTGAATTTTTAGATGAGCGCAAGCCCACCACATGGACAAGATTTGAGTTAAAGTGGGCCGTATATTTTCAAAATTCACCACCGAGCTGCATCCAATCAGAAAGGACCATGTTTCCATAGATTTTGAGATATAAATTGACAGGGAAAAAACACCCGTCAAATTGTAAAATGCATGGAAATCACTAGCACCTGAAAATGAATATTTATTTAAAGAAAGAGAATTTGGAAATGATATAAGGCCCAAATGTGATCCATGATCATGGAGAAGGATCTTTCAACAGCATACAAATGAAGAAACTTTTTATGCCTCCATTCGGGGAAACAAAAAATATGACAGAGCCCGCAGATTGAAGACTTTTTAAAGAAAATAGGGTGAGATCAAATTGAGCACCAACATCAGCTCCAACTCAGAGATGGGAACTCTCTGCGAGTGCCACAATAAAAATAGAGCAGACAATGTGCCAAAAATCCATTGGGAAATGGATTCATGAGCCAACCCCTAGAAAAAATTGATAAACCAACAAAAATGGCTGCCAAGGACTAGGACGAACCAAAACAGAAAAACATGAAAGCAGAAAGAAACCAAAAGACTATATACTATTTAATGTTACATACCTCAATTCTGAGAAATTAATCAATGAAATGTTTCATATGCCTACCATTAATAGGAAATTAAAGAAACTCCCCATCTAGTCTTTTAAGAAGAAGATATGTTCACCAATTCCAATGTCAATTGAATAAGGGCCCATCCAAAATGCATCAAACTTTCCATGTTTTCCCTTATCCTCATGCCTGTTATCCCACAATAGTACAAGATCTCCCACACTAAAATATCATGGAGTCACCTTCTTATCAAACAACTTCTTCAATTTCTCTCTAAATTTTATATGCCTTTGATGGGATGCCCTTCTTTCTTCATCTAACTCAACAATCTGATTGATGTGAGCATCATAGGGACTAACCTCTTGATCTTCTAGTTGTTGAAAAAATTGAATTGAAGATAATTTCATATGCAGGGGCATCAAGGCTTGATTTCCATACACTAACTCAAATGGGATTTTTCCAGTAGCTCGTTTAACGGTGATTTGATCCATTCAAACATCAAGCTTCAACTTCTCACCCCACTTCCTTTTGTTCAACTCCAAAGTTCTTCTAATTATCTTAAACATATTTTTATTGTTGGAATATGCTTGTCCATTTCCTTGGGGATTATAATTGGAAGCATATATCAAATTGATCCCATATTCATGGGACATGGCCACAAAAGGTTAAGCTCAGACGCTCATGGCATTATCGGCAACTATTTTGGCAAGTACCCCAAATTTGCAAATGATATAATTTAGGATAAAATCCATGACAATTTGGCGAGTTTCCTTCATGGTGGGGATTGCCTCCACCCCACTTTGTGAAGTAATTTGTGGCCAAAAGTACCCACATATCGCCTACACTTGAGGGATCATAAATCTCCCCAATGAAATCCATTCCCCATTTCCTAAATGGGGCTTCAACTGATACAGGATGCAAAGGAAAGGATCCTCAAGCTTTTAGTCTTCCAAAAAAGTGTTGGCAACTTTCACATTTTCTTACCAACGAAGTTGTATATTTGAAAAGAGTTGGCCACCAATAACCAGCCCTTAAAACTTTATGAGCTATGAATCTTCCAGCAAAAATTCCACCACAAACTCCTCCATTGAGATCAAAAATTATTTTAGGGGCTTCGTCTTTAGTAATGCATCTTAAGATAACTCCCTCAGGGTTCTTCTAAGCTAAACCAAAATCAGTAATGACATGTTTTTCGGAAGCTAACTTAAGTTCTCTTTTCTTATTCTTGCTCAAATTTTGAAGGCACTGTAGATGTTTGAGATAAAAAATGATGTCCTTGTACCATTCAGAATCTATCATTTTTTTAAGGACATTTAGCCTTTCTTCTTCAACTTCATTTACCTCAATTGTTTGTGGATTTCTCTCTGCCATAAGTTTTTCCAATCCCAAACCTCTAACCAACTTTTTTTTTGGATATCCATATCATACTCTTGTAATTTTTTTACCCATCGTAATCTTTTTCTTAAAACCTCCATTTTTGATAGGATATCTCTTACCATGATGTGGGAAACATAAGAAATGACTTTGGAACTCAGAATATACAACCTGAAAACCTTTGTTGCTTTTACCAAAGAAAAATCATGCTTCTCCATGATAGTATACTTTATCTCAGCTCTTTGTAATGCCTTACTAAAAAAGGAAATTGGTCTTTCATCTACCTCATCACCGTTCTGCAACAACATAGATGCAATAGTATTTTTTGAAGTAAAATAAAAAATTTGGAAAGCCTTCTTATAATCTGGAGCTGCTACAACATGAACATTTTTTAATGCTTCTTTGATCCCAGCCAAAGCTTGAATAATTTCCTCTTCCCATTTGATAATTTGGTCTTTCTTTAGCATGCTAGTGATTGGGATAGTTGGTTCAGCAAAGTTGGAGATAAATCTCCTAATAAAATTAATCTACCCAAAAAATGATTGAATTCCCTTCTTGTTTCATGGAATAGGGACATTTCTGATGGCTTCTACCCTCTTAGGATCAATCATGACCCCTTCCTTTGACACAATGTTTCCAAGCAACTTTTCTTTCTGAACTCCAAAATGGAACTTCTTGGGATTTAGTGATATACCATACTCCCTACATCTTAACAACATTTTTTCTAAGTGTTGCAGGTGGTCACTCCTTTTTTTGGAGAAAACAGTCACATCATCTTGATATACAGTAATGAAATCATTAATATAGCGAGAGAAAGCTACATCCATTGCTCTTTGGAAAGTGGCTCTAACATTCATTAGACCAAAAGGAATTCTGACATATACATATGTTCCCTAAGGAGTGGTAAAGACAGTCTTGATTCACTCTGATTTCTTCACAACTACCTGGTTATATCCAGAAAAACCATGCAAGGTGGATAACAATTCCAAACTAATAACCAATTATAACATATTGTCCATATTTGGCAGAGGGTATTTATCCTTCATTGATTCTCTAGTCAAGTTTCTAAAGTCCACACACAACCTTATATCTCCATTCTTCTTTCTAACAGGTACCAAGTTTGTAACCTGTCATGAGTACCTTGTGCATTGTATGAATCCTACAACCCTAAAAAATTTCAATTATTCTTGCATCTTAAGGGAATGGAGTGGATTGATTGGCCTATTTTTCTACCTAAACGGATTGGAAGAAGCTTCCAAGGGAATCTCGTGCTTGAAAATATCCTCTCTGTATGCTTTTAGTTCAGAATAAGACCATGATAAGTAGTCCTAGTATCTCTTCAACAATTGGACATACGAATGCTTTTCTTCCTTGCTTAGATTGCTACCTAGCCAGATCTTACGTGGTTTATCCTTTTTGCCTAGGTCATGCTCTTCAACATCCCTACTGGATGACATGTGTCTATTGATAATACAATCAGCATTATCAAAGTTTGATTCGAGTGTTACCAATCCTTTGGGAATAGTATTAGTCTTCAACTGAATGATGTCTTTTCTAAATAAAGTCTCATCAGCCGCACAAACCATTGTCTCCCAATCTATATGTTGATCAAAAAAATATCCTTGGTTCTACAAAAATAATTACACCTGGGTGTCGTCTTTGAAAACTTGCCATTGTTTAACATTGTTAGGAACATATGGCCTAGTTAATATATCAATATTATACTCACAAAAGGGGGATACAATACAATTTTCAAATCTGAACCCCAATACATCCAATTTGTCTCCTAGAGTATTGTACTTCCTATCGTGATGTATTATGTTGAAGGAGTCAAACATCTCAATGAAATCCTAGATTGCATGCTTATACTACTTCATTCTCTATTTTTTTTGTTGCATATAGTTTTCTAACATGTTTGACAATTAGCTCTGAATCTCCTTTAACAATAATGTCTCTACTACCATATTTCCAAGAAATTCTTAAACCCAATAACAGTGCTTCATATTCTATAATATTGTTAGTGCACTCAAAGTTGAGTTTAAAAGAAGAAACAAACTCTTCTTAGCCTGGAGATATTAGAACAATACCAACACTATTTCCAAATTTATAGCAAGCCCCATCAAAAAAAAAATCCAAGAAGAACCTAATTGATTAAGAGACTTGCATTGATCAACGTTTTTCTCTTTACCATTAGCAAATCCAATAAAGTTATCATCATCAATGTAAGTGTATAACACTTCATAGGAAGCATTATTTGGATCCTCAATGAGATGTAGCATCTTCTTTTCACCATACAACTTTACAAGGCTGCCCTCAATAGGTATAGAGGCAAAATACATATCCATTTGCACACTCCCACCCACACTAGCATCCCATTTTCTTGATAAAAACATTCCCTGTTTGGCAAGGAAATCAACAATAACAACATCTAGTTTTAAGTTCTTGTCTGGGTAAGCTACAAGTTACACTATTCAACCTTTGACACATCCAACCACTGGAACCTCTTTGCAATCCATGGTAGTTCACTTCCAATAAGTTGTTGTCACTTTGATATCTAATTCATTTATGACCTCAAGAGGCATAACATTGCATGATACTTCAAAATCAAACATATAGTTATGTAACAGCCTATCCCTAATAATCAAAGTAGTGAAAAATGGATCTACATTGAGTTCAGACTCAACCAAGGATGTTCCCAAATATACTTTAGGTGCCTCACCTAGTTCTTCCAAAACTTGGGGTTTTTCTAACTCTATAATGGTGGGAGGAGTCTCAACATTATTTACATTTTTGCCTTGGGTAATATTTTATTATTTCAATCCCAAATACTCAAAGGCCCTTTTATTGTGCTCAGGAATCCTAAGTAGCTCAAAAATTGGAATAGAAATAATGATCTGACTCAAGACTTGGGCAATGTCATAAGGAATTTATTTGGGCAAGGTAGCATTTGGAGGAAGACTGATAAACTCATCTAACAGCAAAGGGTTTTTCATGGTCTGAGTCTGGGCAGGGATACCATTTGTTTTGGGAAACAAGGCCTTTCCCAGATGTATCTTTCTTAGGATTTTATTTTGAGATATTGGTGAGAACTGGAGTTTTTGGTTTGGCCTGATGCCCTTCCCCTTTGAAACCTTTACTCCTAGTATTATATTCCTTTTCATGGCCAACTATAAAATTCATTAACAATTGCCTATCCTCATATAAAGGGATTCCTCGATCATACTTTTTAATCATTAATGCCCTTAAGTATTCAAAATCATTGCTAGGTAATTCAAAATATTGTACCATATCTATTTCAAAAGTATGAGAGGGAGGAAGGGGTAATACCTAGTGGATGCAATCCCAGAAATATGTAGTAGTTCTAGTACTGATTAATTCAATCAAAGTTGCTCTTTTCTTATAGCTTGTAGAGCACCCCATCATGCACACATCATCATCAGTTTCATCATCAGCTTCCTAAAATTCTTTGTCTTTGTCACATGGGGCATGTGGCAATAAAAATGTATCACACCACTCAATTTCATTGGCTTCTTCCACCACAACAACTCTGGGAGTCAAAGGATCAGGCACCAATTTGTTTTCCTTGGGTTGGGGTTGTCTATTTCATGATCCCATGAGTCCTTTTCCTCTATCATCAGATCTTTGATCACCCCTAGGATGATTTTAAAATATTTCTTGACCTTGTACATTATGATGAGCTTGGAAACCTTGTTCAATCCCCTTCTCTACTCTAGCCATTTTATAGGATATTTCCTTAACAACTCCAGCCAAAGTTTTTACAACCTCCTCCAGATCCACAGCTTTACTTGACTGAAGTTTCTCTGGATTGATTAGCTTGATGTCTTCTCTCTTAGGAGGTTTATTAATTACCTTGATGTTATTCTCAATCTACAAATCCATGGTGAAGGCCTTCGTCAATGTTGTTGGGTTCTTATCCCTCAAATCATAGGAATCCTTCTTATCAAAACCATTAGAGTATTTTAGTAAACAAGAAACATCACTTGGCCTCAGGATCACAAGTAGCCTATTCAGGGTCTTATTGAACCTTGTATTGAAGTAATGAACAGACTCATTAGGATTATTTTTTATATTTTCAAATTCTGATAAAAGAAACCTAGGGTCTGTTTTATCTCCATACTGCAATCTAGAAGCATTCTTCATTTCTATCCATGAATCAATGGAGTTGTCTGGAAAAGATTTATATCGATCTTGTACATCCTCCTCTAGAGTATGAATAAACAATTTTATGTACACATCCTCAAATTCGATCTCAAATTCTTCCATCATATTGACAAAAAATATTTAGGTGTTGATCCCCAGTAATGGCATTATTTCCTTGAAATTTAGGTTGTCTATTTCTAACATCTTGGGGCACAACATTTGGATATCCAGCCATACCTTTGAAATCTATAGAACCAAAAGTGTTCAAAAAAAATGGAGGTCTGGGTGTGGGCTGCGCCATATTGTTGTGGGGAGGTGATCTTACAGGAGAAACATAATGATGGGGAGTGACGGGTCTGTGGGACACAAGAATACAATTCTCAAAATGGATGTTCTCTAAAAAATCTGTTTCTTGGAAGATCCTAACAGCTTTGGAGAACACAGGGACAAAGTGAGACGTAAATTTTTCAAATATAAAATAAGGCCCCTCTCTAGATGGAGAATTTATATCTACAAAAATACTACCTAATTAAGAAGCACTTGATGAAGTATGGCAATATTCAATGATAGGATGACCAGTTTCCACAATTGATAATTTCTTTCTTGATATTTGATCTCCAACAACTCTCCAGATTCTTCTTCCTTTAGAATTTATCTTTCCTAGCTTGGGAAACAACCTTCTAGTAGGGTATTTAACTAAGAAACATCTTATTCCTTTCATCTTTGCAGATATTAGTGATAAATTTCAATCGACAAAAGATTAAGACACTGGCATTTATCAAAATTTAATTCAAAACAGAGTTGCCACTAAGGATTTTCACCTTAGTTGTACAAATGCACTAAAATTGGTCTTTCAAATGTCTGTCAACACTAAATTCACACAAAGCTTTATAGATCTAACCTCCCTTTACCCGTATTTAACATTTTTGATTTAAAGTGTAAAAAACAATAGAAAAAGGAAATATTACACGAAGAAATTGTAACTTTGCTCAATTCTTACAAATCAGGACATAGGATCACGTTTCAACAACGTATTTTCACTTTAAAATTTGTAAGAATCATTTACTAGGGTCTATATGCATTTTTTATGGTGTTAAAACTTTGCACACACCTTCATGTCCCTAGCAGCAGTGCCATTCAAGTGTTGGTATCCAAATTTATTCTCCCTTAGAAACCAAACACCATTACTGATTTAGCAATACACTAAGAGATAGACAAATCATATTATGATTTGTTTTATAACTAGGGAGGGGATTCGTCTGACTCTTTGTCACTCAGGCATCAGTGAAATGCATAACACCTTCATTAAGGATTTGATATATCCTCACTGCTTTAGGCCATGCCTTTCGATGAGGGTGAGGGGACCCATTTTGTAACCTCTATCAGTGAAGCAGAATGAATATATCCTTTTTACAAAAATAAGAAAGGAGACCTTGAGAAAATATGATCAATGCACCACAATTTAACTCTCACGAGTTGTCACTTCTAAAGAATTGTGATATTTTCTAAACAGGGCTAACGTTACTAGAGACATTATGGAATCCTTATTGTTTCTACATATTTTGGTAGTACAATTTATACATTCATGGACATATAGGGAAAATAGGGGTTGTTCAGGTAGGATTCATTGTTTGAATAATTTTGGTGGGAGATTAAGTAGGATAAAATGGATTATACCAGATCTTTGAGAACCTTCACAACATTTGGAAAACTAAACAAAATAATGCTTCACAATAGCTAAAATATTCCTTCAACTAGAAGGTGTGCATCAATGGAGGCCCATATTTACACGGTTTCACACAATCTACAAGAATTTAACATAAAGGATCGAGCTAAAGACTCAATTAAAAACTAAGAGACCCTTGGTTCCTCGTGCCTAAGATACACTCAAAGGCTTACAGACAATATTTATGAACAAATGACAGTAAAGTGATTTTAAATTATTTATCTCATTACAGGACAAAGGTTCTTCTCGTAATGAAAGTGAAAATTCCACTAAAATATCACAGGGACAAGATCGTGTGTGGTTCGAAGAGGCTTTAACACAAGATTGCAATAGGAACAAGAAAAACTACTTGCAGACATTCTAAAATAAATCAAAAACAAATTTTCCCAAGATTGACATAGATTAATTCGAAGTTGATTAGATTCATCAGTAGGGGAAATTTTCTTTAAACAGTCTAAGAGCATGTCAATGGTTATACACTTGCAACAAACTTGACATGATTGAAAATCTAAAACATAGGAAATTAAGAGGTTTCTCAAATGGTCTCTCAAGAAGATGGGCTTGCTCAAATTTTCTCTTAAAAATTCAACCCCCGAACCTTTACAAGATTAATTTCATTTCATTTATACATTTCACTTGCTCACTCATCCCAAATTTCCCCCCCAAGAAGGAAGAATATTCTTGGAACCTTTGCTTGTTACAAATTTGTCTAAGATAGTGATGTTTAAAAAATTAATACCTGAAAGCTACCAGGTGGACAAATCATGAATTGATCATGTTTCTCAGACCCTTGACCAATGACTATGATGTCATGCCACAACTTTTTGACAGTCCTTCTAATCATTATTTTATTCTGTTATGCAATAAATCCTTCTTTTAATCATTTTCCGGTGGCTCTATACAACTAGATATGACAAGAAATCCTTTTCACCCTTGAGCCAACACCTTTTGCATCCTATATGCCTACAACCTCCATCATTTCATCCTTTTCCCATTCTTTCCTCTGCAACTCTACTCTACATCCAGCTTCTCTGGTAATTCACGTTTTTACAAGTGCCCGAGTAATTCTAAATTCAAAATATCAACATTTACAATCCTTAGACTCTTAAATCAATCTCTAAATTCATTCAATTGCACTTTGCAGAAAAAAATGACAAGACATTTCATCAAAAAATGATGAAAACAATGTGTATTCGCATCTCTAGGAGTCTTAGAACAAAAAATTGTAGAAAACTCAGATACAATGCACAATAACTGTCAATTTTCCCCTTTCTCAACTTTAGATCAGAGCCTTCCATGTGTTTCCTTAGTGCAACTACAAAGGTGAAGTACCGAGGAAAGTTTCCAAACAAGTGTGGGCCTTCCACATGCCTTGGGCCCAAGAAAAAAACCTTTTGGCCTTTGAAAAGTCTCAGTATAAAAGGAGCCAGTGAAATCCTCCATGTGTCTCACTACCACAATTTTGATATGGTTCCCAAAAGTGGATACCCTAAATAATCACAGGCTCACCACATGTCTCAATCTGAAAGATTTGTTTTAAATGTTTAAGGACCAATGAAAGGTTCCATGTTTCTAGGGTCCAAGATAGTTTTCCTTAGCCGTTGAAAATTCCAAGCAAGGGCAGAGTGAGCAGAAACTTCCACGTGTCTTCATGGTGCTCTTTCAAAAATAAAATTCAGGGGTAGGTCCCCAAACAGGCATGGGCCCTCCACATGTCCTAGGCCATAGTAAGTTGCTTGAAAATTTTAAGTATAGAGAGGATTTGGTAGGAGCCTCCACGCGTCTCCTTGGCGTAACTTTGAGATGGTGCCAAAAAGTGGAGACCTTAAACAAGCGCGCAATCACCATGTGTCTCCTTGGTGCAACTGTTAAGGTGGGACCAAGAGGTGGATTCTCAAATGAGAACCATTCCTTCATGCATCCATGGTCTGACATAGTTGTATTGACCGCATAATAAAATGTCTAAGTCTAGGTAGGGCCAGTGAAAACCTCCACGTGTCTCCCTGGTGCAACTTTAAAGGTCAAACAAAGAGGTGAATTTTTAGATGAGCATAGGCCCTCCACGTGGAGAAGACTTGAGTTGAAGTGGGCCTTAGTGTTTAATAATACCCCTCTAAGCTACATCTAATCAGAGAGGACCACGTTTCCATAGATGCTAAGATATAAATTGATAGGGAAAACACACCTGTCAAACAATAAAATGTAGGGAAATCACCATTAGCACCCGAAAATGAATCTTTATTTAAGGAAAGATAATTTTTAAATGATATAACACCCAAATGTGATCCATAACTATGAAGAATGATCTTTTAACAACATACACATGAAGAAACTTTTTACGCCTCCATTCAGGGAAACATTAAATACGATAGAGCCCATGGATTAAAGATTTTTTAGATAAAATAAGGCAAGATCAAAATGAGAACCAACAACAACCAAGAAGGAGAATTAAATAAAATGAAGGAAATGAGGTTTACAGAGGTTCTAGATAGAATCCCCCAACTAGGGTGAAGGTCCTGAAACTATTGGTCTTCTCAGTGTGCTAGCCCTGACACTTTTAAACAACAACAAAGAATAGAGAATGAACGGATGTGAATCTAAAGTGCCTGATTGTGTCTCTTCCCTCCTTGACCTTTTCTATTCTCCAGTGCATGGGAGGACATGTGAGAAGTCTATAAATATGAGGAGCAAGAGAATTGATGATTCAAATATCTAGAGAGATCAAGAAGCAAAGTATTAGTTAAATGGGTGTAAGTGATCAATTTCTTCAATGTTGGAGTGGAATTGTAGGATAAAAGAGTAGAAATAAAGAAAGAAAGAATAGGAAGGGAAAGGTTTACATTATTTTCTCCATTTTCTACTTCTTGTTATCTGTAATTGTCTATAATTGACCAATAAAAGTGGGAAGAAAGAGCATTTTTCCATTCTCGACTGGTTTTCCTCCATTGGAGGTTTCCAGGATAAAATTGTTAGTGTTTAGAGTTTGAATTATTTACCATTCTCTGCAATTTCCTTTCTATAGCACTATTTAATTAGTCACTAAATATCTAATCTTCAATCAATCTGTAATTTTCCAAAGTTGAAAGTAGAACAACATAATTGTTTGATTTCTTAGAGTTCTAAAGTAGAAGTTTACGGATCATTTGTAGAATCCAAATTGTAAAGAACATTACTATTATTACTAAAATATTTTCATCACTCATGGATGATGTTGCTATGAATAAATAATTAGTTTTCTAAATGTAAATCTATTATCACAAATGAATGAATCAATGCATACTATCTACTATTATTTGTTTACAATAAAACTTAATTTAGATTTTGATTTAATAAACACTAAAAATATTCTATAATTGGTATTTAAATTTTGAACTAATTTTCATTGTATCCATATTGAAAATGACAGTCAAACTTTTTATCAACATTAAAATTTTCATTTTTGCGCTGTAAAAGCTGAATTAGATTAGATCCGGCCTAATTAGATAAGTTGTTACAGAATTTTAGCGACAATTTTCATCAATAAGGTCAAAAAAGTACAAAAATCCAGAATGAATACATTGGTATTGCTAGCTTAGGAGAAATAGAATTAACCATGTGTAATTTGCATTCAAAATGGTTAAAATAAATATGAATTCCATTTAATGAAGACCTATATGCATTTGGAGGAAAAAATATGGCGAATTATTATTCACAAATATAAGAGGGCGATTTATTGATACAGGATTAAACACCCAAAAGAGTTCAAACAAACACTGGTTATTCACATGAACCACTTTACGGGCACTTCAATGAATGATTCAATCCAGAATTCAGTATTTTCATAATCATTGTAAAATCCTCCACCACCGCCAGCACCACCACCAAAAATCATCCTCCTGCTCACTCCAAACAGCTCCACCTCACGTTTTTGGAACACCAAATCCTCCGCCGGCACCACCACTATTTTGCTTCCAACACCTAGTACCACTTCCTCCACAAACAAACCGCATGGACAACCTAACCTAAACACCTCCAGCTCCACCGCCAAAGTCATGTGGAGTCCTAGTCAGCGTTCATGAAATTCCTCCGGCTCTACTCTCCAAAGCCACTACGTGTTCAAGCCCTTAAGAAAAAAACCACCTCCTCCCAGGCCTTCTTCGGAAGAATTAGTTACCTACTACACCTCCCAAACCTCCACATTTGGATTATGATTTTATATGATTGGTCCATTGCCTTGAAGTAATTTTTCTGTTAATAAGTTCAAGGCATCTTCATACTTATTATCCCAAGCACATTTCTTATGTTTTCTCTATAAGGAAATGATTAGACCTGACTCTAGATAATTCCTTAATGAACTTCCTATAATAACCAATGGGCTTCGAGTCCCATGAAACTCAGTTCTTATGCACTTGATGTACATCTTTAGGATACCTATTCAAATCCCATGATACAGTTTAGAATGCATAGATGGTTTTGAATTGAAATGCTAGCTGTGTGATAATTAATGCTTCACCAAATATTTGAGATTGCTTTTTAACAAAATCAAGGTACGCTTTGAAATAATATCGTTGTCATATGTGCCATGTATGATTCATTAAAATCTAACGGAGAACAACTTGTTCTTCATGTAATTCATTCAAGTTTCGATCTATCTTTGTTTAAATCAATGCTTGCATATCATTTACGCGGTGATGGACTAACGGCAGCAAATTCATCTAAGTATTCCTGAAGCACATTGTTCATCATATTCATAAAGGTTACAGGTGCCATCTCTGAGTTTCATAAGGCTAAAACAATTATGCTCATAATGCTCATAAAATGTTCTAAAAGTTGTTTTATGGATGTCTTCATCTTTAATTGTCAACTGAGGGTAACTAGATCACATATAAATCTTTGAATAAATTGAATCATCCCTCATTTTATCAAAAATTCATTTTATAATTGAATATTATCAATTATAGACATTTTATCAAAAATATCTATTTTTTAAACTCTTTCCAACAGCTTCAACGTTTCAACAAGGTGAATCTCATACATAGAATCTTAAACAATATTTGAAACTTGCTTTACAAAGATTACGGGTGAGCCCAAGGTGTATACATATTTGGGAGGTCAAGTCCTTGTTGGAAAACTCATGACTTGGCTTTCAAGTCTCGAACTCAGTTGATTCATGGTATGGTTCGAGTTGACTAGAGTTTAGATCGAAGTTTGACATCTATGATGAATTAAATTTCTCCTTCTAGGTGGCAATAACTTTAGTTCTTCAAGAATTTTATGATGAATGTCACTTAGAAGATTAATTGTCCTCTATTGTTGATAACCTAACAACACTCTATAGACTATGAAATTTTTACTACATGTAACATATAACCTTTATTCTTATCCTTTTTAACTGCATGGTAGAGATTTGTCTCACTACAAAATCTCTTTTTACACATTGGATCGCTGATGTTTTTTATTGATCATCAAGGAAAATGCAGTGTTCTAGTGAAATGTGTGCTTTTCACTTTGTCTTAATAATGCTTGATCAATGCAATAGTGATAACATAAATTTTATGCCTATGAAAACATTAGAAGACTCTTGAGGAGCTACAAAAAGGTTCAGTTATGTATTAAAGGCTTTTTGAAGTTCTCCTATAGGTTTCTTTAAACATGGTTGAATGTATATATCTCAATGGAGTAAGATTTCTGTCCATATTCAATAGTCCACGTATTTTTCATGTATCCTGCCATTATAGAAAATTTAGAAGAAAAATTGGAAGAAAAAAAACATTTTCTTGGTGCTCAATTTAATCTCACCCTATTTGTTCAAAATGTCTCATTCTACATGGTTTGAAGTTTTCTTTGTCTCCCTGTATGGATGCGTGAAAGCTTTTTCCTTCATTTGGTTGCCATTGTCAGTCCTTTCCTTGGGTCATGGATCACATTGAGTCCATGGTATTGTTTTTACAGTTTCTCTATCCATGAGAAATAACTTGTAATTTAGGCATGAATTTGGGGATTCCCCTTCCTTCTATTTTCCACAGTCATGTTTTCCCTGTCAATTTTGTCCCAACATCCGTGGAAACATGGTCCTTTCTAATTGGATGCGGCCCGATGGGTCTTTTTGGTGAAACTTGTCACTTTGTCACATTTGTAAAAATTACCAAATTGGCCCCGTGGCCCTGATAGTATCTAATTGGTTATTCAACAAACATGAAGTGCCAAGGAAAAATTATTACTTTGACCCTGAAGTTGGACACGTGGTCATTTTTCAAGATAAAGGAGGAGAGGCGGATCGTCAAAACATTTTGAATAGTTTTTGCCTTTTTGTGAAAAAGGAGAAAAGTTATAAATTGATCCACAACCTCCGGGATAAGTGATGTCACATGTTTGAGTGGCACTTGAAAAGTCAAAGCGCTGAAGCAGGTTGATGGAGCACTTTGGAAATTTTAAGATTTGTTTTCAAATGATGTAAAGTATAAAAGTGAGTTATGACTCTGATGGGGTACCAATCAATATTTTGAAGTAAGAGGCGGGTCATGGAGCATTTTGAATTTTTTGGCCCACTTCAACTCAAATATTTTCCATGAGGAGGGCCTACGCTCATTTTGGATTCACTTCTTAGTTTGACCATTGGAGTTGCGCCAAGGAGACATGTGGAGGTTTCCGCTAGCCCTACCCATACTTAGACTTTTCTTCAAGTGGTCAGTGTAGCTTTGTCAGACCATGGGCATGTGGAGGGCCTGTACTTATTTGAGGATTCCTCTGGGTCCTACCTTTACAGTTACGCCAAGGAGACACGTGGAGGCATCTGCTGGCTTCTCTCTATACTTAGAATTCTCAAGAAACTTTCTAAGGCCTGGGACATGTGGAGGGCCCGCGCTTGTTTGGGGAATTTGCCCCTGAACTTTACTTTTGAAAGATCGCTCGAAGGGACATGTGGAGCACCCCCTTGGATCTTCCCATACTTAGAATTTTTCAACTGTTTAGCATAACTTTATCAGACCCTAGACATGTGGAGGGCCGTGCTTGTTTGGGGACCTCCCCTTGAATTTTACCTTCGAAGAATGTGGAGGTTTCACCTTCCGACTTTTCAAGGTTTCCTTAAACATGGCATCTTTCAAAAACAACTTTTCCAGGCTGAGACACGTGAAGTGAGCCGTGCACTTGTTTGGGGTCTCTGACTTTTGGGCACCATATCAAACATTCGCTGAAGAGACACTTGGAGTCTCCCGCTGTCTCCTCTCTATACTAAGACTTTTTCAAAGGCCAAGGAAAATTTCTTGGGCCTAGGGCATTGGAGAGCCTGCGCTCATTTGAGGTCCCACCTCTAAACTTCATCTTTGAAGTTGCACCGAATAGACACGTGGAAGCTTCCGTTGGGCCTTCCCATACTCTAAATTTTCAGCAATCAGTGCAACTCTCTAGGGTTCTATGCACGTGGAGGGTGTGCGCTCATTTGGGAACCTACCTCTAGACTCACCTTTGCAGTTACACTAAGGAGACACATGGAGGTTTCCACTGGCTCCTCTTTACACCTGGCCAACTTGGACTCACAGCGCATGAATGCAAGTATCCATGCGAGGGAGCTCATTTCTCAAGGTGTATTCTCAAGGGTGAAAAGGATTGTTTGTCAGATCCAAGCCATATGGAGCCACCTGAGAATTATTAAAAAGGGGATTTCTTGCATGACAGAATAAAAGAATGATTAGAAGACTGTCAAAAAGATATGGCATGGCATCCCAATCATGGTTGAGGGTCTGAGAAACATGATCAGTTCATGATTTTTCCACCTAACAACTTTAGGTGTAAATTTGTTAAACATCACTTTCTAAGGTAAAATTGTAACAAGAGGAATATTCCTTGAATATTCTTCTTTTGGGGGGGAAATTTGGGATGAGTGAGCGAGTGAATTGTATAAATGCAATGAGAATACTCTTGCAAATGGTCGGGGGTTAATTTTTACGAGAAAATTTGAGAAAGCCCATCTTCCTGAGAGACCATCTGAGAAACCTATTAATCTCTTGTGTTTTAGATTTGAATGCGTCAAGATGGTTACAAGTGTAAAACCATTGATAAGCTCTGAGAATGTTCAAGAAACTTTCACTTTCTGATAAATCTAATAGATCTTGAATTGAATTTGTGTTGATCTTGGGAAAAATTGTGTCTACTTTTATTTCAGAATGTATTTCAAATAGTTTTCTTGTTCCTATTGCAATCTTATGTTGAAATCCCTCTGAATCACACAAGATCTCATCCATGTGTTAGTATTGTGGCATTTGTCAATTTCATTATGAGAAGAGCTCCTTCATCCTTGTAATGAAATAAACAATTTAAAATCACTTTACTTTCATTATGTTGATAAATATTGTTTGTAATTCTATGAGTGTATCTTAGGTGTGATGAACCAGGGATCTTTCAATGTTTAATTGAGTCTTTAACTTCAATCCTTCGTGTTGAATTCTTAAAGAGTGTGTGAAATCGTGTAGATCTGGGCCTCCATTGATGCACACCTTTTGGTTGAAGGAATATTTTGGCTATTTGAAGCATTTTGTCTGTTAAGTTTTCCAATTTTTGTAAAGGTTCTCAAAGATCTGGTGAAATCAACTTCATCTTGCTTAATTCCCCACCAAAAATTTCAAATAACCATGAATCCTACCTGAAGTACCCCTGTTTGTGTTGTGTATCCACAAATGAACAAATTATACTACCAAAATATACAGAAGAAAGCAGGTTTTATATATCTTTAGTAACCTGAACCTAGTTCAGAAAATATCTCCATTCTTTAGAAGTGACAACTCGTGAGAATTTAATTGTGGTGTATTGATCATATTTTCTCAAGGTTCCCCTGAAAATTGTGCAAAGAAGGATATCTTCATGTCCATCACCAAAAGAGGTTACAAAACAGTTCCTCTCACCTTGGTTAAAAGGCATGACCTAAAGTAGTGAGGATATATCAAATCCTTAATGAAGGTGTTATCTATTTATCCAACGCCTGAGTGATAAAGAGTCAGCTAAATCCTCTCCCCGGCTACAAAATAACTTATACCATGATTTGTTTGTCTCTAAGTATCTTGATAAATTTGTGATGCTTCTCAACTTCCAAGGGAGAATCAATTTGGATACCAACACCATTGTGGCATTGTTGTTGGGGATTATTTGAACACAAGGACCTATTTGTGTGGCAACAACACCAGAATTAGCACCGTTGCCAGGCATCTTCAAAGGCATTCTTATATTTGGCCCTGTTAATGTTTCTTACATGATCAAAGTGCAAATACACTATTTAAACATCATCCTTTGTCAATATCTACAAGATTTGTGCAAGATTACATGTTCATTGTGCAATATTTCCAATTTCTAGTGGTTATTGCACTAAATTTATATCATCAGTGATAAATACTGGTAAAGGAAGGCTAGATTTGTTAAGCTTTGTAGGAATTAAGTGTTGATAGATATTTGATAAGTCATTTATAGTGCATTTACACAACTAAGTTGAAAATACTTAGTGGCGACTCCGTGTTAATTTAAATTTTGATAAATACCAATGCCTTAACCTGTATTAAGTGAAATCTGTCACTAATCCTTGCAAATTTGGAAGGATGAAGATATTTCTTCACTAAAGACCCTACCAAAAAGTTGTTTCCATAACTAGGAAAGAAAAAATCAAAAGGAAAAAGAGTTTGGAAAATAGTTGGACATCAGGAATCAAGAAAAGAGTTATCCATTAAGAAAAGTGTTCAACATGTAGTTGAGGATTACCATTCTTCTTCAAGTGATTCTAAATCAGGTAATCTTTATATAGATTTGAATTCTCCAACTGGAGAGGGGCCTTCATTTGTGTCTGATAAGTGTGCTTCTCAATCTGTCCCTGTATTTTCCAAAGTTGATAGGGTTTTCCACGAAATAGAGTCTTTAGAGGACATTCATTTCAAAAATTATACTCCAGTGTTTGAAAGACCCCTTTTCCCTCATCAGTTTGTATCCCCTATAAGATCACATCCTCAAAATAGTATGGTCTAGCCTCCACCTAGACCTCATTTTGTTGTGAATATGTTTGGTCCTATAAATTTTAGAGGTATGGCTGGATATCCAAATATAGTGCCACAAGATGTTAGAAATAGATTACCTAAATTTCAAGGGAATAATGTTATCACTGGCAATCAAAATTTAAAACTTTTTGTCAATATGTTGGAAGAATTTGAGATTGAATTTGAGGATGTGTATATAAAATTGTTTATTCATACTCTTGAGGAGGATGCATGTGACTGGTATAAATATTTTCTAGATAACTCAATAGATTCATGGACAGAAATGAAAAATGCTTTTAGATTACAATATGGGGATAAGACAAATCCCAGGTTTCTTTTCTCAAAATTTGAAACTATAAAGAAAAATCCAAATGAATCTATCCATAGTTTCGATACTCAGTTCAATAAGACCTTGAATAGGCTACTTGTAATCCTAAAGCCAAGTGATGTTTCCTGTTTGATAAAATATTTGGATGCTTTTGATAAGAAGGCTACTTATTACTTGAGAGATAAGAACCCAATAACATTGAGGTAGGCTTTCACCATGGCCTTACAAATAGAGAATAACATCAAGGTAGTTGGCAAGCCTCCTAAAAGAGAGGGTATCAAATTGATTAATCCAAAAAATCCTTAGTCAAGAAAAGTTGTTGCTATGGAAGAGGGCATTTGAGTATTTGGGGCTTAAGGAAGTAAAGGTCACCCAGGGTAAAATTGTAAACAATGTAGAGGTTCCTCCTACCATTGTAGAATTAGAAAAACCACAAGCATTAGAGGAATTGGGTGAACCACCTGAGGTCTATTTAGGAACTTCTCTGGTTGAGTCTCAGCTGAATGTGGATCCATTTTTTTACTACTTTGATTATTAAGGATAGGTTGTTACATAACTGCATGTTTGATTCAAGAGCCTCATGTAATGTAATGCCTCTTGAAGTCATGAATGAGTTAAATATCAAAGTAACAACTACTTATGGGAAATGTGTTGCCATGGATTTGAGAGAGGTTCTAGTAGTTGGATGTGTTAAGGGTTTAGTAGTGTAATTGGCAGTGTATCCAGGCAAGTAATTAACCTTGAATGTGGTCATTGTGGATTGTCCTGCTAAATGGGGGATGTTATTATCCAGAAATTTGGCAACTAGTGTGGGTGGAAGTGTGTAAATGGACATGTCTTATGCAACCATACCAATTGAGGGAAGCCTTGTGGAGTTATATGGTGAAAAAAAAATGTTATATCTCATTGAGGACCCCAACAATGCTTCTTATGAAGTATTGCACATAGAAATTGATGTTGATAACTCTGTGAGCTATGTTGTTTTCAAGGAGTATGAAATTGATCAATACAGATATCCTGAGAAGGTTGATTTTCCTGGGACTTGGATGTTTTATGCAGCCTCAAGAGATGTTGAAAAACATGACCTAAGCATAAAGGATAAGCCTAAAAAAATGTGGTCAGATAGCAACTTGGATGGAAAATAGAAACAATCATATTACCAGTTGTTAAAAATGTATTCGAACTACTTAGCATGGTCATATCCAGAATCGAAGGCACTTGAAAATTTTCCTTGATTGTTTTCTCTGAATCAGGGTGCACATCATTATATAGTGTATAGTCTTTTGGTTTCATTCTACTTTTGTGTTTTTCTATTTTGGTTTTTCCTGGTCCCTGGTGACCATTTTTTGTTAGTTTATCAGTTCATCTTGGGGGATTTGGTTATTATTTTTCTACTTTGCAAGCTTGTTCTTGACTCCATTGCCTAATGGATTTTTTGGCACATGGTCTATTGTTCTTGTGGCACTCACAGGGAGTTCCCATCCCTGATTCGTAGCCAATGTTGGTGCTTAATTTAATTTCTCCCTATTTGTTCAAAACGTCTCAGTCTGCATGGCTTGAAGTTTTCTTTATCTCCCTATATTGATGTGTGAAAGATTTTTCCTTCATTTGGTTTCCATGGTCAATCCTTTCCTTTGGTCATGGATCACATTGAGTCTAAAATATTATTTCCTATTTCTCTATCCATGAGAAAGAATTTGTAATTTGGGTGTGAATGCAAGGTTTCCCCTTCCTTCTATTTTTCCACAATCATGTTTTCCTTGTCAATTTTTATCCCAACAACCGTGGAAACATGGTCCTTTCTGATTGGATGTGGCTCGATAGGTCTTTTTGGTGAAACTTGTCACTTTCTTCACATTTGTAAAAAATACCAAATTGGCCCGCGGCCCATAATATCTAATTGGTTATTCAAAAAACATGAAGCGACAGGGAAAAATTCTTACTTTGACCCTGAAGATGGACATGTGGCCATGTTCAAGACAAAGGTAGGGAGGCGGATCGTTAGAAAATTTTGAATATTTTTTCCTTTTTGTGAAAAAGGAGAATTTATAAATTGATCCGTAACTCGTAGGGGACATAGTGATGTCACATGTTTGAGTCGGCATTTGAAATTTCAAAGAGGGGAAGTGGGTTGATGGAGCACTTTGGAGTTTTTGAGCTCTGTTTTCAAATGATGTAAAGGTATAAAAGTGAGTTACGACTTCAATGGGGCTCACGTAAAAATTTGGAAGCGGAGAGGTGGCTCGCCGAAGCATTTTTGATTTTTTTTCGGTCTGTTTCAACTCAAGTATTTTCCACATGGAGGGATTGCACTCATTTGAGGATTCACCTCTCAATTTGATCTTTGGAGTTGTGCCAAGGAGACACATGGAGGTTTCTAGTGGCCCTACCTATACTTAAAATTTTCTTCAAGCGGTCAGTGTAACTTTGTCAGACCATGGACACGTGGAGGGCCTGCGACTCATTTGAGGATCTTCCTTTGGGTCCTACCTTTACAGTTGCACCAAGGAGACAAATGGAGGCTTTCGCTAGCTCCTCTCTATACTTAGACTTCTCAAGAAAATTTCTAAGGCCTGAGACACGTGGAGGGCTTGTGCCTATTTGGGGACTTGCCCCTGAACTTTACTTTTGAAAGAGCATCGAAGGGACACGTGGAGGTTTCCATTGGATCTTCCCATACTTAGAATTTTCAACGACACGGGAAGGAGACTTGTTTGGGAGTCCTTGGACTTCATAGTGCACATGGCACCTTCTTACTAGAATCAACTGAGGAGAATTTCTCAACCGTAGGCATCCTTCCGCTGGTCCTAACAACTTTCACCTTTACTAGATGAGACATGTGGTGAGCCCGTGCTTGTTTAGGGTCTCCACTTTGAGGCACCATATCAAATGTGTGTTGAAGAGACACGTGGAGGCTTCCGCTAGCTCCTCTCTATACTAAGACTTTTTCAAAGGCCAGGGAAATTATCTTGGGCTCAGGGCATGTGGAGAGCCTACACTTGTTTGAGGTCCCACATCTAAAATTCATATTTGAAGTTACGCTGAATAGACACATGGAAGATTCCGCTAGGGCTTCCCATACTTTGAATTTTCAACAATCAATGCAACTCTTTATGGTTCTGAACACGTGGAGTGCCCACTCTCGTTTCCATGTGGAGGTTTCCACTAGCTCCTCTTTACACCTGGCTAACTAGGACTCACAGCATAGGAATGTGACATAATCCATACAAGGACACTCAGACTCATAGTGCACAAATGCAGGTATCCATATGAGGGCACTCATTTCTCAAGGTGTATTTGCGAGGGTGAAAATAATTGCTTATCAGATCTAGCCATATCGAGCCACCTACAAATTATTAAAAAGGGGATTTATTGCACGACAGAATAAAAGAATGATTACAAAGACTGTAAAAAATTTATGGCATGGCATCCCAGTCATGGTTGAGGGTCTGAGAAATGTGATCAGTTCATAATTTTTCCACCTGGCAGCTTTGGGTGTAAATTTGTTAAATATCCCTTTTTGGGAAAAACTTGTAACAAGAAAAGGATTCCTTGAATATTATTATTTTTGGGGGGGAAATTTGGGACGAGTGAGCAAGTGAAATGTATAAATGCAATGAGAATACTCTTGTAAATGGTCGGGGGTTAATTTTTACTAGAAAATTTGAGAAAGCCCATCTTCCTGAGAAACCATCTGAGAAACCTAATAATCTCTTGTGTTTTATGTTTGATCACGTCAAGATGGTTGCAATTGTACAACCATCAACAATCTCTGAGATTGTTCAAGAAACTTTCCCCTGCTGATAAATCTAATAGATCTCGAATTAATTTTTGTTGATCTTGGGAAAAATTGTGTCTTCTTTTATTTCATAATGTCTTTCAAATAGTTTTGATTTTTCCTATTGCAATCTTATATTAAAATCTCTCTGAATCACACAAGATCTCATCCATGTGTTAGTATTTTGGCATTTACAATTTCATTATGAGAAGAGACTTTCATCCTATAATGAAATAAACAATTTAAAATCATTTTACTTCCACTATGTTGATAAATATTTTTTGTAAGCTCTATGAGTGTATCTTAGGCATGATGGACCAGGGATTTTTAATGTTTAATTGAGTCTTTAGCTTTGAGCCTTTATGTTGAATTATTAAAGATTGTGTGAAACCATGCAGATTTGGGCCTCTATTGATGCACACCTTCTGTTAGAAGGAATATTTTGGCTATTCTGAAGCTTTCTGTCTGTTGTTTTTCTAATTTTTGTAAAGGTTCTCAAAGATCTAGTGAAATCAACTTCATCTTGCTTAATTCCCCACCAAAAATTTCAAATAACCATGAATCCTACTTGAAGTACCCCTGTTTGTGCTATGTATCCACAAATGAACAAATTCTATTGCCAAAATATATAGAAGCAAGCAGGTTTTAAGTGTCTTTAGTAACTTGAACCTTGTTCAGAAAATATCTCCATTCTTTAGAAGTGACAACTCGTGAGAGTTAAATTGTGGTGTATTGATCATATTTTCTCAAGGTTCCCCTGAAAATTATGTAAAGAAGGATCTCTTCATGTCCTTCACCAACAAAGGTTACAAAATAGGTCCTCTCACCCTGGTTGAAAGGCATGACCTAAAGTAGTGAGGATAGATCAAATCCTTAATGAAGGTGCTATCCATTTCTCCAATTCCTTAGTGACAAATAGCTAGCTGAATCCCCTCCCCAGCTACAAAATGACTTATACCATGATTTTTCTATCTCTAAGTATCTTGTTAAATATGTGACGCTGCTCAATTTGTAAGAGAGAATCAATTTGGATACCAACACATTCAATTGCTCAAGTATGAAACGAAATAGTAACATGTAATCCAAAGAACTTACCCTTCACTTTTATGGGTGTGGCATGTTTTTCTGCCTCATAATTTCCTACAACACCATGCATCCTTTTCTGAAATGTTTCTTTAGTCCCATAGTTATTTTTCCACTAATGATTGTTCTCTTGGTTATTCTAGCGACAATTACTAGCATATTGATCACCTTTGCATTTAAAAAATCCATAAATAGGTTCCTTCTTCTCAAACTTGTTCTGAAAACCAAAAATTTTCTTTATTTCTTTTCTATTGTTTATAGTAGGTCTATCTATAATATTATTCGATTCAATTATTCCCTTTTTATCAAATATCTCTCACCATGCCCTTTTAGTAAAGGGAGGTGAGGAGGTATTACTTTCTATCTTACAATTTTCCTCTTTTGAAGTGAGGATCCCATGCATTTTTTTTCTATTTTGTAGCTTTTTCAAAAATTAGCTCCATAGTGGATGGTTTGTGCACATCCACTTTACCCCCTATATTAGGATTAAATACCAAAAAAAACTTATGAATCTGGAATTTCTCATTTTTCAAATATTGGGGAGCATATTTCAGAAGTCTAGTGAAGAATTCCCAATACTCAGTTGATGTCAGTTCCCCTTGGACCAAACTCAGGAATTTTTTCATTTTCTGGTCAAAATACAGTTAGGGAAACTAATATTTACAAAATTATCCTTTAAATTGTTCCCAAGTTATAGTTGATGTCTCAATTCCTAGTTCCATCTAATAGTTGTCCCACCAAGTGGAAGCTTTGTGAGAGAGATGAAAAGAACCCCACACAACCTTTTTTTCTTCAGAGAAGTCTCTAATCTCAAAATAATATTCCATTTCACTTAACCAATTTTGTACACCATCCCCTAAGGTAGTCCCATCAATCTTTGGTGGAATAATTATTTTTATATATTTATCTAGTTTAGCATTCATGTGAGCTCTCTTATTATATCACTAATTTTCATTATCCTATTGCATGGGATATTTTTCTTCATGTACCTCCTCATGTTACTCTCCATGTTCCTACTCATGATCTTCATTTTCACCCCCAACATGTTGTTGTAAAGAAACAATTTGGCTACGAGTAACTTAGAGAACCAAGAGGATATTATCCATTTTTTCATTAGCTAAACCCTCAATATTTTCTTAGTTGGTTGCAATATCATTATTCATTATTCTTCTTACCATTATATCTCATTAAAACATGAATAACTTAATAATAGAATAAAGTATCCATTGATTCCGAGATTTGGAACCTACAAATATGATACCAAAATGTAACACCTCAATTATTTTCCACAAAAAGTGATTTTTTGTAAAATTAATCTTCATGTTCAATCACAAGTATGTAATAGAGTTAACTCAATAAAAACTAGTTAATAACTTTAAACAACTTTTTATTAGTTTGGTTTGATACATCTAATAACTCTTTTATGTATAAAATTTGTACAGATGAGAAGGGTTATCCTTATCTCCCTTCAATCCACTCTACGAGAGAAACCATACAATCTTTAGTATGTTCTAGTTTACCTTTTTCAAGGTTGAGACAACTATGTTTTCCATCCCTAAATGTATACCACAAAATCCAATTCTTTAGCTTTGTATTCTGGTATCTGACATATATATATATATATATATATATATATATAATAACTCTTTTATGTATAAAATTTGTACAGATGAGAAGGGTTATCCTTATCTCCCTTCAATCCACTCTACGAGAGAAACCATACAATATTTAGTATGTTCTGGTTTACCTTTTTCAAGGTTGAGACAACTATGTTTTCCATCCTTAAATGTATACCACAAAATCCAATTCTTTAGCTTTGTATTCTGGTATCTGACATACATATATACATACATACATGTTATATATGTATGTATGTATGTATGTATGTATGTATGTATGTATGTATGTATGTATGTATGTATGTATGTATTTATGTATGTATGTATGTATGTATGTATGTATGTATGTATGTATGTAATAATAATGATGATATGGTGAACAAATAATGCAATCAGCTACCTACATTAGTCTGGCAACAATTTTCAGCCATGCATAAACATCATATCTCGAGGCTCCACAAAATCCTTAAGTATATATTCTTTCACCACCAAACAATTATCTCTACATAGTTATCTAGATCTTTTTTTAATAAGGTGAATATGTTAAGAAAGAGGAAGTGTGTTCTTTAAAGGTCCATATTCATAAATGAAATGAGCCACAATTTACTTCGGGTTCTAACGGATTAGGGAGAGACCACGTAATGTAATTAATGTCATTTTGTCCTCTTTCCCTCTTCGGTAAATATCCCTTGTTAGCACTATGTCAAGTTATTTTCACGTTAAAAAAAGATTAAATCCAATGTACGTCATATTTAAGGTTTACTACCGCAATTGTATTTCATCTTGCGACAATTTCTACAAGACTTAAGTTACTTCTTTTTTACCTTTAAAGTCATAGTCTAGAAGTCTTACTTAATACTTCTTAAAGTTATTTTATTATGTTTCCCAAGACTTTATTGGTTATGAAGTAAACTATGAATTATTTTATTGTAAGGTCATCATGTTAAAGCTATAACCAAGTCAAAGATTAGTTTAGTTTACTAACTATTGTCATATTATAGAAATTATAATATAATTTACTTGTGAAGGTTAACTTAATATTTCACAAGGAAATAATTAATTAAGAATAATCATTTTGCATTAACCATGTTTGTTTTATTCTTAATTAAAAACTTTTATCAACCGTGTTCACTACTATCATATCATATTATTATGACGTATATATTACTTTAGTATTGATCACGGTCTATATACATCTTACTTTATAAACTCAACAATATTCATTACTATTACTTCTATGATAATCTTCGTGTACAAAACATGGCTTTCTGTTGATCCAACTTAATCAATAACCTAATTAAGTAAGAAATTAAAATTAAGATATGATTTATTAAATAATCTAAAGGTCTTTTAACTTTGATATAGAATGGGGGCCTCCCATTCTCTCTCTTGATTTATTCTTCAATTTCAAGGAGATTAGAAGGCCTACTATTATCCATATTAGTTTTTTTTCTAATTTGAGGGATAATGAGAGGCCACCCATTCTCCATATTCATTGTTTTGTACTTTAAGGGAGAATGTATATTCATTTTTATCACATTATGAGTATCTAACACCAAACTTATGTTAATGGACTTCACAGATATGAATCATCCTTTTTTGTCACTACCAAACCCAAATCATCTGAGTTCGACAGTATGCAACCTTGATGACCTGTCATTTATCCTTTACTAGACACCAAGAACCTTCCATTTTTCTCACACATTTACTTTCATAATAGAATTTTAGCATTACAATTTTCATGTCACTGAAAGTTATCAACATAAAAAATTTCATTCAATTTTAACATTATGTCATTTGGTAGTATTGTTATACTAAATAATTAGAATTACAATCATATGGTTAAAATCATGAAAATTTGTGTAAATGGCCATTTTCTAGGGCTGTTACAGTAAATAAGTAGAATTACCTTTTCCATCACATTATATTGGAGTAGAACATGTTTTTGGGTACATTCAAGTTAAATTTTATGGCCATCTATGCTTGTCAAACAATTTTTTGGTGATGATAATGTAAAGACAATACCCTTCAAAAATATATAAAACACAGTTATTTATACACTATGAAAAAAATTCTAAGATATATATATTTGTTTATTATTAATTTTTAATATATATTCATATAATTTGAAGTGTGCTGCAAAGATCTACCTTGTGACCACCAATGCATGGCATATTTCTTGGAGATATGTCCACCTTCTATGCATCCTTGCAAAAATAGGTGTTTCCAGAGTCGTTGCACTCTAACATGCGGAGAATTGTGCATTTCTAGCATGGGAAAATGTGAATGAAAATGCCAACATTGTAATTCTAATCTTCTATGTCATGAGACCTGCTAGGATTTGTTGTGATCAACCACATCGAGAAAACCTAATTTGCAAACATCCTTGCATAGGAATTTGTAGGGAGACTTGTTCCAAGATTTGTAAGGGGCATTATCAAAAGCACGTGGTTATCATTTCACAAATGACAATAGATAAATATAATTCATATGATGATTGGTTATGGAATGAGTATATTTTTTTGTTGGGCCTTCCCCTCACTTCTTACGTATCTTTTATTGCACTTGTTGAATATGTCTTTTAGGATATCTTAGAATTATTTTCATTATTTTAATGTCCTAATGAAATAATACTTCTCCTCACAATTGGATTATTTTTACAATTCTAATGTCATAATGAAATAAGACTTCTCTTCACAAGTGGTGTTCACCCCATGTTGAAATGGTATGTACATTTTTTTACATTGTTTTTAAAAGTACATATGTATAGTACACTCAATATATTTTTATACAAGATATCCAGATCTTACCTAGAAATTAACATGACATACCACATAACCAAATAACATTCACAAAATACCAACAAAGTGTTTACAATAATCAACCCAATCTTACAAAGAAAATATTTCCATATCACACAAAATAAATTAGTATAATACACCTTTAACCAGTAAAAACATTTACATATTAATAACATTTTAGAATATTATGACAATTTTGAATAAATGTCAAAATTTTTGATTTAATATGGAAAGTAATGCTAAATTATATCTCATATAACTATGCCGAAGGTGTTCCCCCTATGGGAAATGCCTTTCCAGTCATTCATGCCACTAGCCTAATTTTAACATTTAACCCACTCTATTAAATTTGATAGGTGTCCTAATGGTTACGATGGGCATATTGACATTTTCACTTTTCCTTGATATTTTTAGCAGCTTTTCCATAGTGTAAACTACTTTGCGCCATAAAAATACCCGCCATTCTATGAATAATTGAGGATGAGCACAATTATCATAGGGTCCATATACTAAATGTATCACTACTCTATACTTGTACACCCACACATGTAATAAAGGTGTGACTCCAAATTCAAAAACATACTCCTCTAAGGCATGTATACACAAATTTTAATATAAGTTGGCGAGCATTTATCACCGTATGCATACCATTATCCTCTCTCCTCAATCACATGTATGGTATCACACATATTATACAAAATAGAAATGCCACTTCCATTCATATATAAGAAAATTGTTGAAAATAAACAAATCAATTTTCATAATCTCATAATAATTGATGTCACATTTTCACTATGAAAAATAGTGAAGAAAACCATATATCTTAGTGATTTATCAATATAGAGTCTAGGACATCTATCCCATACCTATTTTGTATGATACTATAGCCTCTAAAAAACTATTATGAGGATGGAATATTCCATAGTAATCTCCCCTGTCATGACCTAGAAAATACATCCATATGCATTCCTCCTCTCAACGAGTGAAGTCTTCATATGCATATATTATATGGTATCTTCCTAAGAAGGGAAACATACCCAGGTCTAAATAATTCAAATATTGAAAATATCATAGAATTGAAGCATTATCTAGCCAATATCACCATCTAATTATCATATTGGAACTCTCATATGTGTTAACTACCTCTATAAAAAATAAAAATAAGATTTAATTAGTCGTTTATGAGAGAAATACAAAGCAAATACAATATAAAATGTATAAAATAAATTGAAAAAATACATAGAAATGTGGAAAAAATCATTCCATTTATGGAAAAATCATCCAACTAAAGTTGATATTGACAAAAGTATTCCCTTTTCTATCTCTAAAGGGATAAAATTGCTAGACAACATTTTCACTTTATTTTTTTAATTTTTCTTTTTTTAGTTTTAGTGTTTATAGTTTGATGTTATTGGTTTTGTCTTTCCTGTAGTTTGAGTACTTTGAATTGGCTGAACACCAAGGGGATTGCCATGAAAGTTGTTGATAAAGTTATTACAGTTAAGCAGTTTATAGAGAACCACTATAACAATCAACTCAAGAACCTCCATGATCGCAGAGAAAGGTATGTTACAAAGTACATGAGGTTGATTTTATACTTTTCTACCTGCACAAGGAATAATTTTTTTTATTGATTAATTTTATTGATGATTGAACCCCTAAAAAGTTTTTTTATCTTTACTGTGTCTCTGTAAGATCCATCACTAAAAGACCCCAATTGAACAAAAATCAATAATTTAGTCTTAATATGTATTCTTGTATTAATTTTCTAATGGTGCTAGATCTTTAAATTTCATGTAGAAACAAGTTAACAATAGTGATTAGCTTTGCTTTATTTTTGGCATCAGAGGTAGCTATCTAGATTGGGGGGGGGGGGGGGGGGGGTGGGGGGGGGAGCTTCTCTATATAGGGGTGGGGGCCCATAGGCCTCATTGCCCCCATTCTCTATATAGACTCCCACCCAACATAGGGCCCTAGCTATAGATTATCCCTCGTTCTCAAGCCTCGTATATGGATAGGGGCTATACAGTCGTGTGGGCGCTCTACATATCCTTTCTCTAGAATAGAGAGAGAGGGGGGAAGGGGTCAAAAGAATGTCAATGGAGGGTTTTTAGCCCAATGAATAGCAAAAGCATCATTCAGGAAAAACATACATGCATAATGAACAAGAGGATATTTCGTAATGTTGAATCTCTTAACATCACTAGAAAAATTTAGATGACTCAGGGAAAATTATTTTCATGGGACTCGTTGTCCTATCTCCAAATTGTTCTCAGTGCATGCATTTCATTAAGGAAACATGTAGTAATCTCTCAAATAACATACATGTCCTGAGTTGACAAGAAAATCATAGGGCCCTGGCTATAGATTCTCCCTAGTTCTCGAGCCCCATATATGGATAGGGGCAAGACATTCGGGTGGGTGCTCTCTATCTTTTCTCTAGAATAGAGAGAGAGGGGGGTGGGGGCTAAAAGCATCATTCAGGAAAAAAATACGTGCATAATGAACAAGAGGATATTTCATAATGTTGAATCTCTTAACATCACTAGAAAAATTTAGATGTCTCAGGGAAAATGATTTTCCTAGGAGTCCCTGTGCTATCTCCAAATGGCTCTCACTGCAAGCATTTGGGTAAGTAAACATGTATTAATCCCTCACATAACATGCATGTCTTGAGTTGACAAGAAAATAATCTTCGTAAGAGATTTTAGGAAGTGATTATCTCTATCATGATAAAATATTTGCTTAAGAAAAATAGTTAAGAAGATGACAAACAACCAGTCAATTTTTATTTGGAATGGAAGTAACCATTGCAGATCCTATTTGAAAAAGACACGTGTAAATTAAATCCAAATTAAAAATTATATCATGATAATGTTAAAGAAATTAATTCAAGAGTCGTCATCTGACCTAAGGGAAGAATCTTAATAAAATATGTTTGGCATTTACTATTTCTCATAGATGATTAGATAAAAAGAAACCTAATCAGTTAGAAAATTTTGATTTAGTAGATTAATTTGGGATGTCCACTGGTTCCACACCCTTTCAAATAGAATAAGGATGAAAATTAAAAGCATCTGGTTAAGAATGTTAACACACATCCAAGTGATTCACACATTCCCATAAAAAGTGATTGAAGGCCTAGGATTTCACATGCCTACTATGCCAAATACATAATAGTCCCTCTTAGTCTAACTCTCACTAATAGGAAGATTGTAATTCTTTCCTAGAACCCATGTCTTTGTTGATGGTAGATTGTAAGTCTCACAAAAATTTTGTAAAACTTCTAGTATCTCAACTTGAGCAGTAAGATTGCATTATACACATGTGATCTTGATCCTCAAATACAAGGTTTTTTCAACAAACCCATTTTTTCATTTCTGCAATGATTGTAGTATAAGACACCCCAATAATTTCAAGCATTTTGTCGAACAGTTCACATGCATCCTCCTTGGCTAGGTCAAAAACCAAATAAAAGACTTTTAAAAAACATTAGCATAGTATATATAGTCAAAAACCATGATGTGCAAATGATTCTAGACTCTAATATATGCTACTAGAATTAGTGCATTCAATGTTGCAAATACAACAATTCATACCTCTTCAAAGGGTAAAATATCATGGCGAAATAGAAAGTACTGAGTTTTCTTTCACTTATTTCTTGACTCCTTAATCCGGATACGAAGGTTGGGTGGTTTCTATCGACTCTGACTTTTTGTACACCACAAATGTAAGAGAATTGGTTGAGCTCATAGATGATAGGTATGAAATCATTGTGTATCAAGCATGATTATATGCCAAATGCATAACAACAAGAGCATTGACAAAATTCCTCAAACAAGGTCCAACAGTACAACAAACAAAACAATCACAGACTAGAGGAAGTATTGTGATGACCAATTCAATTACCATTAATGATTAATGTAATCCTACTTTATTATGTAAGCATATAAAAAATGGCCCTTTTACTAACTTGGTCATAGAAAATAGAGGATATCCTTTTACATCCATTTTCAATTAAAGCTATAGTCATATAGCAGCTAGTTCAGGTATTGTTGTAGGTGAGGAGGATTTTCTTAAGAAAGTTCGAGAGGGTCTTTTGGAATCATTTGTTGATTAGTTATGAATGTAGATCACAACTTTATTATAATTTGTCAAAAATTTAGTTATTCATCAGTCAATAATCATAGTTTTTGTATTGAATGATATATTTTTAATTTAAAAATTGCATTACATTCATGTCTGATCACTATCCAAGAAGACAAGGTCTGCCTCATAACTAATTAATATTTCCTATCGCTCACTAGCTTTTCACTGTGGTTTGCAAAAATGTGTATGCAATTTGATCTTATTCCTCCATATTATGTAAAACAAAAGTTATGCCAATCCTTCGTCATCTTACCATGCAATTTGTTCAAAATTGCATAGATTTTCTCTATATGTGGATGTGATCTATCTCCTATGAGAAATAGATGGATCCCATTCTTGAGTTTAATCCAACTCCATCTTTGGCTTTTCTTCAAGCCCATGTATCATTATTATTTTTTTAGTTACATCATCCCACCTACCAGCCTAGGCATATATGTTAGAAAAGAGTACATAATATCTAGTATGGTCCGGTTCTAACTCAAATAGGTGTATAGTTAATGCTACCACATTTACCATGCATATCTATCAATTCATGCCCCTCAAAAATATCTAAAAGGAATCCCCTTCGATATGTCTAAGCATGAATCTCTTTACCAATCTGTAGTGCGGCCAAGAAGGTACATATTGGAAGAACACCCACCATTGTAACTTAATTAGAAATCCCTTCTTTCAATTATAGTTCATGGAATAATTGCAAGGCCTCCTCTCAAGGTCCATTTTGGGAATATCCTGTAATCATTGCATTCCATAAGACCACATTTCTATGAGGCATGGTCTCAAACACATTCTATGCCAATTCTATATTCCCACATTTTGCATACATGTCCTATAATCTAACTTTTTCCTATCATTTTTTGATACTTTAAAACCTTTTTCTTCCTCAATTATGTAGTCTCATTTGTATGGTTGGTTATTGTTATTTTTGGTTCCTTTTCTTGTTCATATTTTATCTCATTTATGGATATTAGTCTTATTTGAACTTTCTTAGCCACATGAATATGTTTTCTTTAGTTTGTTTGGTATAGTAAGTTTATTCATATTATGCTAAATTGCATTAAGAGTGATATATTTTGGCTCAACATGTGGCCAAATGCTTGTATTTTATGGGAAAAATTTTGATTTAATTTTGAAACCATTTTTCATAGTGCAAATGTTGAGCATTCATACATATAACATTCGTATATCTCTTTGATTCAAAACATAATAATTATAAAAAAGCCTTTATTTATTTTTGCATTCTCATTTTAAATAATCTATTTCAACTTTTTTGAGAGGAAAAAACATATATAACTTATGTAAAATTCCTTTGGAGTCAACTAAGTAACAATGTATCTATATTGATTTTATGTATTATAACATTATTGCACTATGAAGAAGATAACCTTACAAACTTAATGTATATAACTTACTTAGGGTGGCCATCCATGGGAAAAAGGGTGCGTTTCTTACACTATCCATGTTTCTAGGATGAGGGTATGCCTAAGAACAATTCCCAAATTGTAGAGGGTGTTAGTAATTAGGTAACATGTTAAAAAATGTTTGAGCATGCCATACAATAGCAAAAAATAACCAAAAACTATTTGTTCTTTTCATAAGAAGTACCTATGTAGGTGCACTTCTCCCTAGATAAGGACCATGCAATGTTTGTCTAATTATAATTTTTGGATTTTTTCAAAAAAAAAATCTTGTTATAATTTTTAAAAATGCATAGTTATCCATCCATTCCATGCCCATGTACCATAGATTTGCACCAAGATTATGTCTTTAGAAAAAAATGATTCTTTTTGACTTTGAAGGTTATTTCCAGTTGGTAATGACATTATGCCTAACTATTAGGAGAGCTCAAAATATTTCAACTATTGAAAAACATTGTGACACATTCAGAAGCAATGAATCAATTTGTTGATGGTTTATTATCATTCCTTAGTGTCAAGTAACATTATAAAGAATTTTTAAGGAACTATACAAATAAAAAATAGAAGAAAGGATAATGGATTTACATCCAATAACACATTGAATTCAACATTCATTTCACTAGTGACATAATTTATGGAGCATTGCAAAGAAATACTTTCTATTGTGCAAGAGGCTTTTCCAGCAACATAAGATGGATTTTCTAGTAAAATTCTTAATAATTTTAGTTCATTATTGCACCTAATATGGTAAACACCTGGGAAATCAAATTAACTTCGTTATATATATATTGTTGCACCTAATTTCTAACCTCTTGACTCTATTAATATCATTGAGAAAGGATTTCATAAATTTTAAAATTAAAGAGTAAGGTAAGAGGATATTCATTATTTAGATGCATAGATTTATTTATGTGAATCTAGCATAGTACTAATGTATATCCACCACCCTGTAAAATTTCAGGATGATCCCATGGTAGGATCAAAAGTTATGGTCTCTACAAGTTATGCTCCTACATCATTCTCCCCTAGTTGAAAAGAATTCAGCTCTTGTGAATTCTATTGACGAAACTCATCTAATTTTGCAGTATCGATCTTCTTCAACTCCCACTCAAGAATCCAAGTATTTTCTTCTTGCTGCAAACCTTCCCACTGTACCAAAATCTGTTGTATCTTCCATGGCTAGTAGTGACTGTCTTTTGGTCCAAGACACGCATTACCCTCTCCTTTTTCTTCTTCAGCATCTATTTCTTCCAGTTTATTACTTCCTCCCCCGAAACATTTTCATCATGACCTGGAAAATTATATAAGTCAGAAGTGTTAAAAACTGGTGAGATAGCAAAGTTTTCAAGTAGCTCCACCTTGTAGGTATTATCACTCATTTTCTTCAAAATCCTACATGGCCCAATCTTCTTACACTTGAGTTTATTAGATGTCCCCTTTGTAAACCTCTCTTTCTTAAGATGAACCATCACCATATCTCCTTCTTTGAATACACTTACTCTCCTACTAGCATCTGCAACTATTTTATATTATGCATTACTCACTTTCATATTTTCCCTCACTTTATCTTGCAGCTATATAATGTGTTCTGAAAATGCTTCTGCATTATCACTAGTTTCATCTTCATCCGGTATAACAATTAAATCTAGGACCCCCTTGGTATTCCTACCATATACAATCTTAAAAGGAGACCTCCTTGTTGTTCTATCTACCAAGCTATTATAGGAAAACTCTGCTTGAGGTAAAGCTAAGTCCCATTTTTTTGGATTTTCTCCAATTATAAAACGTAGGAGATTTCCCAAGCTTCTGTTCACTACTTTCGTCCGCCCATCAGTTTGGGGGTGATATGCACTAATAAAATATAGTTGTGTCCCCATTTTCTTCCACAGAGTCCTCGAAAAGTGACTCAAAAACATTGTTTCCTGATCTAAAGTGATCATTCTTGGAATTCCATGCAATCTAACCACTTCCGAAAAAAAAAACAAATCTATGACTCTGGAAGCATCATTAGTTTTTTTTACTAGAAATAGAAATGTGCCATCTTAGATAATCTATCAACCACACAAAAAGATAGAATCATTCCCTCATTGTGTAATAGGAAGCCCTAACATGAAATCCATACTCAAATCAACCCATGGCCCTATAGGGATAGGTAATGACATATACAACGGAGTATTTTGTGCATGGCCCTTAACCATTTGACACACTCTACATCTTTCTACAATCCTAATTATGTCCCTCTTTACCTTTGGCCAATAATACTTTTCTACAACAAGAGAAATTGTCTTACTTATACAAAAGTGTCCAGTCAATCCCCCACTATGCAATTATCTTATAATATTTTCTCTCATTGAACCAGCAGGGATGCAAAATTGTTTCCCCTAAACAAATAACCATCCTACATCAAATAATTAGAAGAATCGATACCTATTGTAGGCTCTTTAAGTTGTCTCACAACATCACCAAAATCTGGTTCACCTTCATACAATTCCTTCACTACCTCAAACCCTAGTACTTTATCTTCCATTTTTGTCAAAAGGGATACACGCCTAGTCAAGGCATTAACAACTTGATTTTGATTACCAGACTAATGCTTTAAAACAAAATTATATTCTTGCAAAGATGAAACCAATTTTGTATGCCTATTATTTAATTTCTTTTCTGTGTCTACATACCTCAAGGATTCATGGTCAGTGAAGAGCACAAATTCCTTTTCAACCAAGTAATTTCTCCAGTTCCTTAATGCCTGAACAATAGCATAAAATTCCACATCATAAGTAGAATATTTCCTCCTAACTTCATTCAGTTTTTCACTGAATAATGCCACAGGTCATCATACTTATCTCATCACAACTCCAATCCCAACATGTGAGGCATCACAATCAACCTCGAAGACCTTGCTAAAATTTGGCAATACCAAAATGGGTGCTTTTGAAACTTTCTTATTCAACAATTCAAAACTATTTGTTGCTAATTTAGTCCATACAAACTCCCTCCCTTTTTTTACACAATATTATGGGTGCAGCAATGCTCTTGAAATTCCTAATGAAATTCCTATAAAAAGTTTCCAATCCATGAAAACTATGAACCTCTATCCTATTCCTTGGAATAAACCATTCCAAAATTGCCTTTACATTTTCCTCATCCATCCTCACTCAATCCTCATTGTATTCTAGGAGTACTTTTTTCATTAACCTCATGAATGTACTGGGTGCATTAGATAGCCCAAATGGCATCACCATCCACTCGTATAATCCATCTTTTGTTTTGAAACAATTTTTCCATTCATCCCCTTCATGGATTTGGATCTGGTAGTACCCACTCCACAGGTCAATCTTTCTAAAATATCAAGCTCCCACTAGCACATCCATCATATCATCCAATCACAGAATTGGGAACTGATACTTAATTATGATCTTGTTTATGGTTCTTTTGCCTACAGACATTCTCAAGTCTCCATATTTTTTGGAAGTCAATAACGCTGGATTTGCACATGGACTCATGCTTTCTCTCACTAACCCTTTCTATATTAGATCTTTCACTTGTCTGTTCAACTCTTCACTTTGTGTCAGACTCATCCGATAAGCTTCCTAGTTTGGAAGGACTGATCCTGAGATCAAATCAATATGGTGTTGAATATCTCACTTTGGAGGTAACCCATCTGGTATCTCATCTGGTATGACATCTTTGTATTCTTTTAGTATTTTTTCCACAACAATAGGTATATTAAAGTCTTCTATTTCCACCTTCTTTGACATTAGTGTATAACACCATCCATATTCTTCCATTTCTATAATAAACTCTTTTGTAGCCAATAAGACATCACTCTTCTCTTCTTCCTTGAAGGGTAATAAGACTACCATTACACCATCCTTCCAAAAGGTATATTTGTCTTTTCATTCATCATTTGTAACCTTTCTATCATATTGCCAAGGCATACCTAGTAATATATGGCATGCATCCATTGGGATAATATCACACCACACCTCATCCTTGTAGGTATTCCCAATTGAAAACTTTATAAGGCATCATTTATCTATGGTTACCTCATTTCCTTTCTTGAACCATGGTATACGATAGAGATATGAGTGCTTCTCACATTTCAGATTGAATTTATCAACCATTACAATTAAAACAATAATTTCACAACTACCACCATCGATAATAATTTTACATACCTTTCCTCCAAAGGTGCATCTTGTTCAAAATATATTTGTTCCTAGTGACAAATCAACACCAACAACATCATTTTCTTTATCCTTCCTTGGGACAATCATCATCCTCCATATCATGAGGGTTTCACCCAAGTCTACAAAAACCTCCATTTCTTCTTCCTCTGAAGCTTCAACTAGATTTACTCGTGGTTGTTCTCCTTGCCATCTATCTTGTGTAGGATAGTGCAGACACTCAAAAGCTTTGTGCCCCTCTTCACCACATTTGTAATATGTATGTTGCCTTTGGGTGCTACTCCACCTCGTCCTCCATTATAACCTCTTCCCCTTTGAAACCCCGTACCTTTTTAGTAGTTACCACGGCTTTGACCAGAATCTTCATGCCCTTCTGTATTAGAGGATTCAATTTTTGTAGATTCAAATCTACCCCTGACTCTCATTGGAGATGATGATGGACCTCTCTTCACACCTCTTCTTAAATTATTCCTCTTGTTCTTTTCATCTACCTTTAATGTGAGTTGATAAACATCATCCAGGCTATGGATCCGGAGCATACTCACCTCATCTTGTATGGTGTAACTAAACCCATTTATGTACTATGTAGCCTTATGTTCTTCACACTCTCCATGTTTCACCCTAATTGAAAACTTCTAAAATTCATTAGTATACTCCTCAATGCTCAAATCTTTCTATCTTAGGTTTTGGAACCTTTGAAAGAGTGTCTAAGCATAATATACGCGAAGAAACTTTTATTTCATCTTCTTTACCATTTTATTCTAGTTTTGAATCTTTCTATTTCTATTCCTTTTTCTTTCATTTTGTAGGTGATCCCACTAGATCAATGCATTTCCAGCCAACTTAGTGCATGAAAACTTAAGCTTATTCTCCTCTAAAAAAAATTTCCACTAAAATAATTTTTCCATACGATTTAACCATTCAATCAACTCCTTTAGGCGTAACCCTCCACCATAATAAGGAACATTAATCTTGATATCGTCATTCTTTCCCTCTAAATCCTAGATCAATATCTCCTCAAATGGTCTCTCATTTAAGGTTTCTTCATCTCTCTCATTACCTTCTTCATTTCTTCCTTCATTCATTAATGGAGGTATTGATTTAGTATCACTATCCGTGTCTGCATCCCCATTTTCATATCTTATTTTCAGGCGGGTGACTTCTCTTGTGAGATCAAAAACTTGTCTTTGTAGCTCCTGCATATTCCTATTCATTTGGGCATAACCTCCCCTCCCGTGTCTAGCCATGATTATATAAAATAGATTAAAAATTTACACATAAAAATGTAATATGTTACCTTAATTATTTCTGCAAGATCAAAATCCTGCTCTGATACCAATTGATGTGAATCCAGCTACAAGAGGCTGAAATACCTCAAAAACACAAATAAACAGTTTTGCAAATAAAAACCAGGAGTTTCAAAATACCTTACTTCTCATTATGGAATCCACACTAATCTATTACATCATTACCATCCTCCTTTTATTTCATGTCTACTCTAAAAACCCTAAAATGCCAAAAATTACCTACTCGAAAAAAAACTCGGATGGACCCCAAATTTTGTGTGCCAAGTATGCCTTCATAAATTAGGGCTCACACAACATTTGGACTTATTTTAACAAGCACAAAAATATTATTGAAGTTCTATGACCTAGTCAAAACTGAAAAAAAACATTTGGAGCCAATTTTAGGCCAAGATGAAGGGATCCGAGCCCAAAAATGTGCCAAAATGGCCACAACATTACAAGAAAATTATACCCTAGTATAGTACTAATGTATATCTACCACCCTGTAAAATTTTAGGGATGATCCAATGGTCGGATCAAAAGTTATGGTCTCTGCAAGTTACGCTCCCGTGTCATGACAACAATTACATGACAATTCACTTCTTGTCAATTATCATATGCATTTTTCCTTGTAAGGTTATGATGGTGTGGTCTAAAGGAACATATCATTTTATTATCCATTATATATAACAAACAAATGTTGATGGCGTAAGGCACCAACAACTGTAGTAGTTGGTAAGGAACTAGTGGATTAATGGAGGAAATTGTTTTGAAGTTAGATTAGCTATTAACTTTGTCATAAAATATTGTGGTGTATGACTAAAATCTTGCCACACAAATATGAGGGGATTCATCCTAGTCATGTTTTCTCCTTCCTTAATAAATGGGCCTCTACTGCATTCTTATCTTTGTCACACAACCATGAAAACACATTCAAACTGATCAAGTTTAATGCACTTACACTAATACATGGATGAGCCTACTTCACAACCATTCTATTTTGAAGTGATATTACTATTCTCCATACTGAAATGAATGAATTAAGAGGTAGAATGAGTTTTTTACCATTCTCCTTACTAAAATTTTAACTTTAGATCTTGAGGAAATACATCATTTTTTCATACATTAGATATACATCAAGATAAAGGTAATATTATTTAAAAAATAATATTGATAATGATTTCATAAAAAATATATTTCCATCATCTTAAGTGCAACAAAATATAAATTTTCATAAAACCCATAACTTGAGATAGGATAAAATATCACATATTATCTTTGACACAGTTTTCATTACCTATAGTAAATCATTCAACATCATTATCACTTTAGCTATTCTCAATTTGTTGAAGTTGTGCTTGATATTATGTAATGATTGCATGTCCCTTTTCTGTTATTCTTATTCTTTCTCGATTCCATCTTGCTTTTTTTGACCAAGTCCAAATGATACTATTCACATCTATGTCACTTGTTCCTTCATTTACTTCTTTCCATTCATTTGTTTTATGTAAGGAATCCTCATACAAAACTTTTTCTGATTTCCAATTTCCAATTTTTGTCCACCATCAAACCTTTACCTTATATGTCTCACTCCCAGTATCCTTATAAGGGTATACGTTCCCTTCTACTTTACCCATCCATATTGGGATTTTGTTTGATCTTATCTGTATTAAAACAAATTGTCCTTGTACCACATATGCCTTTGGATTTGATTCATCACTTGGTTGTTTACATTTAGGTTCCACATAAATTTCTTCATTGGTAATGACATTTTTTTCTCAAGTAATCATCTAAGATAAAATGAGAATCATTATTGGTATTTTATTTATGTCTAGTTCTTGGCCAAAAATCAACTTCTAATATATCTCTATTTATGAAGGGATTATCTAACACATATAAAACATTTTCCCAATACCTTATCCTTGGTAACCAAAATGCTTGCCCTCCATCTATAGAACTTTTACTTCATTGACTAATATAGGCTCTTATTCATGTCTTTAGTTCATCCATCTCTTTCAATGTCTTAAATGGTGCTAGTAAAGGTTTCCCTTTAGGTAATTTTGGGCTTCCATCAGGAAATGAAATCCAAAATTTGATAGGATTAGACCATGCAAGATCCCTTTTTTTTGCTTTGTATTGTATCATTGGTATTCCATTTATGACATGGAATTTAAAGTATTGAGTCTTGTTAAGACCCACTATCCTGTGACTCCCATCAAGTAAATGTGCCCCAAAAAGGCATTGAAATCATAGACATATTCAATTAGGTATGGTGTGAATGAACTTGAATCATCCTAGAATGTTCTATATGCATCCATGATTTGTGGTAGATAATATGTATCTTCTCGCCATAACATAACTAATAATCTCCCAAAGGTTCCATAAATATCTTCATGGGTGTTTCCTACTGGTAGAAACCTTACATATGTTGCATTGAAAACCCTTCTAAATGTCAACATTGATACAAACCAAATAAATAAATAAAAATATTATCACTTGAAGCATTGTCCAGTTATAAGTAGAGGATTGGTGGAATTTTTTTGAGTGAAAAACATGTTTCAGATACATTTGTTGAAACAGATTACATTGTTGTACTCTTATACACTTGACATTTTTTATATGAATCATTTTGTAATAATGCATCATGTAATGGCCGTTTTGATGACCCAGTCTTTTACAATAAGTTCCCATATACATCAACCACTGGTTCTTTGAGCATGTTGTTAGGCATATGTTAGTGTTAACATTATTTGTAATTGATTTATTATTATATCATGAGTTGTTTAGAAACAACTCAATATTATAATAATTGTTATTTGGTTTGTAAGTTAAGTTGGTAAAACAACTTCATGTATATAGTTTTATATTAACGAGTTGTTAAAACAACTCAAGTATTGTTGTCAATTGTTTCCTACATTGTAGGAACAACCTCTCTTATTTATTTGTAAGATCCCATATGATTGATATATACAAACAATATAGAATTATTCCATGTGTAAATCTGCTACTGTACCATCATTTGGTATTAGAGTTGGTAGAATATGGTGAATTGATTTGTGAAGGGGAATTCATAATATTTGTCATTGCCCCACCTGATGTAGCTTCTCGTCATTGAGTTCTTCATAATATATTGAAATTTATTTTCTGCGCATGAGTTTTCACATGGATATATTACATGTAATTTCTTGAATAGTTTGGTTGATTGTGGATGTGGTTCTCACCCTAAAATAAAAATCTAGTATTTCTTTGTGCATTGTATCATGCATTATTTATCTCATAATCAACATTTTACAAGTTGAGTTTATTCTATTGTATCAATAAGATCTATTATTTACAATTGTATATAGACCTGAAATTTTGTGCGGAGTTTGGTGTCCCTGATGAAAAAATTAATTGTGGAGAATTAGTTTGAAAAACACCTATGTGTGTAGATCCACAGTGATGCAAATGTTTAAATGATTGGCTAACTGATTTCGGGTTCCTTTGCATGTTTCATTAGCCATACTGAATGTCATCTAATAGTGCATGAGTTGTAGACTATGATCCAAGCATTGATTCGATCTACTGAATCAACTTTGCTTTGTGCCCATTAAATCCAGTGTGATCAAATTGTTCTCATCACTGATGTTATGATGGTCTTATCCTAAACATGATATATGCACACGCATACACCTCTCACATGATCCTTTGACTCTTCGATTAGGGATCAAAATATTTATTGGAGCTTAACCATCACTACATTCGCCAACATTGCATCAAGACATGTAACTTAGAATGTAAGAAAAAAATTTGTTGCTAGCCTGAGTTATCTATCATAAGATATTTTACAGATTATGTGTCGGGTTCTGGTGTGAAATAATTTGCATTGCCTCCTATCTACGTCGAATACCATACAAACCCAAACCTCAGTGTTTCGGTTTCAGTCATTGATCCTCGTTGTTTGTAGTCCATTGTCAAAACAGTCACTGAAGTCACATTAAAACCATCTTCACCAAGTTTCCTTTACTAGGGAATTAAAATCAAAACCACGATTTTCACATATTCATGGTAAAGTGGTATTTACTTTCACTTTGTTAGTTGTGTTGGGTTTTGTGTTTATTAAATTTTATTATTTTGAGTCTTTAGGAATAGGGTTTTCAATTTTAGTTTTTTATTGATTTTAATCTATGTAAATGTTGTTATTTTTCATTAATTTTTATCAACGTGTATAGCTTCTCATCTTTGTTTAGTTAACTTTTAATTTTTTTATTTTTAAAATAAATTCCTTTGTTATATAAGTTTGTTATTTAAAGGGTCCTCATTAGTTTTAATGGTTTTTATTAATTATTTAATTATGTTGTAAAGGTCTTAATTTTTAATATTTTCTGTCAAAAAGTGATAATGTAATTTTTATTTGGGGTCAAGTCAAGATTTTCATTATTATCTTAATATTTTTCAAATTTTTATTGTGATTCATTGCTATTTTAAGTAATTGTAATTTTGTAAGATTTGATTAATTGTGATATTTTTATAAATTTTTACCCGCATCTTAAATTTTGGATTAATTTTTGCTTGTACACGATTTTTAAATATATTTAAGGTATTTTAAATATTAATTTTTTCAAATATAGCTGAATTAGTAGCATTACACATGTTGAGGGTCGAAGGAACACCAAAGGTGTTATTGCTAGTTTGTATATGTTTTCTCTAGGATGGAACCTCTGGTTCTGAGTCACCATTTATGGAGGTCAGGCTTTCAAATTAAGTTACACCATTTTTGTACTATTAAAAACTTGTCTCCTGTAAGCTGAAATAAGAGATGAGTGTTTGGCTTCCAAGGCCTCTGATAACGTTTTTGAATTTTATTTGTGCAGAAGTGAGGATGTTATGCATACCCTATAAATAGTTACATAGTGAGGGCATTTGAACTGGTAGTGCTCCTCTGACTACAGAGCAATGTTGTTGACTGGAGTACATTATAGAGAATCAATCGGCCGGTGAGAAGTTTATGATTAAGTGGAAGTGAAAGCGGGATGTTACTCGAGTACATGTATGTAGGTGATCATTCACCCCCAAATGTCATTCATCCGGTATGGGGTTCACTGTGTTGATAGTGGAATATGTTCATATGCATACAATATCAAATGCACCAACAAGACCTCATGCCATGTGTGTTCAGACCTAAATTTATACATTTATGTAATACGTTTTTAGTTCTAGTTCTATGGATGCATCTCTTTTTCTCAGTCATCAAATTATGTTGGGGTTGAATGTTATGCCCTCTCTTGACAACATTATCCTAACACTAAATATGTCGATCCAATCCAACATATAGATCCCCTATGACTTATTTACATCAAAAGACCAACTAACCAAAATGAAGGTATTATTTTGCTCTGCTAATTCACAGTTGCTTAAAATAACTCTTCGTATTATTATGGGTTGTTTCCTCTTCAGTTTAACTTGAAGAAGAAAAATCCCCAATCCTATTCAATGGCAAAATTTGACCAAATCTATTGATATAAACATTCTTTTTTTTCACATATCATACATTATTCCCCATGTAAAGGAAACTAGATGGAAGATGAACATGAATGATCCACACTCGCTATTCTAATGTCATGTTGAACTGTATGCACCTCAAATATCTACAAATGGAAGGCTACAGTGACTGAAACGTGGCATGTCTCTGTGTCCATGACATAAACATACCTATCCAAGGTAGAGACTGGAAGATACCAGATCTTACTCCCTGACTTAGAATCCTTACTCATTCCACCCTTGTGACTGGAAGTCTTCAACTTTTCAATCCAAGTTATAGAATTCATTTATGCTTGCAGACCTCTTTCATAGTTTTCCTCATTTTCCTTGCATTGGGAATAATAGTCGGTTATGATAACCACCCATGTAATCATTATGAGCGGATTATTGTACACTTATGCGACCCTCTAGCCATAATTTTTGGGGGCAGTATTGACACCATTCATTTGACATGAAATATCCAAACACTCATCACATTTTTGAATGCAAAATATTCTTCACCATTCGACGTAATTTCTCTCCCAATGTTGTGACCATGGTCAAATTAGCTAAATTTAGGCTTTTGACACTAGATTGAGATCTTGAGTATTCTCTTCCTCTGTATTGCTAAATTGTAGTATGTTGATTTCATTCAATCCTCAATTTTCTGAGTCATCATTTCCTTATTGGACATGTGTTATTGACATCATGGTCTCCTCCAGAGCAACTTATAATGAATGATGCTTTTATTTGTATCATCGTATGGGCAATTTGTAATTTTCTAGATACTATTAATGCATTGCCATAGTATTTGGGACTTGAGCATTGTACACATATAACTAGTTACTCTACTCTATTTTTCCCTGCTACTCATCATTCCAAAATTATCTTTCCTACATTTAAAGCCAAGCAATCCAGTTTTAGTGATATTTTTTTAAGCATTCACTACTTTTCCTTCTTCACATACAATTAAAGGTCTCATACTTCGTAGTAAGAATATTGAAGAAGAGGAGACATTGTTATGTCACCACATCATTATGGATCAATTTGCTACTCAATAACATTGTAGTGATCAGGTTGGAGTCTGTATTCAATTCTTTTAAGTTATTAAGGATGTATGACATTTATTTGTTACAAATAAAAGAAATAGTTTGTTCAAATTGTATAAAAGAGGAAGATAATGATCACTTCTTGTATATTCAGTAGATATTGCATTTGACAAAATGATGTTTGATGCATTGTGCTTCAGAACGTTTGTGATGTCTGATATGGCCTTCTTCCCAAAGGTTGTGTATCCCCATGTGTAATTCATGACATCAGAAGGAATTGGACATGCCAGGATTTAGGAAGTGATTCTTCTAATGCACTCCACATTTTAATGTCTTCATTATCTCATTTGGAACTTCATTCAATTTAAAATAAATTCTGTTGAACCACCAAGGTATGCTAGCTGACAAAGAGGAAATTGCTTTAAGAGAAGCTTTCCCTTTTTCGAAAAGCTTGCAGGTAGAGAGTTGTGTCAGGAAGTTGTGCTTTAGTAGAGTATTAACTTTTGAATACTTTCCCATTAGAATAGTATTTACATAGAAACCCACAATGAAAGAATGAACCATATCTCCTTCATATACATTCCCTGTAATTGTCCCCTCTCCAGATTTATTTTATTCTAGTTATAAAAAGCAATCAGATAGATTTACTTTCCCTAATTCCTCTAAATTGAAAGTTGTGACCATAGGCATTTTATGAGGCCAAACCTTGTAGAAGCAATTTCTCATTTTTGACCTTCAGTCAAGACCCTGTATTTCAGAAAATCACCAATTTCTCTATTAGGAATGCTAATTATATTGTTTTTCGAAAATATTTAGTTAAAAACACTAAACAAATAGATTTCAGAGTAAATTAGATGTGTTCATCCGCCATTAAATGGTGGCGAAAGGGATCTAGTTAATTTTAGCTAAATTTTCATTTTCTTGGTTATTTTGGTCGTGCATTGACATTGTGATATAAAACTTCCTTGGGTAAATTTTCTCCATATCCATTACATTGTTAGCTTAATGTAATCACATTTGTCATGCCACCCATTGGATGGTTAGCTATTAACCGTTTATGTAGTTAATACTTTGTTCGTTCCTCCTCTATTGTGCATCCTGATTTACAGGCTATTACTGTATTTGTTTCTACACACAATATTAAATAAAACATTGATATTCAGCCATATTTGGTATCAGAGCCTAAAGGTCATGTGCTGTGTGTGGAGGAATGGTAGCATGGAGAAGGAGAGAAAACTGTCTATCCTCTGCCATCCTCTGCCTGACGTTCGAAGTATTAGAAAACAGTTTGTGAGCGTTCCATCATTGTCATGTGCCGTGAGTGTAAATTTGACGAGGCTATCAGCTTGCCTGATTTGCGTGGAGTGACTGCAATACTAAGCGACCTGCATTGCATCCGACATTGGAGATCTGTTTGGCATTTGGCTGCTGGCAGTGGAAATTGGAACGATTTCGTGGGAAGGAGACTACGACCAGACAGAGAGTCTATTTCTCCTTGCAAGTGTGACAACGTAAGTTTTTGCTACGTGGATGCCCATCTAGGTTGTACTGCAACTATAGTTTTGCATGGTGGGGCAGATCCAGCCTGCATTAGAAAGAAGCAGAACCTGTCATTGAAGTAATCAGGATAGTTTGAAAGCCTTGGTGTCCGTCATTGCCATCATTCTAAGTTCTTCTGCGCCCATCTGCTGGAGACGGTTCCGTGAGCATGCGACCAGTGAACTAGGGAAAAGGATAAGTTGTAAGACCTGATCTGATTGTTGGCCTAAGAAGGCAACACCTATAACAACTCATTGGAAACGTGCATCAATCAACCTTTCAGTTAGAAATCGCTATTCAAAGTGAAGTAATGACGAGGTTGGAGACCATGTGATTCAAGCCCTACACCATGCAAGAGCCTGGCGAGAGAGGCTAATATACAAAACTATCGTTCACACATACATGTTTCACAAATTTCATATGCACAAAGCACCGTTACAAGCAATGCACCAAATCCATTTGGGTCACCTCTAAGCGACCTAACGAAGACACCACTGGCATCTATTCTTTGCCCTTGGTCAACGAGCTCCACTGAACACTGGGAATATCTCTCTTTGACGAGATTGTGTGTGCCGAGGACTTGTTGGAACTATTTCTTGGTTCGACGTGTCGATGTCAAGCACGGTGGATTCATGCAGAACTTGAATGTACGGCTATGATGCAGATGATGAATGTGAAGTAGAACACCCATAGGAGTGTCCACGTCTCACTACATGAGCTTATAGATCCCATCTTCGTGATAGGTTCCTTCAATAAGCATTTGTAACCGTTTTTGAACAATCAATAAATAAAATACAATTTTGAGTTTTTAGAAATGTCTACACCTCACATTTTTTTGTCAGATGCCCAGTTGCTAAAAGTGCCAAATATCACCGCATGGAAAACCAAGATGCAGATGATTCTTCAGTTTGAATATCTTTGGGGGATCATTTCTGGCATGAACCCCCCTCCCACAGACACTGATCTATTGCGTAAGTATGAAAAGGATGATGCAAAATCATTAATGCTTATCACTCTGAGCATTTCTGATGAGGTTCAACCTCACATTCGAGAAGAAACCACTTCCTTTACGGTATGGGCCACATTGTGTACCATCTATGAAGCCAAGAATCTGACGAAAATGTTGCATCTTCAGACAAATCTTCACACAATGAGTATGCACGATGGTGAATCAGTCAAAGCCTTCTTACGGCATGTGGCCGAGTTATGCACAAATTTTTTTGCTCTCAGTGAACCAGTGGACGACAAGTTGCTATTCCCGTTCACCTTGTGAGCTCTTCCTTCCTGATTTCGGACACTGATCACCATGTTGACCATCACTCAACAGGAGGTGATTTTTTTCAAACTGGTGAATTATATCCAATAGGAAGAAGCCATTCAGAATGTTCAAGAAGCCTTTGAAGACAAGGCTCTCATCACAAGGCAAAAGCATAAGCCTCGGAAAGGGTAGTCAGTCCCTAAGAATCAGAAGCAGCAACCTTCTCAGCAACCACCCCAGAAGCAGTATAACAACAAGGCAGATCGATGGTGCCACATTTTCTCCATGAATACACACATGACTATGAATTATTATTACAATGGTCATAAGTATGGAAACTCTGGTGAAGAGATAACTTTTTGCGAAGGATATTCCAAGAAATCCCAATGGCGTGCTCGTAATCAGAGGTAGAAGGGTCATATTGCTTCTCAGCAGGATGCCTCCTCTGATGAAGAGGTTCCAGACACAACTCATCTGAACATTTTCCTAGTCTCGCAGACTTCGCAGCCATCAAAAAGTGTCTGGTTGATTGATTCGAGTGCTAGAAAACACATGACTGGAAATAAGAAGTTGTTCCATACCCTGAGTGACCAATCCACTGGAGATTGGATCACCATTGCAGATAATCAGGAGTATATTGTGGAGGGAATTGGTGATGTCATCATTCCTCTTGGGACATGAATATGTACACTCACGAAGGTGTTATATGTTCCAGGTTTGACCTCAAATCTCTTATCTATGACTCAGCTTCTTAATCATCAAATGTAGGTCAAATTCTTTGTTCAGAAAGGAGTCAAGTCCTGCATCATTTCCCTGGGAGACTTAGTTATTACTTGAGAATTTATGAAGGGCCATCTATTTACACTATATGTAGTCACTTCATCTAACATTTCTCTCTCTGCTTCAACGGTGGAGTCCACTACACTATGGAAATTTTGATATGGTCATCTTTCTGTCGAGGCCCTTCATCATCTCAGTGCCAAGGAAATGGTAAGAGGGATTCCTCCACTCTCCCATTCCTTACCTATTTTCTCAGGATGTCCTACGGGAAAACAACAAAGAGGTCCATTCAAACAGAGCTCTTATCATTATATGGAGCATCTTCAGGTTGTACACACCGATCTGTGTTGACCCCTGCTAGCTAGCTTCCAAGGTTTTGAATACTTCCAGCTCATCATTGATGGTTACTCATGGAATATTTGGGTATATTTTCTCTAGAAAAAGAGTGAGTCATTTGCAAATTTCCAAACCTTTTACCAGCAAGCCACCAAGAGGTCTGGGAAGCCTCTCCTTCTCCTCCGCTTACATCGAGGCAGGGAATTTGTATCGAAGAAGTTCTTAGCATACCTGAAGTAGCATGTTGTTCACCAACATTTGACTGCACCCTATATGCCCAAAAAAATGGGATTTCTGAGTGAAAAAATAGGACTGTCATGGAGATGGCTCGTTGTATGCTCTCCACCGCCAAGTTGGAGGATCAGTTTTGGGTAGAAGTAGTCCAGAAAGTAGTGTATCTACTCAATCGGGCACCCACAAATATTTTTCAAAATAGGACACCGGAAGAGGTATGGACTGGTCGTAAACCTTCCATCTATCATTTGAGAGTTTTTGGTTGTACTACAAATATGCATTCTCCAGATAAGAAAAGGAAGAAGATCGATCCAAATACACTGCCATGTCTTTTCTTGGGGTATAGTACTACCTCAAAGGCATTTCGTCTCATGGATCATGAGATGAAGAAACTCTACGCGATTAGAGATGTGGTGTGTGATGAGTCATCCTTTAACTCCCTGCCACACAATGGAGATCCAGTACTGACCTTATCACATAGATTACTCACACACCCAGATGATGGGCAAGATGATTCTACTCAGAGAGAAGAAGAGCTGAGTGGAGACTTATTTGTTGATCTAGGCACACTGGAAAACACATCTTCACATCAACAACAATAGCACCAACATCTGAAATGGGTCCAGAATACTATTGGGGATGCACACCTGAAACCACTTCCAGGTACTTCTACAGGAGTTAGAACACGAAGACAAGTCAGACATGAGGTAAATTTTACACTCATGAGTTCAATTGTTGATAGCACCAAACCTGACACTGTTCATGAGGCATTAGACCAACCACAGTGGAAATACGCTATGGATGTTGAATATGATTCCCTACTTTAGAATCAGATGTGGGAACTTGTTGATCTACCTCTAGGTAGGAAATCCATTGACTGCAAATGGATTTTCAAAACAAAATATAAGGCAGATATTTCAATCAACAAACACAAAGCATGACTTGTTGCAAAGGGTTATGCTTAGCAATAAGGAATTGAGTATGATGAGACCTTTGCACCCACTGTAAAGATCAAAACCATCAGAGTTGTCTATGCATTGGAAGCACAAAATGGATGGAAACTTCAACAGTTGGATGTCAAGAGTGTTTTTCTGAATGGTGATCTCAAAGAAGAAGTATACATGGCCCAACCTAGAGGGTTTGTAGATGAGCATCAACCACACAAGGTATGTCATCTAATAAAGTCACTTTATGGACTCAAACAAGCACCTAGGGCATGGTATATAAAAATTGATGATCACCTATTATAGCATGGATTCACTCGTAGACCCTTAGATAAAAATTTGTATAACAAGAAGGTAGGAACATAGATTGTTATTCTAGTTTTGTACGTAGATGATCTTGTGATCACAGGAAGTTCCGATAATCTTGTGGATGATGTAAAGAATGATCTAAAGAAATCCTTCGACATGACTGATTTCGGGCTACTTCACTATTGTCTTGGCTTAGAGATATGGCAGAAGAAGAATCATATATTCATCTCCCTAATGAAATATTCCAATACTCTCCTAGAGAAGTATGGAATATCATATTTTAAACCAATGTCCACACCCATGGAAAAAGGTTTGCAATTATCTAGATTCCAGGATTCACTGCAGGTAGATGGCACTCACTACAAGCAGCTTGTGGGGAGTCTCATTTACTTGACTTATACCAGGCCAGATATTTACTTTGCAGTGAGCTATCTCACTAGATTTATGCAGGAGCTGAAGAAATGTCATTGGATAGCAGCAAAACATGTGTTGAGATATGTCTGAGGTATAGTTGACTTTGTTCTAGAGTATCATAAGAACACTTAGTTCTTCTTACAGGGATATATAGACTCAGACTATGCAGGATCCGTTGATGGAATGAAATCTACATCAGGGTATGTTTTTCATCTCGGATCTGGACCTATCTCGCGGATTAGCCAGAAGAAAATTTTTGTTGCTCTCTCATCCACTGAGGCTAAATACCACACCGGATGAGGAGTTGTGTGTGAAGCAATTTGATTATGTCGCATTCTTGCAGATATAGGGATTCCTAAAGAGAAACCTCCCATCATTCATTGCAAAAATCAAGATGTGTTGAATCTTGTGAAGAATCCTATTTTTCATGTCAAATGTCACTACATTCGTGAACAGGTCTTGAACCACCAAATTTAGCTCCAGTACTGCCCTACTGATTTTTAGGTTATAGATATTCTCACCAATCCTCTTGACAAGGTGAAGTTTGATTTTTTTAGGGGGTACATATGTAGAAACAATGTATTAAGGGGGGAATGTTAGCATTAGTTTAGTTTTAATACATTGTTGTTTGTTATGTATTTGATGGACAGTTATAACTATCCTCCTTCCTCCCACAAGCTTTATATTTGAGGCTCTGCTTATTTGTTTCATGCATTGAATAAATCATTCTTGTCTCTGCCATCATTGTATCCAATATTTTTCAGATGTGCTCATCATATTCAATTTAAGCATCATATGAATCAATTACATCCATTGAATCACAATTCAATGATTCATCTACATCATTGATATCGGGTATTGATGAATCATAGTGTGCTCACATTTTCTCCTCATGCCATGTAATATAGTACCCTTTTATTTTCTATTTCTGCTAATTTTTTTGCTTCATCAACAAAATAAGGCAACCAAGCTTTCCCATCCAATACTTTATCTACACTAATGACAAATAAACCTTCTCCCATTACTCTGCAATATAGATTTTTTCTACTTGGATAAACTCTTCCCTCAGCAACATTCAATCCTTGTGAAAATAAATCAACATTTTGTGCTTCTTCAAATATGTGAAGCGTTGTGGGAAATCTATAAATTTAAAAAATGAATCGATTAATACATATAAACATAATATATAGATAAAAAAGAGGAAACTATAAAGAAAATCAAAATCAAAATTCAGAAAGTAGACATATTTTTTAGTATAAATTATAATTCCAATCAACATGAAATTTCCCATGTATAGCTAATAAAAACCAAAATATTAAGTACACATTCTAAATTAGATCTATATGTTTCTTATTTAAACATGGTTTATGGCGCTCACATGTTTTTTAATGTAACATAATTTTAATTCAACAAATACAATAGGGAAATGGGGGTTGATTTTAACTTTAAGAGGCCTCCCATTCTACATCCGAAGTGTTTCTTCACTTTGATGTAGAATGAAAGAGCTCTCATTTTCCTTCTTAACTATTTTTCCTTTGACGGTATAATGGGAGGAATTTCATTCTTACTCTTGATTATTTCTACATCTTTGTTGTTTCTTCACTTTGATGTAAAATGGAAGAGCTTCCATTTTTCCTTTTTGACTATTTTATCATTTGAATTTAGAATGGGAGGTCACCTATTCTAACTATTAATTTTTTTCAATGTGAACGAGAATATAAGGTATCTCATTCTCCTTATAGATTCTTGTTTACTTTAAGAGAATTATGTCTCTTTATATCTCTTGTCAATGATTGTTTGAACTATATTTTCACCGTATGTGGGAATGATAGGCCCAAAAATTTAGTTGTTAAAAGTTATTACTTCTAGGGATAATGGGATCCCTCCCATTCTCCATCTTGATTATTTTTTTTACTTTGAGGGATGATAACAGGCCTTCAAATGAGAGGCCACCAATATCTCTTTTAAGAATTATTAACTTTTGAGGAGAATGGGATACTTTCCATTCTCCTTTTTGATTATTTTTATACTTTGAGGGATAAAGAGAGGCCTTACATTGTTATTCACTTTGAAGAGAATGGGAGGCTTCCCATTCTCCGTTTTGATTATTTATTATACTCTAAGGGATAATGAGAGACCCTACAATGTTCTCAATATCCTTTTTAATAATGGCTCACTTTTAGGGAGAATTCAGAGGCATCCCAATCGCCATCTTTATTATTTTGTTTACATTGAGGGATAATGAGAGGTCCTTGCTGTCCCTTTTAATAATTTCTCACTTAGTAGGAGAATGGGTGGCCTCCCATTCTAAATATTCAATTTTATTTACTTTGAGGGATTATGTCTCATTCTCCTTATATATTTTTGTTTACTTTGAAGGAAAGATGCCTTTCTATCTCTTGTGAATGATTGTTTGAACTATATTTTCACTCTAAGTGACGATGACATGCCCCAAACTATAGTTTTAAAGAATTTATTACTTCTAGGGAGAATGGGAGGCCTCTCATTCTCCATCTTGATTAGTTTGTTTACTTTGAGGGATGATAAGAGGGATTCAAATGACAGGCCACAAACATCCCTTTTAAGAAATATTCACTTTTGAGTAGAATGGTATGCTTCCCATTCTCCATGTTGATTATTTTTATACTTTGAGGGATAACGAGAGACCTTACATAATTATTTATTTTTGAGGACAATGGGAGGCTTCCCATTCTCCGTGTTGATTTATTTTTATATTTTGAGGGATAATGAGAGACCTTACATTATTCTCAGTATAATTTTTAAGAATGCTTCACTTTTAAGGAGAATCAGAGGCATCCTAATCTCCATTTTGATTTATTTGTTTTCTTTGAGGGATAATGAAATGTCTTCCTATGAGATGCCCCCACTATCCCTTTGAATAATTGATCATTTTCAAGGAGAATGGGAGGCCTCCCATTCCCAATATTCATTTTTTTTAAATTGATGGCTCATGTCTCATTCTCCTTGTATATTATTCTTTACTTTGTGAGAATTATGTATTTTTACTTCTCTTTTTAATGATTTTTTGAACTAATATTTCACTCTAAGTGGGAATGAGAGGCCCCAAAATATACTTTTTAAGTGGGAATAAAATTTAAGAACAAAAGGATGAAAAGAGAATGAGAAATTTTTCATTCTCTCTCAACATTTATTTTTGAGAGTGAGGGATAATGGAAGGCCTCCCAATCTCCTTAAAAAATATTATTTAATTTTTATTGAGAATATAAAGGTTTGTAATTTTGGGTATACTATGATGCATCCAAATCTCCCTCATACTTAAAATATTTTCTTTACTCTCAAAAAGAAAAACAATAAACAAGGAGAATGGGAGGCCTCCCATTCTCCCTCCAAGTGATAAATAAAATCTAAAATAAAATGATGAGCTTATCATTGTCACTTAGATTTAATGTTTTGCATTATGAGATAATATGATGCCTATTATCCCTTAAAATAAAAATAATAATTAAGAAAAAAAGAATGCCTCCCACTCTCCCTCCTTGTGAAAAATCAAATCTAAATGAGAATCTGATCTAATTTTTCACATTGAGAGATAATGAGAAGCCTCTCATTCTCACTATTGATTTTTATCAACTTTGAGAGAGATTAAAAAACCTTCCATTATTTTTTAAAGTATTAAAATTAAAATAATCAATGCAAGGCTTACCATTCTCCTTCAAATTAAAAAATATTTTTGAAGAAGAATGGAGGTCTACCATTCTTCTTCATAATTGTTATCATAATTTGAAGGAGAATAGGAGGCCTCCCGTTCTCCTTCAAAAATATTTTTTAATTTCAAGGAGAATGAGAGGCCTCTCATTAATTCTTTTAATTTTTATACTTTAAAAAAGAATGGGAGGTTTCTCATTCTCTCTCAAAGTTGATAAGAATCAATATTGAGAATGAGAGGCTTCTCATTGTCCCTCAATGTGAAAAATTAGAGAATGAGAAACCTCCCATTCTTGTTTAAAGTACAAAATTTTTAAAAATGAATGAGAGGCCTCCCATTCTCCTTCAAATCAAAAGAATATTTTTGAAGGAGAATGGAGGTCTACCATTCTCCTTCATAATTTGAAGGAGGATGGGAGGCCGTCCATTCTCCTTAAAATTACAAAAAAAATTATGAAGGGGAGTGTAGGCCTCCCATTTTCCTTAATTTTTTTTAAATTTGAAGGAGAATGTGAGGCCTCCCATTCTCTTTCAAAATTATTATTTTTATTTTAAAGGAGAATATGAGGCCTCCCATTTATTATTTTAATTTTTATAATTTAAACAAACATGGGGGGTTTCTCATTCTTCTTCACACTTGTTTTCATAATTTGTAGGAGAATCAGAGGCATCCCGTTCTCCTTCAAAACTTTTTTAAAAAAATTATGAAGGAGATTGGAGGCCTCCCATTCTCTTTCAAAAATATTTTTTTAATTTGAAGGAAAATCAGAGGCCTCCCATTCTTCTTCAATATGTTTTTTTTTTTTAATTTGAAGGAGAATACGAGGCCTCTCATTCTTCTACAAAATAGAAAACATATTAAAAGTGAGATTGAAAGGTTGGGAAGCTACGCTTTATGCTTGAAGGTGAAAAATAATGTTAAAATTATGTTGATGGCTAATGAGAATAAAAACATTGAGCTTATTCAAATAAATTAATACATTTAATTTTTTTGTATAGATTCGTGTGAATGTTGAAGTCAAAATATCACTCTTTTAACATTAAATAGTTAGATGCATATAACTCTAAACTTTAAAACTCACAATTTCTAAATTCTATCTATTTGTTTCTCATGCATTGCATTTAAAATGTGTGATTTTGGAAATAGTTCATTGCAATGAAAATAAATTTCATAATAAAAATAAAATCAATAGATGATTTTTTTTGTTTTAGATAAGAGAGAAGAAGAAATAACAAGAATATTATTTGGAACTTGAAGTCATACCAATAGATATAAAAATTTATAGGCATTCTTCATTTCTTTAAACATCTTCAATCATGGTTTTTGACATTATAGGTAAGTTTAATAATAAAAATTAATTTTGAAGCTAATCTTTTTTTTTAAATGGAAGAGAAGAGATAACAAGAATTTTTGAAACTGGAAGTTATAGTAGAAGAAGTAAATATTTACATGTATTCTTCTTTTTTTAAACATGTTTAATTGTATTCAAGTAAATATGGAAAATGTAGAGAAATGGTACCTGTAAAATGTGTGTTTGTATTAATATGTAGTTGTTCCTTTCCTACTACAAATTGAGATTCATATAACTCTGATATATTCCACTTTGAATATAATATTAAATAATGTCATGTGTAGTTGAGTTGAACTTCATATTTGCTGGATCGGCCTTTAGTTTTTTCTGAGATAATTTTCAAATCTTGTAGCTTCTACCATGAATGAACTTTTTTTAATCTTTGGATCACCTTCAAATCATGTATCCTCTTCCATTGATGAAAATTATATTTTTATTTAGATAACTTTCATATCTTGTTGTTGATTCCATGATTATAACATTGCATTGGAATTTCATCATCTGGTAATCCTATAAGAACTAAATTAACGAAATGGAAAAAATGTTTGACTTATTTTAAAACCCTTTTTGTAGTGTTTTAGATTCTTTACATGGATTTTTTAAATTCAAAATAGGTAGGATGAATTTGAAAATGACAATAGACAGAATAACTATTTTTAATATATAATCACATTTTCACTCCCGTAAAAATTTAAAAATAAACACATGTTGGGTTTAAAATTTATAATAGAAAACTCTTTCAAATTAAAAATGAGGTGAGACAAATTTGAAAATGAAAATATGCGGGATATCTATTTTTAGAAAATAATTACATTTTTACCTCACTAGGATTTTTAAAATAAAAATAGGCGGGATAGTTATTATTCATTACAAATTTATGTATTTACTTGTAGATACAAAAAATAATTTACATTTGACAATATTAATTAAAATTTAAAATGATGGGGATTGAATTTGAAAGTTAAAATTAAAAAATTGATACATAAATTAAAATAGTGGAAATAAATTAAAAATTCCTAGACACTATTTTAATGAAAATAAAAAATAAACATGATGAAAAAACAATTAAAAATAGTTTGATATAAATTTTAAATAAGTCAAAAATAATAATTATAAGAAGTAAAATGGATAATTCTAAAATAATAATATAGACAAATTATTCTATGTGTGATTAAGTGATGTGTTACAGATAATTGAGTTTAAGTTGTTCATTCTAAATATTTTTTTAGTAAATATTATTTAATGTATAGTCATTTATGTATATTTTTGAATTTAAAATGCTATATTAATTTTTTAATATTTTTTACAATAATGTTAAATTAATATATTGTTATTGAAATTTTAAATTACTTTAAAACTAGCTAGATAGCGATTGTAAACTAAAGATCTAAACTAACTAGAAATGTTAAATTAATGTAATAATTTAATAATGTTTAATCAATATAACTTTATTGATGTTCAAACTAAATTAAATATTAGAATATTATGTTTGAATGTTGATAAGTCAAATTTAGAATATTTATTATTATTTTTAATTGTTATTCTAAAAAAAACATCATTATGAGAGAGAATGAGAGACCTCACTTTCTCCCTATTAGTAAAGTTTTAAAATTTAAGGAGAATCATAATTCTTCCATTATAAATTAACATTATTTTACTTTGAATGAGAGTGTGAGATATTATATTTTCCTTTGAACTTGAGGAAGAATGGGAGGCATCCCATCCTTCCTCAAATTAAAGTATTTGAGCGATAATGGCAAGTTGTTGATTCTCACTTAAAGTTTTGATTTTTAAGAAAGAATTAAGACCTATCATTCTACTTTATATAAAAAATTGATTGATTTTCACATTTAGGAAGAATGGGAGGCATCCCATTCTATGTCGTCAATGTTTATTCTCTGTAAGATAGAAAATGAGGTTTTTCATTATCTTTTTATTTCTTTGAAATTGATGTAAAATCAGAGAACTCCCTTTCTATTTTTTTTGTAAAGTATGAGTGATGAAGGGAGAGCTCCCATTATCTATCTTTATTTTTTTTATGTTGAGGTATAATGGGATGCCTTTCATTCTCCATCTTGATTCATTTTTTTGTAAGGGAAAAATATAACAAGAGATTGAGAATGAGAGGTCTTCTAATCCCTTTTAATTGATTTATAATCTGAGGGAGATTGGGAGGCCTCCCATTTTTCCTCTATTTTTTAGTGAGGGAGAAAAATTTTATTTATATTTAGGAATAAAGGGAGGCCTCGCTTTCTAACTCATAATTATTTTTCAATATGAGTTTGATTGGGAGACCTATCATTCTCCCTCTTCATTATTTTCTACTCCGAGGTTGTAAAATATTATTAGAATAGAATGCTAGGCTTCCATTTTGTGAAAAAACAATTTATAATAGTTGAAAGAATGACATGAATCTCTTTTCACCTCTTGATTATAAGTTTACTTTGAGGGAGAAACATTTTTTGTTCAAAATTGATATAGAAACATTATTTTTTTCAACATTGAGAGAGAAAGGGATACATCTCACTTTCCATCTCAGTTATTTTTAGATATGTGTGATAATTGGAGACCTCCCATTAAATATTCTTCTTTCACCATCTCCCTATTGATTATATTTAGATAGGAGTGAGAATGGGAGACCTCCCATTCTATCTCTTGATTATTTTTTCTTTGATATTGAACACTATTATTGGAAAATAATGGTAAACCACCATTCCATTAAACAAAATATCAGATTCAGAGAATGGTGTGCCTCACATAGCATGGAGAATTGTTTTATAATTTTAAGGAAACTGGGAGGCCTACCATTTTCTCTTTTTATTGTAAGTTTATTTTGAGGGATAAAAATTATTATTTGCATGTTGAGATAGAAAGGGAGATCTCCCTTTATACCTCATAATAAGTTTTCAATATGAGTGAGAATGGGAGACCTATCAGTCTCCTTCTTTTTAATTTGTTTACTATGATGTTGAAAAATATTATTGGAAGAGAACGGTAAGCCTACCATTCCATATAAAAAAAAAATTATGATTTTAGGGAGATTGGGAGGATCATGTTTTCCCTCTTGAATAATATTATTGGAAGAGAATGATAGGCATATTTCAATATGAGTTAGGATTGGTGACCTCACATTCTCCCTCTTTATTATATTTTTCTTAAATGGTTGAAAATTATTATTGGAAGATAATGTTAGACCTTTCATTTCAAAAAAATATTATATAAGAAAATGGTATGCCTTCCATTCCATGAAAAAATGATATTTAAAATTTTAGAGATATTAGGATTCCTCTCATCTTACCTCTTGAATGTAAATTTATTTTTAGGGAGAAAGAGAGGCATTAATTTTTACCTAATAATTATTTTCATTATGTGTAAAAATAGGAGACCTCTCATCCTCCCTCTTAATCATTTACTTACTCTCATGTTGACCACTATTTTTCAAACAAAATGGAAGGCCTCAGATTCTAACAAAAAATAATTTATATTTTTAGGGAGATTGTAAGGCCTCCTTTTTACCCTCTTTATTTTAATTTTATTTTGAGAGAGAAGGGAGACGTTCCTTTTCACATTATAATATTTTTCAATATTACTAAGAATTAGAAACATCCCATTCTCCCTCTTGATTGTTTTTATACTCTGATGTTGAAAACTATTAATATTGGAAGTTTACATGAAATATATTATCATAAAATAATGGTAGTCTTCACATACTATAAAAAATTGATTTAGAAACTTAGGGAGATCGATAGGCCTCCCATTTACCCTCTTTATTGTAATTTTATTTTGAGAGAGAAAAAACATATTTTCTACTTTGAGGGAGAAGGGGAGGCCTCCCTTTCTACCTCGTAATTATTTTTCAAAATGAGGGAGAATGTGAGACATACCATTTGTCCTTTGGAATATTTTTTACTTTGAGGTTGAGTTTTATTATGGAAAGAGAAATATGTAATGGTTACGCCTCCCATTTCATGAAAAATATTCTTACAAAAAATATTTACAAATTTACATCAAGGGAAAAGATAAAAATTTTCACTTTAAGGCAGAAAGAGAGAACTCCCTTTATACCTGATGGTGCTAGAATGAATAGATTCTATTCAATGCATTTTTAATATAGCGGACAGGAGGAAATATAAATCCCTTGGAATAGTTACAAAGGCAGGGATAGTTAAGTAACCGTGTAATCATATGATGTGTCTATGTAACCATATGACATATGTATTAAGCTAACATTCCCCCCTTAATACATTGTTCCTACAAATGTACCCCCTAAACAAATCAAACTTCACTTTTCCGAGAGGCTTGGTGAGAATATCTGCAACCTAAAAATTAATAGGGTAGTACTAGAGCTGGATTTGGTGGTTCAAGACTTGTTCATGAATGTAGTGACATTCGACCTCAATATGCTTTATTCGTTCATGGAAAACAGGATTCTTCATAAACTTCAACACACCTTGATTGTCACAGTGAATGATGGGAGGTTTCTGTTCAGGAATCCCTATATCTGCAAGCATGTGACGTAACTAAATTGCTTCGCACATAGCTCCTCATACGTTGTGGTATTCAGCCTCAGTGGATGAGAGAGAAAAAACATTTTTCTTCTTACTAATCCATGAGATAGGTCCATATCTGAGATGAAAAACATATCCTAAAGTGGATTTCCTGTCATCAACAGATCCTGCATAGTCCGAGTCTATATATCCCTATAAGAAGAATTGAGTGTTCTTCTGATACTCCAGACCAAAGTAAACTGTACCTCAGACATATCTCAACACATGCTTTACTATTATCCAATGACATTTCTTCATCTCCTGGATAAATCTCGCGAGATAGCTCACTACAAAGTAAAGATCTGGCCTGGTATAAGTCAAGTAAATGAGACTCCCACAAGCTACCTGTAGTGAGTGCCATCTACCTGCGGTGAATCTTGAAATATAGATAATTGTAAAACTTTTTCCATAGCTGTGGACATTGGTTTACAATATGACATTCCATAATTTTCCAGGAGTGTCTTGGAATATTTCATCTGGGAGATAAAGATATGATTATTATTCTGTCATATCTCTAAGCCAAGACAATAGTGAAGTAGCCCCAAATTGGTCATGTCGAAGGATTTCTTCATATCATTCTTTACATCATCCACAAGATTTTCAGAACTTCCTGTGATCACAAGATCATATACATACAAAACTAGAATGAGAATCTTTGTTCCTACCTTCTTGATATACAAATTTGTATCCGAGGGGCAACGAGTGAATCTATGCTGCAATAGGTGATCATCAATTTTTATATACCATGCCCTAGGTGCTTGTTTGAGTCCATAAAATGACTTTATCAGATGACATACCTTGTGTGGTTGATGCTCATCTACAAAACCTTTAGGTTGGGCCATGTATACTTCTTCTTTTAGATCACCTTTTAGAAAAGCACTCTTGACATCCATCTGTTCAAGTTTCCATCCATTTTTTTATGCCAGTGCATAGACAAATCTGATGGTTTTGATCTTCGTAGTGGGTGCAAAGGTCTCATCATAATCAATTCCTTCTTGCTGAGCATAACCCTTTGTAACAAGTCGTGCTTTGTGTTTGTCAATTGAACCATCTGCCTTATATTTTGTTTTGAAAATCCATTTGCAGCCAATGGATTTCTTACCTAGAGGTAGATCGACAAGTTCCCACATCTGATTCTGAATTATGGAATCATATTCAACATTCATAGCTTGTTTCCACTGTGGTTGGTGTGATGCCTCATGAATAGTGTCAAGTTTGGTGCTCTCAACAACTGAACTCATGAATGCAAAATTTACCTCATGTCTAGCTTGACTTCGTGTTCTGACTCCCGTAGAAGTACCTGGAAGTGATTTCAGGTGTGCATCCCTAATAGTATTATGGACCCATTTCAGATGTTGGTGTTGTTACTGCTGATGTGAAGATCTATTTTCCAGTGTGCCTAGATCAACGACCAAGTCTCCACTCAGCTCTTCTTCTCTCTAAGAAGAATCATCTTGCTCATCATCTGGATGTGTGAGTAATCTATGTGACGAGGTCGGTACTGTATCTCCATTTTTTGGTAGGGAGTCAAAGGATGACTCATCACACAACACATCTCAACTCTCGTAGATCTTCTTTGTCTCAGGTTCCATGAGACGATATTCCTTTGAGGTAGTACTATACCCCAAGAAAAGACATGGCAGTGTCTTTGGATTGATCTTCTTCCTTCTCTCATCTAGAACATGCATATATGTAGTACAACCAAAAACTCTCAAATGATGAATAGAAGGTTTACGACCATTCCATACCTCTATCAGTTTCTTGTTCTGTAAGATCTTTGTGGGTGCCCAGTTGAGTAGATACACTATTGTCTGGACTACTTCTACATAAAACTGATCCTCCAAATTGGCAGTCGAGAGCATACAACGAGCCATCTCCATGACAGTCCTGTTGTGTCACTCAAAAATCCCATTCTGTTAGGGTGTGTAGGGTGGAGTTAGATGTTGCTTAATGTCATGCTACTTCAGGTATGCTGAGAACTTCTTTGACAAAAATTCCCCCCTCGATCTAAGTGGAGGAGAAGGAGAGGCTTCCCAGACTACCTGGTGGTGTGCTGGTAAAAGATTTGGAAATTGGCAAATGCCTCACTCTTCTTCTGGAGAAAATATACCCACATTTTCCGTGAGTAATCATCAATGATGAGCTAGAAGTACTTAAAACCTTGGAAGCTAGTTGGCAGGGGTCCGCACAGATTAGTATGTACGACCTGAAGATGCTTCATAGAATGATAAGAACCCTATTTGAACGGACCTCTGTGTTGTTTTCCTGCAAGACATCCCGAGCAAACAAGTAAGGAATGGGAGAGAGGAGGAATCCCTCTTACCATTTCCTTGGCACTGAGTTGATGCACAGCACCGGCAAAAAGATGACCATATCGAAAGTGCCATAGTACAGTGGACTCCATCGTTGAAGTAGAGAGAGTAATGCTTGATGAAGTGACCACATCCAACGTAAATAGACGTCCCTTGTAAAATGCTCGAGAAATTACTGAATCTTCTTGGGAAATGATGCGGGACTTGACCCCTTTCTCAACAAATAATTCAACCTGCATTCGATGGTTAAGAAGTTGACTCACAGAAAAGAGATTTGAGGTCAAACCTGGAACATATAGCACCTTCATGAGTGTACATATTCATGTTCCAAGAGTAATGATGACATCACCAATCCCTGCCACAATATACTCCTGATTGTTTGTGAAGGTGATCCGATCTCTAGTGGGCTGGTCACTCAGAGTATGGAAAAAACTTCTTATTGCCATTCATGTGTTTGTTGGCACCCGAATCAATCAACTAGACACTTTCTGACAGCTGCAAAGTCTACGAGACTAAGACAAGTGTTTGGATGAGTCATACGTCTGGAACCTCTTCATCAGAGGAGGCATCCTGATCAGCAGTAATATGACCCTTTTTTCCTCTTATTATGAGCACGCCATTGGGATTTCTTGGAATATCCTTGACCAGAAGTGCTCTCTTCACCAGAGTTGTCATGCTTGCGACCGTTGTAATAACAGTTTGCAGTCATGTGCGTATTCGTGGAGCAAATGTGGCACCATCGATCCACCTTGTTGTTCTACTGCTTCTGGGATGGCCGCCATGGTGGCTGTTGAGAAGGTTGTTGCTGTGGATGTTGCTTCTGATTCTTGGGGGCTGACTGCCCTTTCCAAGGCTTATACTTTTGCCTCATAATGAGATCCTTATCTTCAAAGGCTTCTTGAACATTATGAATGGCTTCTTCTTGATGGAGATAATTCACCAGTTTGGAAAAACTACCTCCTGTTAAGTGATGGTCAACATGGTGATCAGTGTCCGAAATCGGGAAGGAAGAGCTCGCAAGGTGAGCGGGACTAGCAACTTGTCATCCACCGGTTCACCGAGAGCAAAGAGTTCTACACGTAACTCAGCCACATGCCACAAGAAGGCTTCTGACTGATTCACCATCATGTATACTCATTGTGTGAAGCTTTGTCTAAAGATGCAGCATCGTCGTCAAATTCTTGGCTTTATAGACAGTACACAACGCGGTCCATACCTGAGAGGAAGTGATTTCTTCCTGAATGTAAGGTTGAACCTCATCAGAAACACTCAGGGTGATAAACATTAATGCTTTTGCATTGGCCTTTTCATATTTAGCCAACTGATCAGCGTCTGTGGGAGGGGCGTCTTTTCTAGAAACGATCCCCCAAAGATCTTCAAACTGAAAAATCATCTGCATCTTGGTTTTCCATGCGGTGAAATTAGGCCCTTTCAAGAGTTGGCCATCAGATAGCAATATTTTTGGAGCAGACATTTTCAAAAACTCAAAATTGTATTTTATTTATTTATTTTTCAAAAATGGCTATAATGCTTACCAAAGGAATCTGTCCTGAAGATGGGCTCTATAGGCTCGTGTAGTGAGACGCAGATGCTCTTGTGGGAGTTCTACTTTGCATTCATCATCTGCATCATAGCCATGTTCAACTTCTGCATGAATATGTTGTGCTTGACATCGAATGTCAAACCAAAAAAACTCCAACAGTCCTCGATGCACAATCTCGTCAAAGAGAATATTCCCAGTGTTGTGTAGCTCGTTGACCAAGGCAAAGAAAAATCCAGTGGTGTCTTCATTGTCACTCAATGCCCAAATATTTTGTGCATTGCTCGCTGTGCTTTGTGCATCCAAAATTTGTGACATATACGTGCCACACAGGTCACAACTCCTCTCCGTTGGCGCTTTCTTCTGTTGGCAGTGCAGGCTTATGGTTGTCCTTGCTTTGTAATAGGTGTGCAAGCTTGGAGGTTTCCACACACGAAATGGGGTCTTAAGGGAACATAGCCATGGTTGTAGGAGAAATACCAAGGGAAATTCCAACGTGGGTTTTGCCCATCTCACCCTTGCTAGAAACCAACAACCAGTCCAATCATTGGCATAAAAAACCACTACCAGCACCAGGCATGCACAAAAGAAGACAACCAACATGTGTTCAATCTACAGCAAAGCATGACCATTTTTAAAAATGTGGCCAAGCAAAAGAAAACAAAACACAATAGTGGCCAACAAGGAAAGGACGTGTTTACCCATCAAAGCATTTATCTGAAAGTTTGAAGCCTTTTCCAATAACCCCCAAATGCAAATCCTTCACCAGAGAATATCACGCGGATAAAGTAGATTAGTGGAGGCAGAAAACAAATGTCATAGCAAATTACAAATCAAAATTAATAAATAAGAGAGGGTGCGACCACCCACAAGGCATAGTCTAACATGGTAGCATTAAAGAGGATTAAGGAAATGGCAGGTGGCCATCAAATCCACCCACCTCCAACCAAACAAGGAAATAAATAATCCAAATACATCAAATGGAGTCCACTTCTCCTCACACCAAGCTTGTCACATCAATAATCCAATGTGGGAATCAAAATAGTGGATGCAACAATAAGTTCATCCTAAAATTAACAATTACAGCAAGGCATGTGTGCAGGCTCAGATAGCCAAGGTGGGAGTTAGTGGCTGGAGTTTTCAATAAAATATAAAACATGAACACCACTTCCAAAACAATGGAGTCACCAACAAAAAAAGTTCCTCTTTTATGCGAATCGAGGATCACTCTTCAGGAATGATCGAAAAGATACAATAAAATAACATAAAGATAATTAATATTAATGTAGATAACATTTGACAATAAAATAATTTTAAAAAAAATCATCGATCGACAAATAAAATAATAATAATAATATCATTATTATTATTATTATTATTATTATTATTGTTGCTCATAATAATTATTAACCATGATAATAATGATCGCCCTATAAGCTCAACAAATAATAATAATAATAACCAAGGATCAAAAATTCAATATAATTATTATATAGATATCCCTTCTAACTGGACATGCCCTAACAACACCACGGCGTCATTCAAGCCACCTATAGAATTCGAGAACGAGATTTTCCTTTAATAAAATAGTCATAAAGGACGTCACAAGGTCCACAACTAGAGGCATTGACAATGACATGGGGAGGTAAGATGGAGAGGAAGGATGCTAATCCTTCACTTTGATAAGGTCGAAGTCAACCAACAGTCAATGGGGCACATACCACCATTCCACGCTTAGCGACATGGTCACCGAGGCAAGAACTAGGGTAACATTGAATAGGGCATTACATGGATCATGTTTTGACCGATGTAATTAATGGTTAGTGATTAACATGTGGAAAAAAAATTTGGTTTTCATCTTGATGAAAAACATAGTTTGTTTTTCAACATGCTAAAAAATGCAGTTTGTTTTTCAACATGTTGAAAAACACGTCAGTTTTCCACACATTTTCATTTATGAAATTAAAATTTTTCAAGTCACACTAATATGAAATAAATATTTGTATTCATATTTTTTAACAAGAACCTTAATAATAAATGTCTTAAAATCCTAACTCAAACCTTAATATAATTATAGTTAACCAAAATGAACACATTTAATGTTATAAGTGTTTGAGACAATTCTTAATATTATCTACAAGAATAAATAATTTCTTTATTTGCAGGTTGATTTGTTTTAATCGTAAGAAAATATTTAAAAAATTTAAATTTGCATGCGATCTTCCAGTTCTTCATTGTAATTTCATTGCTCTTAGCTATGTTAAATGGAATAACATTAGAATAAGTTTAATTTTCTGAATTCATTATATTTTTAAATATTGCTAATATCCAAATTATTTTTCTATTGAAAAAAATGATTAGTTGTTATATATTGGTAATTGTAAGGTTGTAAATGTATGATGTAAGTTGAAGCAACAAAAATTATTTATTTTCATATTCTCACTCTCGTTTCAGTATATGGGGGCAAGTTCCTATTACAAAGCCAAGAATCGGTGTGTGCTAAATAGGCCTTCCCCTTAGGATGCCAAATCAATACACCCATAGTTGGGTGGTAGATTGTGTTGCGCAGAGGTTTTTAAAGTCTCCCGCCAAAGAGAAATTATTCGTACATTAATTTTTCATGCATATTAGTTTTCTAAAATGGTGTTTTCCTTTCTGTAAGTTTTTTCATATTAACTTATGCATATTAGTTATATCTTATAACATACCAACTTCAATTCTATGTTTCTTTTTGCATGTGTGGTGTTGTATTTAGTTACTCTTTTGTGTAGTGAACATAAATACCCAGAGCTTCATTCCTCCCCATCATTTTGGTAAAATGAATATATGCAAAAATATGAGCCTCCACATAAATTGAAGAAGATGAGAGTTCGCAAAGAAAGTCGGAAAGCTACCACAGTTCCTAAAAGTAGTGCACAATTTATTCACAATTTATAAATTATATGTATATTTTAAACAGTTTAGCATGCCATTGAATGCTAGTTGTTTAGAATGTATAGTAAATAATTTTTATTCCGATTCAGAAGTTTGGCACCATTTCTAAGTTTCAAATAAAATTGTGAAAATTCTAGACAGTATAATATTGAGTTTGTATTATCCACAAAATTTAAAATACATGCATTGTGGGATATTTAATATGCTATTTATTTCTTTTTTTAGTAACATACACTAATAAAATATAATTAAAACTAAGATGTAGATAAGCTATACTATTATAAGTTATTCACAGATGATAAATCCTTAAACAAGGTAAAAAATTTAAATCATCAATAATATACATCACCTCCAAGTTTAATGTTTTGTGTTGATAATATGCATAATAACCCAAATATTATTTATGAATATTTTATGAAACCAAAATAAATTACAATCATTAATCAATTTTATCTATAAATAATCAATAAATCAAAATTATTTTTTGTTTACAGTCCACAATACACTAGTTTTGAAAATAAAATTGTGAATTATTATTTCATGTAAGACAAATTATTATTTTTGGAATATCCATATTTTTTTAATTTCATTGTGGAGGAATCACATTTTTCAATTTAAATGTTTTGAAATATCTATATTCTTCAATTTTAGTTTGTAAGTTCACTTTTTCGAAGAAAAAAAAAATAGTTATGGATGGCTAAAATTTAATGGTTTAATTTTTTTACACTATATATGAAACATAACTTAATACCTTGCTTAACTCTTACAATTGTTAATTACACTAGGAAATGTTATATATGTTTTATATTTTCATACATTCTATTATTTTATTGTTGTTTAATTATTATGTTTTCGCATACATAAATGTATATATATATTTTAAAGATGTTATTAATATTTTAATATTTTAATTTTCTAATTACTAACTTATGTTTTAAATAAATATGTTTTTTTTGTTTTTAGTTAAATGTAATAATTTCTATTTTAAATAAAACATTTTTGAAAATATTATTTTTTAAATAAAATAAGAATCATAAAATATATTATTATACAATGTGAATTGTTTTTTACAAATGTAATATTTTTATTAGAAGTTTCTCTCAAAATTGAATAATTGTATTTGAAATAATATTTAAATTGTAAAATATTTTATTATTATTATTAAAATTATAATATTGTAAAAAAATTAAAATTGTTAAAATAGTTACAATTGTAAATTATGGACGCATGTATGAATTTCTTATTATTGTGAATTATCATTAGAATTGTGGGAAATGCCACAATTATAAAACAAAAAAACAATTTTTCATTGTGGATTTGTCACACTATATTTATTCACAGTATTTGTCACATTATCTTTATTTTTTCACAACCTTTGTCACATTATATTTATTTTGTCACAATCTTTGTCACATTATAGATTATCATATTGTGACATGTTTTTCCACTAGAAGCAGTAGGCAGTCCTGTAAATTGTTGTTTTCCTTGCATTTTAATACCCTCTTTTATATAGGTGTTTCTTGATGTAGACACTATATTTTTTCACCCACTTGTCTTCATTTAATTATCCTATTTACAATAGATTAATTATATCATCACATTACATTAGTCATGATTAAAATAAAATATTTCCTCATAAACACTAATATTATATCCCATGATATTTTAATTCACCTAAGTAAGCTCCCTAAATATTATTTAAAATTTCTCCTAAATCCTTATCCCGACACTCTATCATGGGTATTGTTATAAATCCCCCATTATCGCATCAAAATCTTGTATTATCATAAAGAATCATATATTCGTACATTTGATATATCTTAATCAAGAAACTTAATGCATATCCTAAACAAACCTAGGCTAAATTAGAACATATCTAACTAATAAAATCTTTTCCCCGACACCTCATTAGATAACACGACACTTTAAAAACTGACCAACAAACCCATCCTTCAAAATTTGGAACAAAGGGCTAAAATTAGGAATTTGTTCCTAAACAAACTCAAGAATATTGAAATCACCGACGATTTGTTAAATCACTAGTGATTATTTAAGCCCAAATTTCAGCCTCCTTACAGGATGATATTTTCGCAGTCTCAAACCTCAGTCTTCTATCAAAGCATGTTATTATTGTTGTGTTACACCAACGATGACATGATATCATCTAGGAACCAGCATTCATCTTTACTGAGCAAGTCTGAGAATCATTTTGGATTTTAGTCGAGAGCTCTCTAGTCAGCTTTAAGCCCCATCCTCCCCATCCTCCACACTCCTTCAAGGATATATTTTATTCTACAATCTTGTTTCTTCATTCAAATCTTTCATTTTGATCTATTAACTAACATTAGTCTTTTGAAAAACCCATAGTCTCGAATCATAGGGATCAAACATTATAATCTTATTAGGTTGTTAATATCTTCCATAATCGCCTGTTATTTCTATGCATTTTTCTTACCTATAACATTTATTTATTTTTATCTATCTTTTATATTATATTCTTTATTTTGTGAACACCTTTGTCAAGCATGGATTATTTAAATGGCTTTAGGTGGACAAGGACTTGAGATAACTAGCATTCATTCACTACCTGTTATTATTCATCCCCTATACTAGGAACAATATGACGTTATCCATGACTTGGAATTATGCACGATCCACTCATCCCCTTTAGACCAGCTACAAAACAACTTTGAATCCACTCAAAGGATTCGTGAGGCTATGGAAGAGTTTTGGGAGGCCTATTTCAAAGCTTTACACCTTCAAGTTGACTTGGCATGGTTAGAATACCAGTATGAATCCCAACAAGAATAATTAAGCTCTGAAGCCAAATCTGAACTTCCGACCAATTCAAAACAATTTGATTCTTATATAGAGGAGGAAGAGCCTAATTATATTTTTGACTTCTTTAGGGAAGACTTCAGTGACCACAAGAATTCAGACTATCCAAAAGACATCGATTTTATTGAAGAGGAAGATTCACCTTCATCTGAAAATTTTGACATTGATTTAGACTCTGATTTTTGAGCCATAGACTATATATCTCATATTTCATCATCTATTATATATATATATATATATATATATTTATTTATTTATTTATTTATTTATTTATAATAAAATATGATTTTGTCACAAAATTTACCATCCATTATATCATGTTTCATTTTCAAAACCACTTGATTGTGTAAACAACAAGTTGACATCCTTGTGAGGAATTCATGTGGCTTCTAAGGAGTGGCCTTTTCCAGGAAACCAACTTACTATTTTTATTAATATCTATTTTGTGTAGTGTATGTGATTTCAGCATCGTTTGCAGGACAGTAACTAACTCATTGGATATATGGATCACAACTATCAAACATTGTCCATCCACATTTGCAGGTACCTCTAAACCCTGCCATTTCGAGGTTTGGTAAGTTTTATTATCTTGCTTATTAGGTTAAGTTGAAGAGGTAAAATTTACTCTAAACATCTTGGCACTCCAAGTAGGACCTATTTCCCTTATTTCTTTGATTCATTTCATCAAAATAATATTTTTTTTATTCTTCTAATTCTTTGTGTAAAAATCGCTTGCGGTTGGCTAAATTGCATGCGATTTCCCTTGTTTTTTCTCAAATCCTAACACTTTATCTTTTCCTTCTTGTTTGTTTTTTTGTGTGTGCTATTTTTCCTAGCTTGTTTGTAGGGCATTAGTTCTAGAAAGATCGTGTGCTAGATTCTTTGCTTTAAACATTGCTAAAAAAAATTTAAAAAAAAAGCAATAAAAGCAACGTTTAACGGTGAGTTCTAAAAACTTTTTTTTTGTTTCCAGTATTGCATTTCGTTTGTTTGTTTTCATCAAAAATGACATATCAAGTTGGGTTTTAACACGAACTTTTCATCTTTCTTGTTTCACATAGAATAAACTAGGAGGATAATCCATTACATTCACTTTTCTTTCCCTCGCACACAATTGATGGGTCATTGTATTCTCTAATCATTTAACTAACAGATTCTTCTGTTAGTGTCATTATAAAACTAGACTTGTGTGTCCAAGGTTGTATGCAATGAAGCTCTATGCAACTCAATTTGTTTGGTGGTTCCTTTTAGGGGGTTTTGGTTGTTATGTTTCTCTCTTTCTCTACTAATCTACAAAAATGCAATGCTAAACTACTAAAACAACATTACTGTAATGAAATGCATTTAATGGAAATACTTTACTAGAATAAATGCACACACCAAATAAATATAACATAATTCCAATAACACACACTCTGAATTGAAATTGTAAAATTGAAATGACACACTCAGAAAATAAATTACATGAAAGGAAATAACACACACTGAATGGAAATTGCAGTAAAGGAAATAAGTAATTGCATTCAAACTATAACTTATCAGAAACCATGAGCATGCATAAATGTAAAAGCCTCCAGTTTCCTTGGTCGAGTGGGCCCTTGCTCTTCCTTGGGATGAAGGTAATCTCAACACCATGGGATATTCACACCAACATCTAATATATTGATTCAGAAAAGTTCCATAACATACTCAGTACATAACTAGGAAATAGATACTAACTGTTATAAATTGTATTGCAGATTACCAACATCAACTAACTACTAAATTTTTCTTTAAGGAGAAGTCTATATAAATGTAGTCGGTTACACATCATGCCAAAATTGTAGAAACTAAGTTATTCCACTAACAACCCTATTAAAGTACATTAAATCCTACAAAATGGCTAAAAACAAGATCCATGTTTAAAGGTTGACAATGCAAAAAGTCTTCCATGACTACACAATGGCTCTAGACTCAGACTCCTTGATTACAATTCCCAGCATTGGCAGTAAGTGTCCACTATTATCCTGCACATGTCACCACATTTCGCTCAGAGAGGGGATTAGTGGGAGATTCTACGGTTAACAAGTTGCATGAAACAAAAAATGACAAATGCATTGAAATTACTAGGATATAACTATATAAAGCATCCCCATGCACTAATTAATCATGTTTAATGACAAATATATAATCACATAGATGATATAAACAAGTCAATTAATGAACTCATCATCTCCCCTACACTTTACCTATTACATGTCCCTATGCAACCCATCTTTTCCCTACCCTAAGGCCAATCTATTGTGCCATATCATATTCCTCAAACTAATTTACATATTGTTTCCTGGTTTCTTTGCATACCTGATTGTTGGAAATAAATTCCACCCAAGTTGTGAAACTATCATGTGATTGGGTAGTGTTTTTATGCCAGGTAGTAATCAAATTTAGGAGAAGAGGTGGCCTCACTTGTGTTCCTACCTACTAATCACTATATTCCTTATCATTTTTATCAGACAACTTCTGAATTATTGTAACCAACGCATCACCCCTCTACATACACCAACTAAGATTCTGAGGGGAGATAACTTCCCTCCTTTTTTAATGGCTAGTTTAAGGTATCTCATCTAATATCAAAATCTTGTCTTGCTTCACAAAAATGCTGCTAACTATAGGCCACAAAATACTACACACATTTTAGTATAATCTTTGAAGTATTTTCCCCAACACCTACTTGATAATAAAGAGATCAAAAAAAATTCTTCAAGGCCACATCATTGTGATAGGTAGGCCTAAAGTAGAAACCTATGGTGCGAGTTGTTTGAGTGAAAAAAAACATTTGTTCGCCCCATGTAATTTGGTTCCTAAGAAAGGACTAGAAGGCCTTCAACTAAAAATCTCCCACAAATAGATTAATTAAGAAATTAGGCACATTGGTGACCAGCATGTTGTGGAGGTAAAATTCACATAGTTGATTTTAGATCTTATGGGTACTATTTTGATAAATTGACAAAAAGGTTCTTCCATCACGAGCTTCATGTGGTTCTTAATTGTAGATTTTCATTAATTGCCAAGCATAAAATTGCTCTTTGAAAAACATGCTATAGACATAAGAAGGTTTCCTTCAAGCCAAAAGATTATAAGCCAATAGACAAACAAGGTATAAAATAGAATCTAATATCTTCTTCTCATTTGCATTGGCCTCACTCTCCTTTTTTAACTTCTTATTTTCCTTTTTTAATGTTTTATACCAAAGAGATAGTAGATTTAAATCATCCCATAATTTAAGGCCTATATTTCTTTATCTCTTAAGATTGCTAACCTCTACCTTCAAAGCAATAATTTTCCTCACTTTTTCTATAGTTCTATGTGTAAATACATTTGGCAAAGATAAGTTGGTTTCTTGCATACCTTTTAACTTTTCCTTTACGGAGGCAATTTCATCTAGATAACGCCTCAGGACATCATCTCCATGTGATTCCTAGCCACCAATCTCCATTGCAGCAAATTCTGGTGCTGGGGTCTGTATATCTAGTGCTAAAGGCATTTTCAAAGTTCCTGACTAGGTTTCCAACGCTACAAAAATATTTGGAGTTTGTGTCGTAGGGATAGTTTTTGTGAATATATCATCCTTAGATTGGTCATCAAGGACATTTGAGGTGCCAACCTCTTCCTTGTCCTCCACAATGGGAGTAGAATCTTCATGAAAAACTTCCGACTGGGAAACTTCATGTCTCTACAAAGTAAAAGACATTCTTGGCGACAAAAAAATAGAAGAAGGAACTAGTAAAGTGATTTTACCGTTAGAATTTTGTGGCATAGAAGATGGACTATCCTAACAACCAGGTTCTTCCATAGTCTCCAGTGAAGGGCGAGGAGCCAAATCGAGCTTAGTTCAAATAATGGGAGATGGTCTTTTCTTGATTTTCTATTTTTTAGAACTCTACCCTACACTTATTTGTTTGATTCTTCTCTTGGTTCTGTAGAAACATTGATGTGAACAAATCAATTGAATAAGCATTGGGTGTTTCAATGCAACCCTACCACCTCCATTTTTATATTTTTGTCCCATTTTAATGACTGCATAGCTAAATATTTAGGTAAATTTACCCTAAGTGCATAGTTTATGCATCCTTTCTTTAAATGAATTAAAATCTTTAGCTAATCCTCTCTAAGAACAAATGGTTGTTTGTCATAGATAAACTACTTGTTGACCCATTTAGCAACTTCCTTCCAAACACCAGGAAAAATTTCCCACTTGATCCCCTTCTAAGTACCATATGAGATGAGGATTACTTCTGGAAGAGCTTCACTAACCTTATGAAATGGGGCAATTAGGTCTTTAAGAGGAGCATTTTTCATAACCTTGAGACTAAATTCTGGTAAACCAGATAGGTCAGAAACAACTTGACTACTTATTTATACTCTTTTTCACCCAATTCACGAGCAAATGGATTCAAAATTTATCAGAAACTCATGAACCAAATTTTCATCAAGGCCCTTGAATTTCTTGATAAATTTTAGCTATCCGGTATCATAAAATACCTAGGAAATTGCAGTATTCCAGAGCAGTGGGTCTAGAGAGTTTGGTTCAGATTTCTTCTTCTACCCCATAGTATAGATGAATTTAGACAATTGTGAAGAAGAAAGATGTTGTGTTTGAACTCACCAAGCAATGGCATGAAGTTTTTGGCGAGTGACAATTTGAAATATACCACAATATTTTAACTATCTTAGGTTGGTGTAAAATTAACGACGTGAAAAGTTAACAGAACCAAGTATGTGTGGGAATTTTTAATGCATATTATGGATCACACCCCATCATATTGAATAATAATACCACTTTTCCTTCTTATAAAACATCCCATCATTTTCTTAGAACTTTGACACATGTGGTATCATTGTTAATTATGATTCATTACACCCTACTCCATGTCACAAGATTTTGAATGATATTCCCAATAAATGAATTTAAAATTATGTATTGACTTTAATCATGTTAAGTAAATGCAATGTGGAATTACTTCAAAAGTGTAATATCCATAGCGAAGTAGAGTGTACTTACCCCTCACCATCTCATCTTCCTGATATCCAGTAGATTTCCACATCTTGCACTCATAGAGAAAATGTGAATAGTGTACATTCTAACTAATAGACATGACCACCTTTATTGAAAGCCTGAACCAAAACAAAAAAAACTACAATCTAAGCCAAAGAATATCGAAAGCATGATCATCTTTCTTTATTCAAACTTAAAAATGACTACTCATGACGGGAAGAGCTAGGCTCCTCCACTGAATCCATTTCCTCACATAGTAGCATATATTTTTTGAAGGTTTCTTTATCCAAAGGGCATTACTACATCCTTAATCTATGTTCATACACTAGAAGAGTTATTCTATCTCCATCAATAGGAAACAATAGAACATATCTGTTATCAAACTTTTCTTCAATCTGGTATGGTCCCAACCATCTTGTCCTAAGCTTGCCTTTGAACTGTTGACACTTTGAGTCAAAAAGTTAGACCCAATCTCCCTCATTGAACTTCCTATATTTGACATGATCATCGTGCCAATATTTTATTTTATGTTTAAGAATATTAAATTTTTGGTGTGCCTCCTTCCTCATTTCATCCAATTCGTTCAATTACATTACTCTCTCACATTGTGCTTCATCCAAATCGATGTCAACTTCCATTGTTGTCCTCCAAGTCTACAATTCACACTCAATAGGTAATAATGGCTTCTTCACATACACAAGTTCATATGGGGAGAAACTAGTAGTGGTCTTCTAGGTTGAATTGTAGTCCCAAACCACTTCTGGGAGTTTTGGTACCCATTTCTTTCTCTGCATTGACAAATTTGGTAAAAATATTCTCCAGCTCTATGTTTGTAACTTCTACCTACCCATTAGATTGGGGGTAATATGGTGATGAATTTCGATGCTTGATTCGATATATCTCCCCAAAAGCTTCAATAATTTTAGAAAAAAATTGAGGTCCCTAATTAGATACAATAGCTCTAGGGGTGCCAAATCTCAGCATAACCATGTTGTATAAAAAGTCAACTACAACATCTTCATTGGCAGATGTTAATGCTTGAACCTTGGCCCACTTTGTGACATAATCAATACACACCAACAGGTAATATTTCCCAAAGGATGGGGTATCAAAAGGTATAATGAAATAAATACCCCACTTCTCAAATGGTCCTAAGACCATCACATGATTGAGAGGCATTTCCATGGACAATGTAGGATTTACCATTCTTTGACATGCATCACACTACCATGCGTACTTCTTGAAAGACTTGTGAAGAGAAGGCTAGTAATACCCACCTCCAAGGACCTTGTGAAATTATCATTTCATTGAGTAATATCCTCCTTCATGCTCTCATGACAAGCTCTCAGTATGTCATATACTTCATCTTACGAAGACACCTACGAAGAACCATTCAGGATAAAATTTAAATAAAATTCATACACCATTATTATGTCAAGATGTTTTTAAGTAATCTCTTTGTTCCTTATTGGTAAAGAGTAAGATGGAAACTTCTTTGTAGTTAGGTAATTCACAAGATCAGTAAACCCACAGAGACTGATTCGATATTACAAAAAATATTTATCTGGAAATGATCCTGGACCTTTTCTTCTTCTCCTGAAACATTTAATATTGAACGGAAATCGAACAACGTTAGTCTTTCCTAGCTTATCAATAATTGTTAAGTTAAATTCTTGTAACAAGAGTAGCCATTTGATATTTTTCCCCCCACTATTGGTTTATTTATCAAATACCTTATGGTCGAATGGTCGGTATAAAAAAATATTTTGTATCCACTAATATAATGTCTAAATTTATTCAGATAGTAAACAACAACTAAAAATTATTTTTCCATAGTGGTGTAGTTTCTCTCGGTAGGGGTCAGATTCTTGCTAATAGAATAAATTGCATACTTATGATCTCCATCCTTTTGTTGAAGAACAACTCCCATTTTTTTATTATACGCATTACTATGAATATGGCAAGGTTGCCCCCAGTCGGGTCCTCTCAAGACTGGAGAAGTGGTTAGCTTCTCTTTAATAATCTTGAAAGCCTACTAACATTGAGGATACCATTCAAAAACATAATCTTTTGTCAGCAAAGAAAACATAGGTGCAAAAATTTTACTAAAGTCTTTGAAGAACCGCCTATAATACCTTGCATGTCTAAGGAAACTCTTGTTGTCAGACTGATTTGTTGGTGTATGTATCTGAGTAATTACTTCAATCTTTTTGGGGTTAACTTGTATTCCTTTGGAAGAAATACAATGACCTATGACAATTCCTTGATCAACCATAATCAAACATTTTTCATGACTCAAGGATTTTTGTGTTGTTCACATCTAGTTAATAATTTTTCAATAGTGTTCAAAGATTCATCAAAACTAGAACCATGGATAGTGAAGTCATCCATGTAAACTTCAACACAGTCATTTGTAGGATCTGCAAAAATGGCCAAAACTAATCTCTAAAAAGTAGCAGGTTCATTACGAAGCCCAAATGGTAGGACTCTATATTCAAATCTACCTCAGGGACAAATGAAGGTGGTTTTATCCTTATCAACAGGTGCAATACTAATTTGGTTATACCCACTAAACCCATCCAAGAAGGAGAAATATTTATTACCTGCAAGATTGTCCAGAACCTAATTAATAAAGGGCAGGGGAAAGTAGTCTTTGTTGGTGGCTTTATTAAGTTCTTTATAGTCTACATAGATTCTTCATTTACCATTTCTCTTGAGAATCATAACTAGAGGTGATACCCACTGACTATCAAATATAGGATAGATGAATCCTACCTTCAGCAATATTTCTATCTCACTTTTTACTATATCTCTAAGTGTTGGATTAATTATTCGTTCTATCCATCTCACAAGTTTAACATCCTCGGTATAGATATGGTGAGTGCATATGCTCAAATGGATCCTTTTAATATTTGTATAATCCCAAGAAAAATCTTGGGAATTCTTCCTCGATATTTATACAAACCCTAGTCTTGTGGTTGGCCTCTAAGTTATTACCAATGGTTAGCTCTTTTCTTATGTCAATAGTCACTTGCTTAGTATCTTTCAAAATATTGAGTAATGCATCAGTAATTAAATAATTCAAGGGAAAAACATGAGACTGAAGCATGTGTAAAATAGTAATATTTTCAAGAGACATAACATTGGTTAATGGAAAATACAAATCAATGATTGTACATTCCTCATGATAAGCATAGGTTTCTTTACAACTTTCATTGGAGATGTCCACTTACCAAGGTAATATTATTTGTTGTATTCAGAACAGATGGTTATGTAGCCTTCTGTAGCCTCAGTTCCAATTTTTGTAGCCACAATGTCCTCTTCATCAGACATTGTGTATGACTCAACAATTTCTTTGATGTGATTTTTCACTGCAATTGATGGCCAGATAAGAAGAACTCGGAATGATTAGTATCTGAATAATCTACACATACATGTTCAAAAACATCTACATATGGCTGGGCAAGAGGATATAATGAAATATTATTTTCTTTTTTCCCATTTAAAAATGGTCATTTTTCCCAACCTACAATCAATATATGCAGCAATAGTAGCCAACCAAGGCCTTCCTAAGATGACTGGATATCCCAACTTCTGATCTTTAAGTTGTAATACCATAAAATCGATGGGATACTCCCAAGAATCAACTATGACCATTACATCCTCAATCACTCCATCTTGTAGAGTAATAGATTGATCTGTCAATTGAAGAATGGTATTGGTTGGCTACAATCCTGCATTTAAGATAGTAGATTGAACATATATAATTGTTATAACATTGATGGATGCACCAAGATCCAAAAAAAACGTTAGATATTGACTGACCATTTACAAAAATAGTAATGACTAGACTCCCAGGATCCCTATATTTTGGAAAAATAAGCTTTCTAGCAACAAGATCAGCTAGATTCCCTTCCACTTTAACCGTGTTTGGGTATTTATTCTTTCTTCTTGGTGTCTTTATACACCGGTCTATAATGGTTTGGTTTAATTCAAGAATGTTACCTTATTACTCTCAGAAGTAGGACCTCATTGTTCATCTTTTTCAACTCTTGAATTAGTGTTGTTTCTTCTACAGTTTGAGTTTCTTATAATCGTTCTGGAAAAGGAGTTGCATTTGCATTCGTATATTTTCCTTGATTGTTCCTAGTGGCTTGCATTTGTGGAACATGTTCAGTTTCTTCATTTTCCTCAGGTGTTTCTTCTTTCTTATTTTCCTTAGGTATTTCTGTGATAACAATAGGAGGATTATTCACCGTTCTCCCAGACCTTAGTCCCATATTACTGATAGTATTACCTTCATTGTATCACTTTTTCTTGCTTCATTAATTGAAGATGTTTGTTGATTTATAGGGTTCGCTACAGGCTGGGCTGGAAGTTGATTTTGTGTTTCTTTCACTTGTTGGTGATAGTTTTTTGGTGGGGTAATTAAAGTCTTTTGTGGTTGTTGGATCCTCCTATATTGATTAGAATTCTGTTGAGGTACCCATATTTAGTTTTTCCATGGATTTGCATTCGTTGGTGGCAGCTGACCCTGTTGATTGTAGGGAGTCATACATGGTGGTGGATGTGGGTAAACCATCTAGTTTGGTGGTGTACATTTAGGTTGTCCCCAAGTATGCTGAGGAGCCTGACTGGGCCATGAAAACATCTAGGCGTTCTAAGGAGGTCTAGGGCATACGCAACCTAATTATTTGGCCTTTAAACAAAGTTTACCTTTGCATTTTCTTGAGACATGAAATTCAATATTTCTTTCAACGGAGGTAAGAAATTTCAATGGTTAGTATTGTGATCAGTGACATCACAGATCAAACACATGTTTGTCACATCTAAATGACACTCTCTCAAAGGATGTCTCTTCCTACATTTACAGTAGTATAAGTCTAGAGGTTCTTTTGCAGCATTGTTCTTGGCTTTCAGCCCATCTATGGGTTATGTTAATTGTAACAAGATGTTTTTTTTAATGTTATCCATTTCCTCCAAACATTCTGAGGTACCTAAGGAAGTCTTGGATGTTTTTCTTTTCCTTATACCTCCTCATGTTCTAGAGTAACTTATTCATAGCTCAGAGATATCTTCCATGCTAAGTTTGTGCACATCACCTCTTCCCATAAGATGGAGGGAATCCTTGGTTTCCTCATAAATTCCTTTAAGGAAAACTTTCTTAGTGATTTTTGCATGTAACACATAACCACTCCTCCAATAGAGAAAGATAAATCTATCCAGATAATCTTATATATTTTCATCTTCCTTTTATCAGTGAAGAAAACCATATATCTTAGTGATTTATCAGTATAGAGTCTAGGACATCTATCCCATACCTATATTTTATGATACTATAGCCTCTCAAAAACTATTATGAGGATGGAATATTCCACATTTCCTTTAGAGTTATAGTAATGTCCCCTATCATGAGCTAGAAAATACATGCATATGCATTCCTCCTCTCAATGAGTGAAGTCTTCATATGCATATATTATATGGTATCTTCCCTAGAAGGGAAACATACCCAAGTCTAAATAATTTAAATATTGAAAATATCATAGAATCTAAGCATTATCTAGCCAATATTACCATCTAATTATCAGAACTCTCAGATGTGTTAATTGCCACTATAAAAAAATAAAAATAAGATATTTAATCAGTCATTTATGAGAGAAATACAAAGCAAATACAATATAAAATGTATAAAATAAATTGAAAAAATAGATAGAAATGTGGAAAAAATCATTCCATGCATGATAAAATCATCCAACTATAGATGATATTAACAAAAGTATTCCCTTTTCTATCTCTAGGGGGATAAAATTGCTAGACAACATTTTCACTTTATTTTTTTTTTTTTTAGTTTTAGTGTTTATAGTTTGATGTTCCTTGTTTTGTCTTTCCGGCAGTTTGAATACTTTGAATCGGCCCAACACCAGGGGGATTGCCATGAAAGTTGTCGATAAAGTTGTTGCAGCGAAGCAGTTTATAGAAAACCACTACAAAAATCAAGTCAAGAACCTCCATGATCGCAGAGAAAGGTATGTTACGAAGTACATGATGTTGATTTTATACTTTTCTGCCTGCACAAGGAATAATTTGTGCTATTGGTTAATTTTATTGAGGATTGATCCCCCAACAAATTTTTTAATCTCTACTGTGTCTCTGTAAGATCAGTCACTAAAAGGCCCCAATTGATAAAAAAATCAATAATTTAGTCTTAATTTGTATTCCTGTATTAATTTTCTAGTGGTGCTAGATCTTTAAATTTCATGTAGAAACAAGTTAACAAAAGTGATTAGCATTACTTAATTTTTGGCATCAGAAAAAGAGTGTCAATGGAGGGTTTTTAGCCCAACGAATAGCAAAAGCATCATTCAGGAAAAACATACGTGCATAATGAACAAGAGGATATTTCGTAATGTTGAATCTCTTAACATCACTAGAAAAATTTAGACGTCTCAGGGAAAATGATTTTCCTGGGACTCCCTGTCCTATCTCCAAATGGTTCTCAGCGCATGCATTTCTGTAAGGAAACATGTACTAGTAATCCCTCACATAACATGTCATGTCCTGAGTTGACAAGAAAATTATCTTCGTCGGAGCTTTTAGGAATAAAATATTTGCTTAAGAAAAACAGTTAAGAAGATGACAAACAACCAGTCAATTTTTATTTGGAATGGAAGTAACCATTGCAGATCCTATTTGAAAAAGACACGTGCAAATTAAATCCAAATGAAAAATTATATCATTATAATGTTAAAGAAATCAATTCAAGAGTCGTCATCTGACCTAAGGAAAGAATCTTAAGAAAATGTGTTTGGCATTTACTGTTTCTCATAGATGGTCAGATAAAAGAAACCTACTCAGAAAATTTTGTTTTAGTAGATTATTGGGGGACGTCCACAGGTTTCACGCCCTTTCAAATAGAATAAGGATGAAAATTAAAAGCATCAGGTTAGGAATGTTAGCACACATTCAAGTGATTCACAAATTCCCATAAAAAGTGATTGAAGGCCTAGGATTTCGCATGCCTACTCCGCCAAATACATAATATTCCTTCTGAGCTTTTATCTGAGCCACGTGTCTTCTTAGTCTAACTCTCACTAATAGGAAGATTGTAATGCTTGCATAGAACCAATGTCTTTGCTGATAGTAGATTCTAAGTCTCACAAACTATTTTTAAAACTTCTAGTATCTCAACTTGAGTAGTAAGATTGCAGTGTACACATGTGATCTTGATCCTCAGATACAAGGTTTTTTCAACAAACCCATTTTTGCATTTCTGCAATCATTGCAGTCTAAGACATCCCGTTAATTTCAGGGATTTTTTTTCGAACAGTTCACATGCATCCTCCTTGGCTGGGTCAAAAACCAAATAAAACAACTTTTAAAGAACATACGCATAGTATATATAGTCAAAAACCATGATGCACAAATGATTCTAGACTCTAATATATGCTACTTAGAAGCAGTGCATTCAATGCTGCAAATACAACGATTCATACCTTTTCAAAGGGGATAATACCGTGGCAAAACAGAAAGCACTGAGTTTTATTTCTCTCGTTTCTTGACTCCTTCTTAAGCCAGATACGAAGGCTGGGCAGTTTTTGTCGACTGTGACTTTCTGTACACCAAAAATGTAAGAGAATTGACCGAGCTCATAAATGACAGGTACGCAATCATTGTGTATTCAGCATGATTATACGCCAAACGAATAGCAACAGGAGCATTGACAGAATTCCTCAAACAAGGTCCAACAGTAAAACAAATAAAACAATCACTGAGTAGAGGGGGTGTTGTGATGACCAATTCAATTGCCATTAATGATTAATGTAATCCTGCTTTATTATGTAAGCATAGAAAAATGGCCATTTTACTAACTTGGTCATAGAAAACAAAGGATATCCTTTAACATCTATTTTCAATTAAAGCTATAGTCATATAACAGCCAGTTCAGGTATTGTTGTAGGTGAGGAGGATTTTCTTAAGAAAGTTGGAGAGGGTCTTTTGGAATCATTTGTTGATTAGGTATGAATGCAGATCACAACTTTATTATAATTTGTCAAAAACATAGTTATTCGTCAGTCAATAATCATAGTTTTGGTATTGAATGATATACTGTTAATTTCAAAATTGCATTACATTCCTGTCTGATCACCATCCAAGAAGACAAGGTCTACCCCATAACTGATTAATAGTTTCTATCGCTCACCAGCTTTTCACTGTGGTTTGCAAAAAAATTTTGTGCACAATTTGATCTTATTCCTCTATATTATGCAAAACAAAAGTTGTATCAAGCCTCCGTCATCTTACCATGCAATCTCTTTAAAATTGCATAGATTTTTTCTGATTATGGATGTGATCTATCTCCTATGAGAAATAGATGGATCCCATTCTCGAATTTAATCCAACTCCATCTTGGGTTTTTCTTCAAGCCCTTGTCTTTCATCATTATTCTCAGTTTAGTTGCATCATCCCACCTACCAGCCTAGGCATATATGTTAGACAAGAGTACATAATATCTAGTATGCTCAGGTTCTAACTCAAATAGGTGTATAGTTAATGCTACCACATTTACCATGCATATCTTTCGATGCATGCCCCACAAAAATATCTAAAAGGAATCCCCTTTGATATGTCTAAGCATGAATCTCTTTACCAAGTTGTACTGCGTCAAAGAAGGTACATACTGGAAGAACACCCACTATTGTAACTTAATCAAAAATCCCTTCTTGCAATTACATTTCATGGAAGAATTGCAAGGCCACCTCTCAAGTTCCATTTTGGGAATATCCTGTAATCATTGCATTCCATAAGACCACATTTCTGTGAGGCATGGCCTCAAACACATTATGTGCCAATTCTATATTCCCACATTTTGCATACATGTCCTGCAATCTAATTTTTTCCTGTCATTTTTTGATATTTTAAAACCTTTGTCTTCCTCAATCATTTTTATGGTTTGTTATTGTTATTTTTGGTTCCTTTTCTTGTTTTTCTTTTGTCTCATTTATGGATATTAGTCTTATTTCAACTTTTCTAGCCACATAAATACGCTTTCTTTAGTTTGTTTAGTATAGTAAGTTAATTCATATTATGCTAAATTGTATTAAGAGTGATAGATTTTGGATCAACATGTGGCCAAATGCTTGCATTTTATGGGTAAAATTTTGATTCAGTTGTGAAACCGTTTTTCATAGTGCAAATGTTGAGCATTTATACATATAGCATTCATATATCTCTTTGATTCAAAACATAATAGTTATAAAAAGCCTTTGTTTATTTTTGTATTCTCATTTTAAATAATGTATTTCTGTTATTTTGGAGAGGAAAAAACATATATAACTTATGTAAAATTCCTTTGGAGTCAACTAAGGAACAATGTCTCTATACTGATTTTATGGATTATAACATTATTGCACTGTGAAGAAGATAACCTTAAAATTTTAATGTATATAACTTACTTCGGGTGGCCATCTATGGGACAAAGGGTCTGTTTCTTACACCATCCATGTTTCTAGGATGAGGGTATGCCTAAGAACAATTCCCAAATTGTAGAGGGTGTTAGTAATTAGGGAACATGTTAAAAAATGTTTAAGCATGCCATACAATAGCAAACAAGAACCAAAAACTATTTTTTCTTTTCATAAGAAGTACCCATGTAGGTGCACTTCTCCCTAGATAAGGACCATGCAATGTTTGTCTAACTATAATTTTCTGATTTTTTCTATTTGCTTTTTCTTATTATAATTATTTAAAATGTATAGTTTTACATCCATTCCATGTTCATGTACCATATATTTGCACCAAGATTATGTCTATAGAAAAAATGATTCTTTTTCACTTTGAAGGTTATTTCCAGTTTGTAACGACATTGTGCCTAAATATTAAGAGAGCTCAAAATATTTTAATTATTGAAAAACATTGTGACATATTCAGAAGTAATGCATCAATTGGTTGAATGTTTATTATCATTCCTTGGTGTCAAGTAACATTATAAAGAATGGTGAAGGAACTATACAAATTAAAAATAGAAGAAAGGAGAATGGATTTACATCCAATAACACATTGAATTCAACATTCATTTCACTATTGACATAATTTATGGAGCATTGCAGAGAAATACTTTCTACTGTGCAAGAGTTTTTTCCAAAAACATAAGATGGATTTTCTAGTAAAATTCTTAATACTTTTAGTTCATTATTGCACCTAAAATGGTAAACACCTAGGAAATCGAATTAACTTCGTTATATAGATATAGATATATATTGTTGCACCTAATTTCTAACCCCTTGACTCTATCAATATCATTGAGAAAGGATTTCATAAATTTTAAACTTAAAGAGTAAGGTAGGACTATATTCATTATGTAGATGCATAGTTTTATTGATGTGAATCCATCATAGTACTAATGTATGTCTACCACCCTGTAAAATTTTAGGATGATCCAATGATCGGATCAAAAGTTATGGTCTCTACAAGTTATGATCCCGCATCATTCTCCCCTAGTTGAGAAGAATTCAGCTCCTGCGAATTCTGTTGATGGAACTCATCTAATTTTGTATTTTCAATCTTCTTCAACTCCCACTCAGGAATCCAAGTATTTTCTTCTTGCTGCAAAATTTCCCACTATACCAAATATTTGTTCTAGCTCCCATGTCTAGTAGTGACTATCGTTTCATCCAAGACACGCATTAGCCTCTCCTTTTTCTTCTTTAGCATCTATTGCATCCAATTTATTACTTCCTCCTCCGTAACATTTTCATCATGACCTAGAAACTTATATAAGTTAGAAACGTTAAAAATTGGTGAGATAGCAAAGTTTTTAGGTAGCTCCACCTTTTTGGCGTTATCACTCATTTTCTTCAAAATCCTACATGGGCTAATCTTCTAATACTTGAGTTTATTATATGTCCCCTTTGGAAACCTCTCTTTTCTAAGATGAACCATCACCATATCTCCTTCTTCGAATACACTTACTCTCCTACTGGAATTTGTAGCTATTTTATATTGTGCGTTACTTACTTTCATCTTTTCCCTCACTTCATCTTGAAGTTGTAGAATGTGTTCTGAAAATGCTTCTGCATCATCACTAGTTTCATCTTCATCGGGTAGAACAATTAAATCTAGGACCCCCTTGGGATTCCAACCATATAAAATCTAGAAAGGAGACCTCCATATTGATCTATTTACTGAGCTATTATAGGTGAACTCAGCTTAAGGTAAAGCTAAGTCCCATTGTTTTGGATTTTCTCCAACTATACAATGTAGGATATTTCCTAAGCTTCTGTTCAATACTTCCGTTTGCCCATCAGTTTAGGGGTGATATGCACTACTGAACTATAGTTGTGTCCTCCAAAAGTGACTCAAAAAATTTATTTCCTAATCTGAAGTGATCGTTCTTGGAATTCCATGTAATCTAACCACTTCTTAGAAAAATAAATCTGCAACTCTGGTAGCATCATTATTTTTTTACAAGAAATGAAATGTGTCATCTTAGACAATCTATCAACCACAACAAAGATAGAATCATTCCCTCGTTGTGTGTTAGGAATCCCTAACACGAAATCCATACTCAGATCAACCCATGGCCCTATAGGAATAGGTAATGGTATATACAACCCAGTATTCTATGCATGGCCCTTAGCCATTTGACACACTCTACATCTTTATACAATCCTAGTTATGTCCCTCTTTACCTTTGGCCAATAATACTTTTCTACAACAAGAGAATTTGTCATACTTATACCAAAGTGTCCAGTCAATCCCCCACTATGCAATTATCTTATAATATTTTCTCTCATTGAGCCAGTAGGGATTCACAATTATTTCCCCCTAAATAAATAACCATCCTACATCAAAAAAATCAGAAGAATCAATACCTACTTGTTGGGATTCAGAATGGAACATGGCTAGAAACCACAGTCAGGGGACAAACGTGTCCCTCCTCTCTTATGGGAGAGGTTCCCTTATTGAAAGTTGGAAAAACAAATGTACAAATCTTCAACTATCAATGTTTGGATCCTCCTATCCTAGAGTGTTTTCATACTCAAAATATTATCAATCAGAAGGAATGGAAGAATAAACAGATGGAAGAAGGAAGAAAACAACAATGCTTTTGGGAAATATAGATAGCAGAGTATCTCCCTACTCACATTAAACCAAGAAAATATAGAAAATGATCAATTACTTCACCATCGATGCAAATCTGCAGACAAAAAGTTTCTAATGAATGAAAAACAAATGATCCATTGAACCAGGAAGAGACAGAGATATATACTAGAAGAAATAAGAAAGAAATAACTTCTGTATTGAATTACTTCATAATTTACAACCTTCCCCAAAAATCAAAATCCCCTTTTCCATGGCCAAAACATGTTTTTGTAACAATTCATGTACATCCATACTTTGTCCACAAGAAAAGAATATCCAAAAGGAATAATGTTTGTTGCAGATCTACTTTTGGAAAGTGACATGAAACAAACGCACTCATGAAAACCAGAGGTTCAAAAAGGTGAATATTTCAGGTGTTTGAGCATGATTACTTTAGTAGGGGGCATCTCATGATTTTCTTCTTTATGTGGTCCTACTGTTTCCACCTTTTAACCACTTTCATAGCACTTAAGTGCTTACTGGTAAGTATTCCCCCTTTTTATCGTGTAAACCAGATAAACTCCATTTTCTAATATTCAAACTTTACATCTCTTTAAATTTATCAATTTAGCTCCACAACAGACCAAAAACGCATCTCATGAATAAATGACAAGGAAACAGAGAGAGAAGAATGAAGAATGGTTCATATTTGCATTCTTTGGAGCTCTGGTTCATTAATGGCATCAAAAACTAGATGAGTGCATTTGTTTATATTTTCCCCCTTTTACCTTCAAATTTGGACCCTACACATGGCAGGATCCTAGCAACGACATTCATGGGGGAGAAATCTACATTTCCTGACATTTGGGAGAAAAAGTGTGATTTCTCATTTTGCTTCACCCTTTCGTAGCTCTGCCAAAGGTTGGAAACGTGGCACCATCTGAGTGGCTGAGGAAATGCAATAAAAATCTTCCATTTAAAATATTTTTAATGAAAAGCTCAAAATCTCAAAAACCTTCGCCGGCCCGCTTTGAATTTCAACTTGAACACGTGGCACACCATGATTTGAAAAGGGGTCGCAGCTCAATTTTCAACATTTTAACCCTTTGGTGAAAAAGGATCAAATTATCAATTTCCTCCGCATGCCCATTGTTCTGATTTCATTCTTCAACACGTGGCATCACGTGACTGGTTGCGCGAATGCGCTTCAGTTTTATACTTTATCCACTTTTGAAAAGGGGAAAAAATACCAACATTCCCCCCGAAGTCCATGCCCCCGCCGTTTACGTTTCAATGTAGGCCACGTGTCTCTTTCTAATTTGATGCAGGCCTCAACTTAGAAATTATCCCTTCGCATGAGCGGGACTGTGGGTCATTTTAGAACTTTTCGCCCTTTGTGGAAAAAAAGATAAAATTCCTAAAGTCCTCCGTCAGCCCGCCAAAGCGCATATGAACTAAAAAACGGCCATGTGTCCCTATTTCATTCTTCAACACATGGCATCACCTAATTGGTTACAGGGATGTGCTTCACTTTTTTTTTTTTTTAAAAGGGGAAAAATTCCAACCTTTCCACCAAAAGTCCATGCCTCCGCCGTTGACTCTTCAATGTAGGCCATGTGTCCCTTTCTGATTCGATGCGGGCTTCAACTTAGAATTTATCCCTTCGCATGACTGGGGTGCGGGTCATTTTAGAACTTTTCACCCTTATTCCGTAATGCCTTGAGAATAAACTGGATCCATTTCCTTGAACTTCCGCCAAAACTACTCCAGCCAATCAGGGACCCATGGGGATGCGGGGAAAATCTGACATTGTTTTCAAAATCACTAAAAGTGATAAGTTAAAAAAGAAACCCGTCTGGCTGCATCCAATGAGAAGAAAACACATAGCTTCACCTTTTGAGAAAGAATTTGATGGGGAAAAGAGTGTAGGAAGTTGCAGGAAATAGGAAAACACCATTTTTGCTCCCGATGAAGAATTTCCTTCTCTGCAAAAGGTTAAAAACAAAATATGAAAGGTCCTACACATTCCAAATGCATAAAAGAAAAACTAATATCATTTCCCATCCATTAAAAATAGGTAAAACATTTTAACGGTAGTAGACTAAGGAAATTTATATTAAAAACGTCATGGGAAATGAAAATGAGCATCTAAGGAGTTTAAAACATGAATTTCTTCTATGGTAGGGCTCCAATTTTTACGAAATTAGATTCGAAAGGTTGGGGAAAATTGAGAGGAAAATAGTTGGCTCCTTCTAGGGATGATTTGGAAGAGGAAAGATGCAAAATCAAGAACTGTAGAGAATTCTGGGGATGAGCAGATTAGTGCCTTACCCATTGGGAAAAAGAGTCAAAAAGAATTAATACCAACACAGAAGAGAACACAGAAAGGAAACCAACCAAAAAAAACAACGAAAGCAAAATGCTATACAAAATGTACAGAGGGACCGCCAAAACTCCTAGGTTTTCAACAACTTCAAAAATTTCCCACTATAAGGAAGTGCAAGAGGAGAACCATCCATGTAATCCAGGTAAAAGTAGTTAGCACCAGCAAAATGTCTAATTTTAAAAGGACCAAGCCAAAGTGAATCAAATTTACCATGGCTGCCTTGAGGTTCATGCCTTTTTTCCCAAAGAAGAACATTATATCCCACTTAAAAAGTTCTAGGTTTAGCTTTTTTGTCAAACAGAGATTTTACCTTGAGTTAATGAGTTGATATTTTGTCAACCACTTGTAATCTTTCTTCATTCAAATCCTGGAGGTACATAATTCTTTTGTCCAATAAATTGGTAAAGCTCGCATCCTCAATGGCTTTCATCAAATGTAAGGTTGGTAGTTCCAATGTCACTGGCAGCTGAGCTTCAACTCCATATACCACTTGAAAAGGATACATTCTAATGGCTCTCTTAGATGTAATCTTATCTTTCCATAAAGAATCATATAGTTTCTTATGCAAATTCATCTGAGAGTCATTAATAAGCTTCCGAACAATGGTGACCAAGTTCTTGTTAGTTGATTTTGCTTGCCCATTCCCTTGGGATAGTAATCTGAAGAGTGGGCAAGGGAAATGCCATAGCCATAGTAGAAATCCATCATCTCAACAGAAGAAAAATTGGTATCATTTTCAGTGACAATCTTGTTTGGTATCCCAAACCTTATTAAGATGTGATCCTTGATGAAGTTACATACTACTTCAGAAGTAGTACTTTTAACCTGAATGGCTTCCACCCACTTGGTGAAATAATCAGTGGCAGTCAAAACATGAGTATGCCCTTCACTTGAAGGTGGATTGAGTGTCCCAATGAGGTCCAAACCCCATTGTTGAAAAGGTTCCTCAATCACCACTAGTTTGAGAGGTAAAGAAGCTAATTTCGGTCTTCCAACAATGGTTTGACATGCTTCACACTTGCCTACCCACTTTGATGCATCTTTGAACAAGGTAGGCCAATAATATCCAACACGGAGGATTTTGAGGGTTGTGACAGTAGAAGAGAAATGACCTCCACAAGCCTGGTCATGAAAGGCTGAGAAAAATTTCTTTTGCTACTCTTTTTTGACACATTTCAAAAACCTTCCATCTATGCCTCATTTGAACAATGCATTTTCCCACAACACATATTGCGCAGACCTTAATTTTATGGCTCTCTTATCCTTGGCACTCAAATGGGATGGACATTCTCCATAAGTAATAAAATGTGCAATGCCAACATACCATTCATCAGTTGAGTTGAGGAAAAGAACAACAGGGATATCAACTTCCTCCTTAGACAATTTGGCATCAGCTCCTTCAGCAATGAGTTCACATAAGCCCTTTCCTTGAACTAGCTTGGTGGGTTTGATGTCAAGATCATACTCCTGAACTTTGGCGACCCAATTGCCTCTCATGGTTCATAATGGAACAAGGCTAGAAACCACAGTCAGGGGACAAACGTGTCCCTCCTCTTTAATTGGAGAGGTTCCCATATTGAAAGTTGTAAAAAAAATCTATAAATCTTCAACTATCAATGTTTGGATCCTCATATTCTGGAGTGTTTTCATACTCAAAAGATTATCAATCAGAAGGAATGGAAGAATAAACAGATGGGAGAAGGAAGAAAACAACAATGATTTTTTGAAATATAGATAGCATAGTATCTCCCTACTCACATTGAACCAAGGAAATATAGAAAAGGATCAATTACTTCACCACCGATGCAAATCTATAGACACAAATTTCTAAGGATTACATAGACCATAACACAAAGTTTCTACTGAATGTAAAACAAACGATCCATTAAACCAGGTAGAGATAGAGAGAGATAATAGAGGAAATAAGAAAGAAATAACTTCTGTATTGAATTACTTCAGAATTTATAACCTTCCCCGAAAACCAAAATCCCCTTTTCCACAGCCAAAACATGTTTTAATAACAATTTATGTACATCCATACTTTGTCCCCAAGAAAATAATATCTGAAAGGAATAATGTTAGTTGCAGATCCACTTTTGGAAAGTGACATGAAACAAACGCACTCATGAAAACTAGAGGTTCAAAAAGGAAAATATTTCGAGTGTTCAAACATGATTACTTTAGCAGGGGGCATCTCATGATTTTCTTCTTTATGTGGTCCTGTTATTTCCACCTTTTAACCACTTTCATAGCACTCAAGTGCTTATTTGTAAGTTTTCTCCCTTTTTATCACGTATGCTCGATAAACTCCATTTTCTGATAATCAAACTTTACATCTCTTTAAATTTATTGATTTGGCTCCACAATAGACCAAAAACGCATGTCATGAATAAACGACAAGGAAATAGAGAGAGAAGAATGAAGAATGGTTCACATTTGCATTCTTTGGAGATTTGGTTTGTTAATGGCATAAAAAACTAGATGAGTGCATTTGGCTATCTTTTCCCCCTTTTACCTTCAAATGTTGACCCTACACGTGGCAAGATCCAAGAAACGATGGCCCTGGGGGAGAAATCTACATTTCTTGACATTTGGGAGTAAAAGCACGATTTCTCATTTTGCTTCGCCCCTCCGCAGCTCTGCCAAAGGTTAGACACGTGGCGCCATCTGAGTGGTTGAGGAAAATCAGTTCAAATCTTCCATTTAAACTCTTTTTAATGAAAAAATAAAAATCTCAAAAACCTCTGCCGACCTGTTTTGACTTTCCAACATGAACGTGTGGCACGCCACGATTAGAAAAGGGGTCACGGGTTATTTTGCAACATTTTAACCCTTTGGTGAAAAAGGCTCAAATTATCAATTTCCTTCGCATGCCCGTTGTTCCAATTTCATTTTTTAACACATGGCATCATGTGACTGGTTGCGGGAATGTGCTTCATTTTTATACTTTATCCACTTTTGAAAAGGGGGGAAAATACCAACTTTCCCCCAAAAGTCCATGCCCCTGCCATTGAATTTTCAACATAGATCATGTGTCTCTTTCTAATTTTTTGTGGGCCTCAATTTAGAAATTATCCCTTTGCATGAGCAGGGCCACGAGTCATTTTAGAAATTTTCACCCTTTTTAGAAACAAAGCTAAAATTCCTAAAGTCCTCTACCGGCCTACCAAAGTGCATATGAACTGAAAAACGGCCACGTGTCCCTATTTCATTCTTCAACACATGGAATCACTTGATTGGTTGTAGGGATGTGCTTCACTTTTTATCTCTTTTGAAAAGGGGAAAAATTCTAACCTTTCCCCCGAAATTCCATTCCTCCGCCATTGAATTTTTAATGTAGGCCATATGTCCCTTTCTGATTCGTTGCGGGCTTCAACTCAAAATTTATCTCTTCGCATGAGCGGGGCCATGGGTCATTTTAGAAATTTTCACCCTTCCTCCGTAATGCCTTAGCAAATAAAATGGATCCATCGCCCCGAACTTCCGCCAAAACTGCTCCAGCCAATCAGGGACCCACGGCGATGCGGGGTAAATCTGACATTTTTTTCCAAAATCACTAAAAGTGATAAGTTCAAAAAGAAACCCATACGACTGCATCCAATGAGAAGCAAACATGTACCTTAACCTTTTGAGAAATAATTTTATAGGGAAAATAACGTAGGAAGTTACAAGAAATAGGAAAATGCCATTTTTGCTCCCGATGAAGAATTTCTTTCTTTGCAAAAGGTTAAAAATGAAAGATGCAAGGTCCCACGCATTCCAAATGCATAAAATAAGAACTAAAATCATTTCCTATCCATTAAAAATAGGTAAAATATTTTAACGATAGTAGACTAAGGAAATTTATATTAAAAATGTCGTGGGAAATGAAAACAAGCATCTGAGGAGTTTAAAACATGAATTTATTCTATGGCAAGGCTCTAACTTTCAAGAAATTAGATCCGAAAGGGTGGGGAAAATTGATAGGACAACACTACTGTAGGATCCTTAAGTTTTCTCGCAACATCACCAAAATCTGGATCACCTTCATACAATTCCTTAACTGCCTCAAACCCTAGTACTTTATTTTCCATTGTTGTCAAAAGGGATACACGCCTACTCAAGGCATCAACAACTTGATTCTGATTACTAGACTTATGCTTTAAAATAAAAGCATATTCTTACAAAAATGAAACCCATTTACATGCCTACTATTTAGTTTATTTAATGTGTTTACATACCTCAAGGCTTCATGGTCAGTGAAGAGTAAAAATTCCTTTTCTACCAAGTGATGTCTTCAATTCCTTAATGCTTGAACAATAGCATAAAATTCCACATCATAAGTAGAATATTTCCTCCTAACTTCATTTATTTTTTCACTGAAGAATGCCACAAGTCGCCCTTATTATCTCAACATAAATCCAATCCTGACATGTGAGGCATCACAGTCAACCTCAAAGACCTTGCTAAAATTTGGCAATACCAAAATAGGTGCTTTTGACACTTTTTGCTTCAACAATTCAAAACTATATATTGCTACTTTGGTCCATACAAACTCCCTCCCTTTTTTTACACCCTGTTATGGGTAGAAAAATGCTCTTTAAATTCCTAGTGAACTTCCTATAAAAAGTTTCCAAACCATGAAAACTACGAACCTCTGTCAAATTCCTTGGAATAGGCCATTTCAAAATTACCTTTACTTTTCCCTCATCCATCCTCACTCCATCCTCTTTGTATTCTAGGAGTACTTTGTTCATCAACCTCATGAATGTACTGGGTGCATTAGATATCCCAATTGGCATCAGCATCTACTCATATAATCCATCTTTTTTGTTAAAACAGTTTTCCATTCATCCCCTTCACGGATTCAGATCTGGTAGTACCCACTCCCTAGGTCAATCTTATTAAAATTTCAGGCTCCCGCTAGCACATCCATCATATAATCTAATCCCGGAATTGGGAACTGATACTTAATTGTGATCTTGTTTATGGCTTTGCTATCTACACACATTCTCAAGTCTCCATCTTTTTTGGAATTCAATAACGTTGGATTTACACATGGACTCATGCTTACTCTCACTAACCCTTTCTGTATTAGATTTGTCACTTTTCTGTACAACTCTTCACTCTGTGTCAGACTCATCTAATAGGATTCCTAGTTTGGAAGGGCTGATCCTGGGATCAAATCAATATGGTGTTGAATATATCGCTTTGGAGTTAACCCATCTAGTAGCTCATTTGGTATGACATCTTTGTATTCTTTTAGAACATTTTCCACAGCAACAGGTATATTAAAGTCTTCTATTTCCACCTTCTTTGACATTAGTGCATAACACCATCCATATTCTTCCATTTCTGTAGTAAAATTTTTTGTAGCCAATAAGCTATCACTCTTCTCTTCTTCTTTGAAGGGTAACAAGACCACCTTTACTCCATCCTTCCAAAAGGTATATATATTTTTCCCTCCATCATGTGTAACCTTTCTATCGTATTCCCAAGGCCTACCCAGTAATATATGGCATGCATCCATTGGGATAATATCACACCACACCTCATCCTTGTAGGTATTCCCAATTGAAAATTTTATAAGGCATATTTTATCTATGGTTACCTCATTTCCTTTCTTGAACCATGGTATATGATAGGGATATGGGTGCTTCTCACATTTCAGATTGAGTTTATCAACCATTATAGTTAAAACCATATTTTCACAACTACCACCATCAATAATAATTTTACATACCTTTCCTCTAGATGTGCATCTTGTTCCAAATATATTTGTTCCTAGCCATAAATTAGCACCAATAACATCATGTTATTTCTCCTTCCTTGGGACAATCATCGTCCTCCTTATCATGAGGGTTTCAACCAAGTCTGTAACAACCTCCATTTCTTCTTCCTCTTCAGCTTCAACCAGATTTGCTCGTGGATGTTCTTGTTACCATCTATCTTGTGTAGGATAGTGCGGACACTCAAAAGCTCTGTGCCCCTCTTCACCGCATTTGTAACATGTATGTTGCCTTTGGGGGCTATTCCATCCCCGTTCTACATTATAACCTCTTCCCCTCTGAAACCCCCTACCTTTTTGGTACTTACCATGGCTTTTAAATGAATCTGTGACTCTGGCATATATAACCCAGTATTTTGTGCATGACCCTTAGCCATTTGACACACTATACATCTTTCTACAATCCTACTTATGTCCCTCTTTACCTTTGGCCAATAATACTTTTCTACAACAAGAGAAATTGTCTTACTTATACAAAAGTGTCCAGTTAATCCCCCACTATGCAATTATCTTATGATATTTTCTCTCATTGAACCAGTAGGGATGCACAATTGTTTCCCCTAAACAAATAACCATCCTGCATCAAATAATCAGAAGAATTGATAAATATTGTGGGCTCCTTAAGTTGTCTCACAACATCATCAAAATCTTGATCACCTTCATACAATTCCTTAACTGCCTCAAACCCTAGTACTTTATCTTCCATTGTTGTTAAAAGGGATACACGCCCACTCAAGGAATTAGCAAATTGATTCTTATTACCAGACTTATGCTTTAAAAAAAAAGTATATTATTGCAAAAATGAAAGCCATTTTTCATTCCTACTATTTAGTTTCTTTTGTGTTTTTACATACCTCAAGGATTCATGGTCAGTGAAGAGTACAAATTCCTTTTCTATCGAGTAATGTCTCCAGTTCCTTAATTCCTTAACAATAGTATAAAATTCCACATCATAAGTAGAATATTTCTTCCTAACTTCATTTATTTTTTCATTGTATAATTCCACAAGTTGTCCTTATTAACTCAGCACAGCTCCAATCCTGACATGTGAGGCATCAAAGTCAACCTTGAAGACCTTGATAAAATTTGGCAATACCAAAACATGCGCTTTTGAAACTTTCTTCTTCAACAATTCAAAACTATCTGTTTCTACTTTGGCCCATACAAACTCCCTCCCTTTTTTACACCATGTTATGGGTGTAGTAATTCTATTGAAATTCTTGATGAACTTCCTATAAAAATTTTCCAATCCATGAAAACTACGAACCTCCGTCAAATTCCTTGGAATAGGCCATTCCAAAATTTCCTTTACTTTTTCCTCATCTATCCTCACTCCATCCTTATTATTTTCTGGGAGTACTTTGTTCATCAACCTCATGAATGTACTTGGTACATTAAATAGCCCAAATGGCATCACCATCCACTTGTATAATCCATCTTTTTTTGTAAAGAATTTTTCCATTCATCCCCTTCATAGACTCGGATCTGGTAGTACCCACTCCCCAGGTCAATCTTGCTAAAATATTGGGCTCCCGCTAGCACATCCATCATATAATCCAATCGCGGAATCGGGAACCGATACTTAATTGTGATCTTGTTTATAGCTCTGTTGTCTACACACATTCTCAAGTCTCCATCTTTTTTGGAAGTCAATAACGCTGGATTTACACATGGACTCATGCTTTCTCTCACTAACCCTTTCTCTATTAGATATGTCACTTGTTTGTACAACTCTTCACTCTGTTTCAAACTCATCCGATAGGCTTCTTGGTTTGGAAGGACCGATCCTGGGATCAAATCAATATGGTGTTGAATATCTCGCTTTGGAGGTAACCCGTCTAGTAGCTCATCTGGTATGACATCTTTGTATTCTTTTAGTACCTTTTTCACAGCAACATGTATATTAAAGTCTTCTATTTCCACATTCTTTGACATTAGTGCATAACACCATCCATAGTCTTCCATTTCTGTAGTAAAATCTTTTGTAGCCAATAATCTGTCACTCTTCTCTTCTTCCTTGAAGGGTAACAAGACCACCTTTACACCATCCTTCCAAAAGGAATATGTATTTTCCCCTCCATCATGTGTAACCTTTCTATCTTATAGCCAAGGCCTACCCAGTAATATATGGCATGCATCCATTGGGATAATATCACACCACACCTCACCCTCGTAGGTATTCCCAATTGAAAACATTATAATGCATTGTTTATATATGGTTACCTCATTTCCTTTCCTTAACCATGATATACGATAGGGATATGGGTGCTTCTCACATTTCAGATTGAGTTTATCAACCATTACATTTGAAACCATAGTTTAACAACTACCACCATAAATAATAATTTTACATGCCTTTCCTCCAGAAGTGCATCTTGTTTGAAATATATTTGTTCGTAGCCACGAATCAGCACCAACAACATCATGTTCTTTCTCCTTCCTTGGGACAATCATCATCTTCGTTATCATGAGGGTTTCACCCATGTCTGCAGCAACCTCCATTTCTTCTTCCTCTTCAGCTTCAACTATATTTACTCGATGTTGTTCTCCTTGCCATATATCTTTTGTAGGATAGTGCGGACACTCAAAATCTCTATGCCCCTCTTCACTACATATGTAACATGTATGTTGCCTTTGGGGGATATTCCAGCCCCTTCCTCCATTATAACCTCTTCCCCTTTGAACCCCCCTACCTTTTTGTTAGTTACCATGGATTTGACCAAAATCTTCATGCCCTTCTGTATTAGAGGATTAACCTTTTTTAGATTAAAATCTACCTTTGCCTCTCATTGGAGATGATGATGGACCTCTCTTCACACCTCTTCTAAAATTATTCCTCTTGTTCTTTTCTTATGCCTTTAATGAGAGTTGATAAGCATCATCCAGGATATGTATCCATAGCATACTCATCTCATCTTTTATGGTGTAACCCAACCAATTTATGTACCGTGTAGCCTTCTGTTCTTCATACTCTCGTTCTTCCACCCTAATTGACAACTTGTAAAATTCATTAGTATACTCCTTAATGTTGAGATCCTTTTGTCTTAGGTTTTCAAACCTTTGAAAGAGTTTCTAAGCATAATCTACAGGAAGAAAATTTTCTTTCATCTTCTTTACCATTTTATTTCAGTTTTGAATCTTGCCCTTTCCATTCCCTTTTCTTTCATTTTGTAGTTGATCCTACTGGATCAATGCATGTTCGACCAACTTAGTGCATGCAAACTTAACCTTCTTCTCCTTTGAAATGTTTTTCCACTCAAATAATTTTTCCATGCAATTTAACCAGTCAATCAACTCCTTTTGTCATAACCCTCCACCATAATCAGGAACATTAATCGTGATGCCATCATTCTTTCCCTCTAAAGCTTGGATCAATATCTCCTCAAATGGTCTCTCATTTAAGGTTTCTTCATCTCCTCCCTCATTTGTTAATGGAGGTCCTTCTTCAGTATCACTATCTGGGTCTACATCCTCATTTTCATGTCTCATTCTAAGCTAGGTGACTTATCCTGTGAGTTCAACAACTTGTCTTTGTAGCTCCTGTATATACCTATTCATATGGGCATAACCTCCCGTCCCACATCTAGCCGTGATTATATAAAATAGAGGAAAAAAATTACACAGAAAAATGTAATACGTTACCTTAACTATTTCCACAAGATCAAAATCTTGCTTTGATAGCAATTGATGTGAATCCAACTGCAATATTTTGTTTGATCTTAGCCATATTGAAACAAATTATCCTTGTACCACACATGCCTTTGGATTTAATTCATCACTTGGTTGTTTACATTTAGGTCCCATAGAAATTTCTTCATTGGTACTGACATTTCATCTCAAGTAATCATCTAAGAGAAAATGAGAATCGTTATTGGTATTTGATTTATGTCTAGTTCTTGGCCAAAAATCACCTTCTAACATATCTCTATTGATAAAGGGATTATCTAAAGCATATAAAACATTTTCACAATACCTTATCTTTGGTAACCAAAATGCTTTCCCTCCATCTATAGAAATTTTACTTCATTGACTAATATAGGCTCTTATTCATGTCTTTAGTTCATCCATCTCTTTCAATGTCTTAAATTGCACTTGTTAAGTTTTCCCTTTAGGTAACTTTGGGCCTCCATTAGGCAATGTACTCCAAACTTTGATAGGATTAGACCATGCAAGATCCCTTTTTTTTTCTTTGTATTTCATCATTGGTATTCCATTTATAACATGGAATTTAATGTATTGAGTCTTGCTAAGACCCAATATCCTGTGAATCCCATCAAGTAAATGTGCCCCCAAAAATGCATTGAAATCATAGACATATTCAATTAGGTATGGTGTGAATGAACTTGAATTATCCAAGAATTTTCTATATGCATCCATGATTTTTGGTAGAGAATATGTATCTTCTCGCCATAACATAACAGATAATCTCCCAAAGGTTCCATAAATATATTCATGGGTGTGTCCTACTAGTAGAAACCTTACATACATTGTATTAAAACCCCTTATGAATGTCAACATTGATACAAAACCAAATAAATAAATAAAATTACTATCACTTCAAGAATTTTCCAGTTATAAGTAGAGGATAGGTGGATTTTTTTGAGTGAAAAAGATGTTTCAGATACATTTGTTGAAAGGAATTGCATTGTTGTACCCTTATACACTTGAAATTTTTTATATGAATCATTTTGTAATAATGCATCATGTAGTGGTTGTTTTGATGACCCATTCTTTTAAAATAAGTTCCTATATACATCAACCACAGGTTCTTTGAGCATGCAAAGGCACAAGGCTATTGATGTCATTGTGAAGTTTGAACCTCTTTCTAGAAATGGAAGGCTAAAGTGACTAAAACCCCTTGTCTTATGTCCATGAGTAAGAATACCTGTTAAAGAGACTGGAAGGTTCCAAAGCTTACTAACTGACTTAGAATTCTTCCCCAACCTTGGTATGGAAGTCTTCATCTTATCCATCTTATCATGCATAATGCTTAGTAATTTTTCATGGTTTTCCTCGTATTCAATCTTGTGGGAATAATAGTCTACACAACAACTTGTAATGTAATCATTGTGACATTTTTGATACTTTTGCAACTTCTTGATTATTTTTGGGTCAGTTGTGCCTTTCCGTTTGTTTGCAATATCCACATGCTTTGCAAAAAAATAATTATTTTCCATTGAAACATCTTGAAAATGTTCTGACCATGGCTTGTTAAATTTAGATTGTGACACTGGAGGGAGATTTAGTATTTCAAGATCTGCATTACACTTTTTAAGAATTGAACATTCGGTATAATTTTCTAGCAACATTCTTAGAGGAACTCTTATTCCAGCATGATTTATGGAGTGAGTCAAATGAGGAGCTATATCTAAATTTTCATTAAAAAAAATTCTGATACTAGAAATCATTGCCATAGTATTTGGCCTTGATTTTTGTAAATTAAAATTACCATTCACTACCCTGATATCACCATTTTAAAAGTCTTTCTTATATTTAAATAAGCTACTTCTAGGTATTCCAAAAGCATTAAATCAAGAATTTTGACATACATCAAAGGTGTCAAACTTCATGGTAAGAATGTTTCTATTCCTTGTTATGACATTTCTCTTTATAAATCCATTTGCTTCCAATGCATTCAACACAAAATCTCTTCTTGAACCCTCACTTTTATATCTAATCTCAGTCCAACCTCTAGTAATTTATCCACTAGGTATTATGGAGCTAAGACATTTATTTTTGCAAAAATTCATCTTTCTTACTTTATCCAAGAAATATAATTCATCTTTTTCTTCAGTAGATCTTTCATTTGATATATTGATGTTTGATGCATTGGGCTTTAAACGTTTTTGATGTCTATATGGCCTTCATGTCAAAGGGTTTGTATATGTGTAATTCATGGCATCAAAATGAATTGGACATGACAATTTAGGAAGTGATTATTCTAATGCACTCCACATATTGACTTCTGTCTCCTTTAGAACTTCCTTCATTTTCACATCCATCAGTGAACCACCAAGGTATGCTAGTTGAATTGCAAGCCATTGGAAAGAGGGAGGAATACCTTCCTTATTCACTTTCAATGCTTTATTGGTCAAGATTGAAAGCATTTTGATTCAGCCCACTACAATTTTTTATAGGTAGGGGTTGATTTCTATTTGGTTTGGAAATTCAACCCCTATCTCTGTTAAGGAAACTTGGAATTGTCCCCTCTCCAACATATCCATTCTCCTTTGAGAGGGGAATAGATGTGATTAACTTTCCCTGAGTTCCTCTAAGATTTCAAGTTGTGATCATAGGCGTGAATTTTTTGTGGACAGATAAGGAGAAAATTGATGCTTAATTTGAAGGTTTTTGGCTATCTTATATTGGGATTCTTCCATCCCTTCTTCCCATGAATGAAGCTTGGTGCTTCTCTTTTTTGTTCTTCTGTAGTTAATTTAGCTTGAATGTAGTTTTGAAACCTTGTTTGAATGTAAAAAAAATCTTTTCACCTAAGTGTTGGTTGGAATTGTGTTTACCTCTTTCCCATGGTTTTGGGGGAGGCTAGTAGGTTTGCTTAGTTTCCTTGGAGGTATGTAACGATGTCATTTGGTTGGGTGGTCAACCAAGATTTATTCTATGGTTATTTCAGATGTTCTCATTGTATTCAATTTCATCATCATATAAATCATTTACATCCATTGAATTACAATTCAATGTTTCATCTATATCATTGAAATTGGGTATTGATGAATCATAGTGTGCTCACATTTTCTTCTCATCCCATGCAATATAGTACCCTTTATTTTATATTTCTGCTAATTTTTTTGCTTCATCAAAAAAATAAGGCAACCAAGCTTTCCCATCCAATATTTTATCTACACGAATGAAAAATAAACCTTCTCCCATTACTCTGCAATATAGAGTTTTTCTACTTGGATAAACTCGTCCCTCAGTAACATTCAATCCTTGTGAAAATAAATCAACATGTTGTGCTTCTTAAAATATGTGAAGCATTGTAGGAAATCTATAAATTTAAAAATGAATAGATTAATACATATAAACATAATATATAGATAAAAAAGAGGCAACTATAAAGAAATTAAAAATCAAAGAGAGAAAGTAGACATATTTTTTACTATAAATTATATTTCCCATCAACATGAAATTTGCCATGTATAGCTAATAAAAACCAAAATATTAAGTACACATTCTAAATTAAATCTATATGTTTCTTATTTAAACATGGTTTATGGTGCTCACATGTTTTATAATGTAACAAAATTTTAATTCAACAAATACAATAGGGAAATGGGGAGCCTCACATTCTCTACTTTTATTGATTTTCACTTTAAGAGGCCTCCCATTCTACATCCTAAGTGTTTCTTCACTTTGATGTAGAATGGAAGAGCTCTCATTTTCCTCCTTAACTATTTTTCCTTTGACAGTAGAATGGGAGGAATCTCATTCTTACTCTTGATTATTTTTACATCTTTGTTGTTTCTTCACTTCGATTTAAAATGGAAGAGATTCCATTTTTCCTTTTTGAATATTTTTTCATTTAAATTTAGAATGGGAGGCCACCTGTTCTAACTATTAAATGTTTTCAATTTGAACGAGAATGTAAGGTATCTCATTCTCCTTATAGAAATTATTTGTCTAAATGAATTATATATATATATATATATAGGGAAAGGGACGGTGTGTGTGTGTGTGTGTGTGGAAGTTTATATTATCAAAACAATATTGGAAATTATTTAAAAATGGCATTGTATAATTTAAGAAAGTGTTATATGTGTGTGTGAGGGTAGAGGGGAAGTTTGGATGGTTGTCCCAAACTGACCCTCTCTCCCCTCTTACTACATCTTCTGCTCCCCAAAAATTCATGGCCACGGCACTACCGTGGCCTTCCCCTACACATAACCAACCTATAACACTTTGTCTTTAACAATGTGAGCCTTCCCGTTCTGGCTTATTTATTATTTTTCATACCCGTTTCAGGGATAACAAAAGGCCTCACATTGTGTGTGTCACTTTGAAGATTGAAAGGCTTCCCATTCTCCGTTTTGATTATTTATTACTCCATCTGAAATAAAATGAGAGACCATTCCAATATTCTCAATATCCTGTTATGTAAGAATGAGCTCACTATTTAAATAAAATGATAAACTTGCAGATCCTTTCATGGATCATATTTAAACCAAAGAAGAAACAATGAATTTTAATCCAATTGTAAAAATATAGATTTGTGATTAAACCTAAATGAATATTAAACTTAAAAGAGAACACAAATGGATTGAAAGCCTTCTAAATATTCTTTTTTTTTACTTTGAGGGATTATGTCTCATTCTTCTTATATATTTTTGTTTACTTTGAGAGAACGATGTCTATCTCTTGTGAATGGTTGTTTTAACTTTTTTTTCACTCTAAGTGGGGATGACAGGCCCTAGACTATAGTTTTAAAGATTTTATTACTTCTAGGGAGAATGGGAGGCCTCTCATTCTCCATCTTGATTATTTTGTTTACTTTTAGGGATGATAAGAGGGATTCAAATGAAAGGCCACAAATATCCCTTTTAAGAAATATTCACTTTTGAGGAGACTGGTATGCTTCCCATTCTTCATGTTGATTATTTTTATACTTTGAGGTATAACGAGAGACCTTACATTATTATTTACTTTTGAAGAGAATGGGAGGCTTTGCATTCTCTGTGTTGATTATTTTTTTATATTTTGAGGGATAATGAGAGACCCTACATTTTTGTCAGTATAATTTTTAAGAATGCTTCATGTTATCCCAAATTGTCCCCCTAGGAAATTTGGTCAAGACAACTCCTGCACATAAGGAAATTATGAAGGAAATGACTCAGATCTGCGAGCTCACATTCCAAGATGACAAACAAGGTTGCAGGAAGACTCTATAATGGAATAGCGGGGCCTACAAAAGTTTAAATGACCCTGTGCGAGAAAAAAGAGAAGCTCAAACAAGTGTCGCATCTCCACGTGTCTCAAGACGAAACAGAGGCAGGGGAAAATGGTCAAACAAAGCCAAAAGGCAAGGCTTCGAGGCCGCGGGGGTTTTATGAGTTTTACGTTTCACGAAAAGGGGAAAATATAAATTATGGACCCGTGAGCCTGATTTTTTCTCTAATCTAACTGTCACTTGTCACATATCAAAGGGGACCCATTTTTAAGTTGTTTTCCCAACCTCCTGTACAGACCCGATACAAACTTTGAAGGGGCATATCTTTCGACTCAGGGCTCAAACTATTGTGAATCTGACACTGTTGGAAGCATCTCGACGTCCTCTATGCCATGAAAGGATTAAAAATAATTTTTCAGGCCCTGGTAGGTAAAAGTAAAGAAGATTCTTTCAAACCATTAACGCAGAATCCAATCTCTTCAACTACCATATCTTATTTGATTCAATCCGCTGGGAAACCAAAAGTGAAAATTTATGGGATAATTTGTAGAAGGCATTGATATTAATTGGTTGAGATTTCAAAGTGGAATACGATGCATATCTCGGGGTGGTTGAAGTAGGATTTGAGTTTTTTCCCTTTTCTATCTCTCTTATTATTTCTATATATTGTAACACTTCTCATTTTAAATAGGAGAGACATTTTGGGCATAGAGAAACTATGTCAAATTTGTTTCTCGACACCATTGTTGAGCAGCGAACCTTCTCCCATGCTTGGAAAATGTATTTTTGCCTCTATTCTAGAAATGTAATGGTCTATGCACATTCTAGAGCAATAAAAATGTGTTTTTGTGGTGTTCTTCAACCCTTTGCATCATTTTGTTGTTTCTCTATGCCTCTCCCTTCCATATTTGTTTTTTTATGCATGTATTTCATATTTGCAGCTGCAGGATGTTGTGTTTCATGGAGTTTAATGGCGAATTTGAAGATCTGGGTCATGTCACTTATGTCTGACCTCCCTCATCTCCATTTTCTCTGTTTCTTTCTCCCTAAATAGTATATCTCATTCCCTTTTCTCAGTGTTATCACCTCTGTAGTGTAGGATTTCTTTATTTTCATGCTCTCTCTCTCTCTCTCTCTCTCGTCTCTCTCCTCCTCTCTCTCTCTCTCCTCTCTCTCTCTCTCTCTCTCTCTCTCCTTGGTCCCTTGGAATTGTTAGCTTAGGAGTAGATAGTCACATTTCCTTCCTTAGAAGTAGTTTAGTATTAGGATTAAGAAGAGGAACCACCCTTCTCTGGAAGATCATTCCCATTTGCAAGTCTCACATCTTGGGGAATGATCCAATGTTATGCAAATCACACCAAATGACCTTGCCTTAGAAAAGCATATACGCAACTCATTTGGGGGTGCTGTGATTTCACACTAACACTTCACTTTTAGGGAGAATCAAAGGCATCACAATCTCCATCTTGATTTATTTCTTTTCTTTAAGGGATAATGAGATGTCTTCCAATGAGATGCCCCCACTATCGCTTTTAATAATTGATCACTTTCAAGGAGAATGGGAGGCCTCCCATTCCCAATATCCATTATTTTTTAAATTGAGGGTTTATGTCTTATTCTCCTTGTAGATTATTCTTAACTTTGTGAGAATTATGTCTTTGTATTTCTCTTTTTAATGATTATTTGAACTAATATTTCACTCTGAGTGGGAATCAGAGGCCCCGAAAGATACTTTTTAAGTGGGAATTAAATGTAAGAACAAAAGAGTGAAAAGAGAATGAGAAATTTTTCATTCTCTCTCAATATTTATTTTTGAGGGTGAGGGAGAATTGAAGGACTCCCAATCTCCTTAAACAATTATTATTTAATTTTTATTGAGAATAGAAAGGTTTATAATTTTGGGTAGACTATGATGTATCGAAATCCCCCTCATACTTACAATATTTTCCTTCAAATTAATAAACACTTGTTTGAAGGAGAATGGAGGTCTACCATTCTCCTTCATAATTGTTATCATAATTTTAAGGAGAATGGGAGGCCTCCAATTCTCCTTCAAAAATATTTTTTTAATTTGAAGGAGAATGGGAGGCCTCCCATTCACTCTTTTAATTTTTATACTTTAAACAAGAATATGAGGTTTCTCATTATCTCTCAAAGATGATAAAAATCAATATTGAGAATGAGAGGCTTCTCATTCTCCCTCAATGTGAAAAATTAGAGAATGAGAAACCTCTCATTCTTGTTTAAAGTATAAATTTTTTTTTTTTAAATATTTGAAGGATAATGGAGGTCTACCATTCTCCTTCATAATTTGAAGGAGGATGGGAGGTCTTCCATTCTCCTTAATATTAAAAAAAAAATTATGAAGGGGAGTGGAGGCCTCCCATTTTCCTTAATTTTTTTTAAATCTGAAGAAGAATGTGAGGCCTCGCATTCTTTTTCAAAAATATTTATTTGATGTAAAGGAGAATAGGAGGCCTCCCATTTATTATTTTATTTTTTATACTTTAAACAAGAATGGAGGGTTTCTCATTCTTCTTCACACTTGTTTTCATAATTTGTAGGAGAATCGGAGCCCTCCCATTCTCCTTCAAATTAAAAAAAAATATGAAGGAGAGTGGAGGCCTCCCATTATTTTTCAAAAATATTTTTTTAATTTGACGGAGAATTCGAGGCCTCCCATTTTCCTTTAAATTAAAAAATAATTATGAATGAGAGTGGAGACCTCCCATTCTCCTTCAATATGTTTTTTTTTTAATTTGAAGGAGAATGTGAGGCCTCTCATTCTTCTACAAAATAGAAAACATATTAAAAGTGAGATTGGAAGGTTGGGAAGCTACCCTTTATGCTTGAAGGTGAAAAATAATGTTAAAATTATGTTGATGGCTAATGAGAATAAAAACAGTGAGCTTATTCAAATTAATTAATACATTTACTTTTTTTGTATAGATTCATATTGTTTTTTATTTAATCTTACAATGTGAATGTTGAAGTCAAAATATCACTCTTTTAACATTAAATAGTCATATGCATATAACTCTAAACTTAAAAACCCACAATTTCTAAATTCTAAATATTTGTTTCTCGTGCATTGCATTTAAAAATGTGAGATTTTTGAAATAGTTCATTACAATGAAAATAAATTTCATAATAAAAATAAAATCAATACATGATTTTTTTGTTTTTGAAAATAGAGAAGAAATAACAAGAATATTTTAAACTTGAAGTCATTCCAAAAGATATAGAAATTTATAGGTATTCTTCATTTCTTTAAACATCTTCAATCATGGTTTTTGACATTATATATAAGTCTAATAATAAAAATTAATTTTGAAGCTTTTTTTTTTAACACAGAAGAGAAGAGATAACAATAATTTTAGAAAATGCAAGTGATAGTAGAAGAAGCAAATATTTACATGTATTTTCTTTTTTAAAATATGTTTAATCATATTCAAATAAATATGGAAAATGTAGAGAAATGGTACCTATAAAACTTGTATTTATATTAATATGTAGTTTTTCCTTTCCTAGTATAAATTTAGATGCATATAACTCTGATATATTCCACTTCGAAGATAATATTAAATAATGTAATGTGTAGTTGAGTTGAACTTTATATTTGTTGGATCGGCCTTTAGTTTTTTCTGAGATAATTTTCAAATCCTGTAGTTGCTACCATGAATGAACATTTTTAATCTTTGGATCACCTTCAAATCATATAGCCCCTTCCATTGATGAAAATTCTATTTTTATTGAGAGAACTTTCAAATCTTGTTGTTGATTCCATGATTATAAAACTGCATTAGGATTTCATCATCTAGTAATCCTGTAAAAACTAAATTAACGAAATGGAAAAAATGTTTGAATTTTTTTACAACCCTTTTTGTAGTGTTTTAGATTCTTTGCATGGATTTTTTAAATTTGAAATAGGCAGGATGAATTTGAAAATGAAAATAGATGGAATAAATATTTTTAATATATAATCACATTTTTTTTATTATTGGCAAATAGTTTTTTGAAAGGGACTATACCCTTGAGTACAAAAGATGGCCTAGGAGCCAGAATAGGAATGAGAACCAGAGAGAAAAGGATCAGAATGTAAATGTGACAATGAAGCTCAAAGTAGCCAAAAAATAGCTACCCAAACGAGACAAAACAACAAAAATAGTGCAAAAAAGTAGTAGAGAGACCGCAAAAAAATAACATAAAAACATACAAGAACAGCTAAAGCATCTACAACTAATTTTTGGCAGCTTTGTCAATGCTAATCTTGATATTCTTCTACGAGTGGAACATACCCAAAGTTGTCATGTGGGCATCGTCATTATTATCCAGCTACTCAAGGGTCCTTTTGCTTTCCTTATCGTTACCCCAAAGTGTTTCCGGAACACCGCTGAGGTTGTAGACACTTTTGACATGTTGCTCAATGAACTCCTCAATCACCCTAAAGATGGCCATGTTGTAATCATGTCGATTTTTTACCTTCCCTAAACGGGAGTCTAAGGAGTTCAGCTTCTTGTAGATATCATCAATCTGGCTGCTATCAATATCCACCTCCTCCTCCTTTTTCCTCTTGCCTTTCTGTTTAGCCAAGTTCTTAACCTCATCCTTCAGCAGTTTCATATCAGCCTCTAAGGCATCAAGCCTTTTTGAAGAGCTTTCCATATGCACATCCTGGGGACTGGCACTACTAATATTCAGAAGGTCATGTGCAATTTCAATTTCATGAGGCTCCTTCTCCACAACAAGAGTCTCAAGGTTAAGCTTTCTAGAAGCCCTAGAAACCGGTCTGTTCGAGGTGGAGGTGAAGTGGGGGGCGGGAGCAGTAGTAGGGGGAATGGAAGAAGAAGCTTGGATGGCTGGCAGGGGGGTGACAGCAATGGTGGTGGGGGCAGAGAATGGAGAAACAGGGCTGGCAGCAGCAGAACCCGACAGAGGGGGAACCAAGCTAGGAGAGGATGGGAGACCAGGATACTTAAGAAGACAGCATTTATGAAGTAGCAAAATAAGCCCTTGGTGTAAAGGAACCACTTGGGTATGCTTCTGAAACTCCAAAATGAAGCGCTCAAGAGAGTTCAGCAAGTAATGGGGAAAACAAACCAAGCGATTCCTACGGAAGTGGTTAAGAAAGATAAGATGCTTAGCAGGAACAGTGATAAACCTTCCTTCCAAGGAGATGAACCGTATCATCATGCGAGTAACCTCATCATAAGGTGGAGGGATCAAGCTAACAAGCAGGCCCGTTGTAACATAGATCAGCTTCTCAGATCCCTCCACAAATCTCCTCTCTTCAACATCTCTGTCGACCCTTTTGTTAAAGAAATGGTAGCCCTCCAAACTAAGGCCAGTCGCTTCAGCAATAAGTTCTTCATTAACGAAGATCTTCTACCCCCCATATTCAACAGTCCTCTCCTTCCATTCCTTCACAAAACGCACAAAGATGCTTTGATCATGCCCCTGAACCTTCTCCATGAAGTTGGTGATGCCACCCTTGCTGAGTATGCTCCATAGCTCAATATTATCCTTCCAGTCCGGGTCCCCACTAGGCTCAATTTGGTAAGGGGGTCCCCCCATCTTCTTTGTGCTTAACTGTTTGCAACAAATTCCCAAATTCTTATGAGCGCTGGAACCCGTCCGCTTCTTGCTATTGTAATCTGCACAATATTGGAAATGAGAGTCGTTGCTTTTCCCACAAATGGCTGCGTGTGAACTGATTTGAGTCTGTGGAAAATCACATGTGGGAATAGCCTGCTCCCTGTCATCAATCACATTACTACTGTCTTTGGTTTCCGTGGAGCTTTGTATCCAGATTTTAGCAGTCGCAGTGTAGCCCGCATGCGCGATTTTCAAATCAATGTAACTCCACTTGGAATTCCCCATATATTTCACACTATCTTGTTTATTTGACATGATTTGCATCATCATATTCTTTAAGTCAACATGTGTGGGAGTATTATTCATGCTGATCCACACCCAAAAATCATAACTCAGATCTAGATATTGCTTGCGTATAGAAATCCACATGAATGTTGTTTTGAAGCTGCTTAGGGATGCTATTATTATCCCAAATAGTGAGGTTAACATTAATGCCATAATTATCCAGCGCATCCGCCAATTTATTACCCTCTCGGTAAGTATGCATGATCCTAATGTTATTGAAAGTATGACTAATACTTATGGACTCTGAGATAAAATCCTTGATGCTCCAACTTGGAGATGAGCACTGTTTAAGAAGATTAATGATATTCAGGGAGTCCCCTTTAATAATGAGGTTCTGAATATTTTGAGTCTGGGTAATTCTTAGACCCCATAGAGCAGATAATGCTTCGGAAAAATGATTAGTTTGAATTCCTGTTTTCCCAACATACGCAGCAATCATATTACCTTTATGATCTTGTATCGCTCCTCCTCCTACCACAATCCTAGAGTTTCCCTTAGGGGCCCCATCAAAGTTCAACTTATACCAATTAAAAGCAGGAGGATACCATTTAATCGAAGATCTATCAATGCTATTCTCGGGATTGCTCCAACTGTTGATAGTTCCTATCTACCAATTGGATAAGATGTATTCTTCATTCTCTGGATATCTCTTGTTCTTGGGGGGTTTAAATCTAGCAATATTCTCTTTGATACCAATAGAAATTTTACCAATACTAAGTTTATAGTTTTGCTTCTTATTTCAGAAGATAATATCATTTCTATCCTTCCGTATCCTCCAGATTAAATGAGGGATAGCCAGCTTCCAGATCCTTTTGACAACACAATGCCTAAAGCGTAGATTCCATTGAGTCCATGGCTGATTTAGATCCTTTGGAACCACCCATAGAGCTTCAAATTTAGAGAGGGAAAAACTCCATATTCTGGTAGCATACTCACAATGTATGAACATATGACTGATATCCTCAGAATCTTTCTTACAAATATGACACCTATTAGGAATTATAAATCCTCTTCTCATCAGGTTATCAGTGGTAAGAATCCTACCTTTAATAGCCAGCCAAAGGAAATAAATTATTTTAGGAGTTAATTCAGTCATCCAAATCTTATTCCAATTGAACTCTGCTTGACTACTGTGGAAGAAATTATTGTAACCAGTTTTGACAGAGTAATTCCCATCATTGGAATTATTCCATACCAGCTCATCCTTGGAGTCTAGTTGACTTAAGGGAATAATATCTAATTGATCTTGAAGGGAAGAAGAAATTTACATCAGATCATTTCTCTTCACAGAAAGTTTTTTCTAATTCTTGCTTGTACCATTTTCCTCAATATAGTCCTTGATTTTAATGTCATACTTTCTTATAAGACTGTCTTTAACAATCCCAAATCTATCCATGAGATTGCCATTAAACCAATTATCATCCCAGAAGTTAATGTCCCTACCATCCCCCACTTTCCATTTACCACCCTGCTTAATGAAATTTCTTCTCTTAACCAAATTGTTCCAAAAGATGGAACCAAAGGGAAGGTGCTCATCTTGCAGGAAAGAGTACACAGATTGATGATTCGGGTATTTTGCTTTAATTAAATCAATCCAAGGTTGTTTCTCAGACAGTATTCTCCAGCCCATTTTAGCAATGAGGGCCTCATTCATTTTCTCAATATCTTTTATACCCAGACCTCCCATAAACTTCGGGGTACAAACCTTATCCCAAGCCACTAAGTGAAATTTGAACTTCTCTTCCATGCCTTGCCATAAAAAAAAAATTTGAATCCTTTCAATTTTATCTTTGAAGGAAGATGGGATCTTGTAGAGCGACATGACATAAATGAGCATATTTTAAAGAGTACTTTTGATGAGCAGGCACTTACCAGCACTAGATAAAATGGCTCCTTTCCAACCAGCCATTTTTTTTGGAATCTCTCCAATAAATCATCCCACACCTTACAAGAGACTTTCCTAGTTCCGAGAGGAAGGCCCAAGTAAGTGGCTGGAAGCGCACTTATTTTACAACCCAGAATTTTAGCAATTTTAAGCTGCCTTTCCTCAGGAGTGTTGAAAAAGAAGATGGTGCTTTATCATAATTAATCTCTTGCCCAGAAGCAGATTCGTAGAGCCACAGTAAAGCCTTGGTAGCCTTGGCTTCAATGACTGATTCCAGAAGAAGAAGGATAGTGTCATCCACAAATTGTTGATGGGAGACATCTTGACTGATGGAAGTGGGTTTAGAGCCATTTAAAATCCCGTCATTAACCGCTTTTCCAATTGTTCTACTAAGCCTGTCATCCAAAAGAATGAAGAGTAAGGGGGAGATAGGGTCCCCTTATCTAAGTCCTCTGCTGCTAGTGAAAAAACCCAAAAGCTCACCATTAACTACCACAGAGAATCTGGCCGTAGAGATACAAGCCTTAATAATTCTTCTAAATTTTTCCGGAAACCCAAATTTTGTGATATATAATCACATTTTGACTCCCACAAAAATTTGAAAATAAAAACATGTTGGGTTTAAAAGTTATAATAGAAAACTCTTTCAAATTAAAAATGAGGCGAGACAAATTTGAAAATGAAAATAGGCAAGATATCTATTTTTTAGAAAATAATTACATTTTTACCTCATAATGATTTTTAAAATAAAAATAGGCAGGATAGTTATTATTCAGTAAAAATTTATGTATTTACTTATAAATACAAAAAATAATTTACATTTAACAATATTAATAGAAATTTAAAATGATGGGGATTGAATTTGAAAGTTAAAATTAAAAAATTGATACATAAATTAAAATAGTGGAAATAAATTAAATATTGCTAGACAGTATTTTATTGAAAATAAAAATAGACATGATGAAATAAAAATTAAAAATAGGTAGATATAAAAATTTAAATAAGTCAAAAATAATAATTATAAGAAGTAAAATGAATAATTCTAAAATAATAATAGAGACAAAGTATTATATGTGTGATTAAGTGATGTGTTACAAATACTTGAGTTTAAGTTGTTCATTCTAAAAAAAAATTAGTGAATATTATTTAATGTATAGTCATTTATGTATAATTTTGAATTTAAAATGCTTTATTAATTATTTAATATTTTTTACAATAATGTTAAATTAAAATATTGTTATTGAAATTTTAAATTACTTTGAAACTAGCCAAATAGCAATTGTAAAATAAAGATCTAAACTAACTAGCAATGTTAAATTAATGTAATAATTTAACATTGTTTAATCAATATAACTTTATTGATGTTCAAACTAAATTAAATATTAGAATATTATGTTTTTGATAGGTGAATGTTGATAAGTAAAATATTAGAACATTTATTATTATTTTTAATTAGAATTCTAAAAAATGCATCATTATGAGAGAGAATGAGAGACCTCACTTTCTCCCTATTAGTAAAGTTTTAAAATTTAAGGAGAATCATAGGTCTTCCATTATAAATTAACATTATTTTACTTTGAATGAGAGTGTGAGAAATTATATTTTCCTTTGAACTTGAGGGAGAATGGGAGGCATCCCAACCTTCATCAAATTAAAGTATTCGAGTGATAATGGCAAGTTGTTGACTCTCACTCATAGTTCTGATTTTTAAGAAAGAATTAAGACCTCATTCTACTTTATATAAAACAAATTGATTGATTTTCACATTCAAGAAGAATGGGAGGCATCTCATTCTATGTCGTCAATTTTTGTTCTCTGTAAGATAGAAAATGAGGTTTGTCATTATCTTTTTATTTATTTTAAATTGATGTAAAATCAAAGGCCTCCCTTTCTAAAATTTTTTTTTTTTAAGTATGAGGGATGAAGGGAGAGATCCCATTATCTATCTTAATTTTTTTTACGTTGAGGTATAATTGGATGCCTTTCATTCTCCATCTTGATTCAATATTTTGTAAGGGAAAAATATAATAGGAGATTGAGAATGAGAGGTCTTCTAATCCCTTTTAATTTATTTATAATTTGAGGAAGATTGGGAGGCCTCCCATTTTTCCTCTATTTTTTTATTGAGGGAGAAACATTTTATTTATATTGAGGAATAAAGGGAGGCCTCCCTTTCTAGCTCATAATTATTTTTCAATATGAGTTTGATTGGGAGACCTATCATTCTCCCTCTTCATTATTTTCTACTCCGAGGTTGCAAAATATTATTAGAATAGAATGGTAGGCTTCCATTTTTTGAAATAATAACTTATAATATTTGAAATAATGATATGAATCTATTTTCACCTCTTGATTATAAGTTGACTTTGAGGGAGATTTTTTTTTTTCAAAATTGATAGAGAAACATTATTTTTTTCAACATTGAGAGAGAAAGGGATACATCTCACTTTCCATCTCGATTATTTTTATATATGTGTGAGAATTGGAGACCTCCCATTATTCTTCTTTCCCCATCTTCCTCTTGATTATATTTAGATAGGAGTGAGAATGGGAGACCTTCCATTCTATCTCTTGATTATTTTTTCTTTGATATTGAACACTATTATTGGAAAAGAATTATAAGCCACCATTCCATTAAAGAAATTATCAAATTCAGAGAATGGTGTGCCTCACATAGCATGGAGAATTGTTTTATAATTTTAAGCAACTTTGGTTGCCTGCCATTTTCTCTTTTGATTGTAAGTTTATTTTGAGGGATAAAAATTATTATTTGCATGTTGAGATAGAAAGGGAGATCTCCCTTTATACCTCATAATAAGTTTTCAATATGAGTGAGAATGGGAGACCTCCCATTCTCCTTCTTTTTTATATTTTACTATGATGTTGAAAAATATTATTGGAAGAGAACAGTAAGCCTACCATTCCATATAAAAAATGTTTATAATTTTAGGGAGATTGGGAGGATTATTTTTTCCCTCTTGAATAGTATTATTGGAAGAGAATGATAGGCATATTTTCAATATGAGTTAGAATTGGTGACCTCACATTCTCCCTCTTTATTATATTTTTCCTACATGGTTGAAAATTATTATTGGAAGAGAATGTTAGACCTTTAATTTCATAAAAAAAATTATATAAGAAAATGGTAGGCCTTCCATTCCATGAAAAAATGATATTTAAAATTTTAGAGATATTAGGATTCCTCTCATCTTACCTCTTGAATGTAAATTTATTTTTAGGGAGAAAGAGAGGCATTCATTTTTACCTAATAATTATTTTTCATTTTATGTAAAAAAGGGAGACATCTCATCCTCCCTCTTGATCATTTACTTACTCTCATGTTGACAACTATTTTTTGAACAAAATGGTAGGCCTCCCATTCTAACAAAAAATAATTTATATTTTTAGGGAGATTGTAAGGCCTCCTTTTTACCCTCTTTATTGTAATTTTATTTTGAGAGAGAAGGGAGATTTTCCTTTTTACATCATAATATTTGTCAATATTACTAATAATTAGAGACATCCCATTCTCCCTCTTGATTGTTTGTATACTCTGTTGTTGAAAACTATTAATTATTGGTGATCAAAATTTTCTTTTTCAAAATTTATTAGTAATTGTACATTAAATTATTCATAAATGTATATATTATTGAAAATATTGAATTTTAAAATTTATTACATTTAATAAATTATCCACTTTTAATTTTATTTTTCAATAAAAAGAATTTTGAGAACTTTGAAATTGTAGACCTCCTTTACATATTATATGTTCTTAAAAATGATATACGTATAAATGTAAAATTTAATTTATCTCATTACATTGATTTATTTAATATAAAACTAATATATTATAAGATTCTCTATATAATTATGTATGTGTAGTTTAATATTAACATTATGACATTGGTCTCAGAAAATAATTATACATTCACAATTTTATTGTGAATAGAATGTTTAAAATTTTGAATCTAAAATTGTGGATTCCACCTAAAATTTTATTGTGGAAACAAAAAATGTTACAAATCTTGTGGTAATTTCTAAAATTTGAATATTGTCGTAGATTCACATATATATTTTATTTTGAACTGTAGAAATTTTCACACTTTGATGTCACATTATCATTCTTTACCACAAAAAATTTGTGGGTGGATTCCACAAAATCAGATTCACAATTTTAAACATTTAATTCACAAATAAATTGTGAAAAAATTGTGGATAAGATACCCATTATCTTATAGTGATTATTTGAAGTTTACATGAAATATATTATCATAAAATAATGGTAGTCTTCACATACCTTGAAAAATTGATTTAGAAACTTAGGGAGATCAATAGGCCTCTCATTTACCTTCTTTAATGTAATTTGACTTTGAGAAAGAGAAATGTGGCCATTAGTTGGTTCTACTTTGAGGGAGAAGGGGAGGCCTGTAAAATATTCTACCTCATAATTATTTTTCCCATACTGATGGGATAAGAATGGTGTGAGACATACCATTTGTCCTTTGGAATAGTTTTTACTTTGAGGTTGAATTTTATTATGGAAACTCATAAAACATGTAATGGTTAGGCCTCCCATTTCATGAAATATATTCTTAGAAAAAATATTTATAAATTTACATCAAGGGAAAAAATAAATTTTTCCACTTTGAGGAAAAAAGAGAGAGCTCCCTTTATACCATTTAATAATTTTTCAATATGAGTGAGAATGTGAGACCTTCCATTATCTCTCTCAATTAATGGTTTATTTTGATGTTGAAAACTATAATTAGAATATAATGGTAAGACTCTCAACAACAATTTAAAATATTAAGTAAGTCAATGGTAGGCCTTCCATTACATGAAAAAATAATTTTTATTCTTAAGGAAATTGGGAGGTCTCCCTTTTTCCATCTTCTTTGATATAATTTTATTTTGACTGAGAGCCAGGAAACTATTCTTTACACTTTGAGGGGAAAAGAGACACTATCCTTATTACCTTACAACTATTTATCAATATGAAAGGGAATGGGATAACTCTCATTCTCCTCCTTGATATTTTTTAAATCTAAGATTGAAAACTATTATTGGAAGAGAATGGTAGGCCTCCCATTCTATAAAACATTGATTTATAGTTTTACAAATATTAGGAGACTTTCTATTTATTTTTATTGTAATTTTACTTTGACGGAGAAATGGAGATATTCCTTTCTTCCTCTTAATTATTTTTCAATATGAAGGAGACTGGAAAACATCTCATTTTCCCTGTTGGTTTTTTAAATATAAGGTAGAAAACTTTTATTGGAAGAGAATGGTAGGCCTCTCTTTCTATGAAACATTGATATATTGTTTTAGAGAGCTTAGGAGGCTTCCCATTTATTTTACTTGTAATATTAATTTGAGGGAAAAAAATTCACTTCTGGGAGAAAGAGAGAGCACCCTTTCTACCTCTTAATTATTTTTCAATATGAAGGAGAATGGGAGACATCCCAGTCTACCTTTTTTATTTTTTTATTCTAAGGATGCACAAACTATCATTGCTTAAGAATTGTAGGTCTCTCCTCCAAGGAAGGGTATTATTGGAAGAGATATGGTAGGCCTCGCCTTCCATGATGTTTATATTTAATTAATATTGAGGGAAACTTCATTAAATGGAGGCAGGCTAAAGAGTTCAATTATCCCTACTATGATTTGTAAGCAATTTTAATTACCTCTGAGGAAGATAAGAAAAAATTGTTTATAGTTTTTTTCACTCTATTGCAATACATCTTTGAAGATTGTATTTTCTCACTGTCATCATTATTTTTGAACATTATGTGATAATGTGGTATTCGCACTTAATTCTCCCTATTGATATTGATAGCTTTGTTCACTTTTATGCATGCAGGAACAATATTACTATACACTTGGATTTCATTTTTTAGTACTCTTCTCATTCCATGAAATATATTAGTGGAAGAGAATGGTAGGCCTCACATATCATGAAAAATGTTTTATAATTTTACGGAAAGTGGTAGGCCTCTTAATATTTTATTAATGTTTAATATTTATTTTAATCTAAAATAAATATCCCTACTATTTTATTAGTGAAAAAATAATTAGATGTAATCAAGAATTGTTTATAGTTTATTTTCATTATTGTTGATATTGAGATAACTTTGTTGAAATGTTTCATTTCTATGAACATTATGGAAAAAATTGTAGTTTATTTTCATTATTATTAATACTGAGATATCTTTGTTCAAATGCCTCATTTGTAGGAATAATATGGTAGCAATTGGTTCATAGTTTACCTTCATGTAGAGGTAGATACCATCTACAAAAATTTGATAGAGATTAAAAGATGAAAAAGATCCAAATAAATAAGTTGAAAATAAAGTAGAGACTCTCTTTTTAAAATCAGCTCCAGAACTTAGTGAAGAGGTAAAACATTTCTTGTTTGATGAAAAATTATTTTCTATTGATTTTCAAAGGTGTGAAATTGCACCTAAATATATCCAATTCAAGAAGCTAGATGAAGATGAAGTTTCAAAAATAGTTTCCTCAATGATACAAAATATGATTACAACTCCTCAAGATGCAATACTTCTTCCTTTAAACAAGATAACAAAACAACTTGCTGAAATTATAACAGAGGAGGATCTCATGGATGCGAACATCAATTTTTATATATTAGATGGGAAACACACCATTAGTGCCTAAAATTAAATAATTTACATTCCCAAATATTTTGATGTGCACAAGCATTATAGAATTATAAATTCTAGAATCATGGCCCACAATGTTCCATTCAGTACAATATATTTTATTTGCAAGCAACAAAATAGGGCAAACAGAGTGTAGTTAAGACACATTTTATTGATATGATATCAAAATCAAGAGAAATATGGATAAGTTTTCGAATACCCAAGCAACCAGGAAGGGGAAATGAAGAGTAAACAAAGTGGAAGGTGTGTATTATAATTTTATTTAAAATTTATATTTATTGAGTATTTATAGTTAAATAGAAATTAACACTTATGCTTGTAATAAATTTAAATGTAGGGGTTCATTAAAAGGTGTATGGATATATTTGAAATAGTAAAATAAGAATATTTGCAAGATAAGTTGACATTTGTGTACTTTCCTAATTCTATTTGGGAAAAGTGGGGAAAAAAATTGAACTATATAGATTGGGTGGATTAGCATGTTCACCCAAAAAATACAACCAAGATGAAATCACAAAAAATTCAATAAAACAATTCAGTGCTAATTTTTTTAAGTGCATATGTGGGCTTGATGAAAATGAATTCTATTGTTTTGATGATGAGATATATGAAGGATTTTTTTGGTTGAGGACATTATTTGAACCTAGTCAAAGATCTGAGACCATTGCCAATTATTACAAAATAATTAAGGAAGAAAGAAACACAAAATAAATTATATTTGAATATGTTTGCATGAAGGATGGTGACAATTGTATAAGACTTCAACTTGATGCAAAAAATGTGGTAAATAAATATGGAATTTATAGAACCCATTTGGCTCAATTATGTTACATAATTGGTGCAGAAAAACACTTTGTTATTGGTTAGCCAAATTCTCAAAAGGCAAATTCAAAAATTCATAAAGGAAAATAAATTGCTAAAAAGGGAAAAAGAAAACTAAATGAGGCTAAAGAACCAAAAATACCTAAAGCTGTAACAAAAATATTAGATTTGTATATTTAAGATTTTCACAACAATAATCTAGCCAGAGATCCAGATATAAATTAATTTACTTGTTTTTGCAGTTTTCCATTTGGACTCAAAACTAAATTGGAGAATATTTCTAGTTTATTTTGTTTGCATGTGATCTTCTTGTCATGGATACATGTAATATTGTTATTGATGTAACAATAAGGGACCTTATTGATATGTTCACATTTTTGGGAACAAATGCAAGTAGATGTGTTTGTGTGTTTCTGGTTCCAATTTTAAAAGTACTAGTTGTGGTAGAAGTTGTGACAATATACTTCAGAGATGTTAAGGATAATGTTTCAGAGCTTGATTATGGGTGCTATAGATTGTATACTTCCCATGGTTTTGATGGGTTTTCAGTAAAATGTGTTGTTTATGACATCCATAACCATGATGAAGAGGAAGAATAAGTTCATGTTGATTTAGATTAGGAGCATAATGAAGATGAAGTGAAATTTCCTTATTGTAATTATCTTAATCTTATTGGGTCAAGGCATCTATCCTGATTTGAGCGAATGGAGTGTTTTTGGAACAATTTGATAAAAAAATAATAACACACAAGAGGATATCAACATTATCTTCATTTATACAAGATACACATTACTTACAGCATTTGTAAAAATAGATGATCGCACTCTTGTATCAATTGTTGAAAATATTGACCAAGATTTATTTATGAAGACATTTTACAAGGAAATCTCAACCATTGAGGCTTCATGTGCATATGGTGAGTTTTGTACCTTTCTCTATAATCATAAGTTTTTATTTTTGAATGATTAAAAAAAATATATTATACTATCAAAATGTATTCTCTTAAATTAAAGTTTATTTTGTATAAGATAATATTTTTAAAAAATTGACAAATTGAGGAAGTATGTGATACTTCTCATTATCCCTATAATTTTTTTTCATGTGGCCTACAATTCTCCCTCTGATTGTTCTACTTCACTCTAGGGGAGAATGTGAGGTCATTCATATTCTCCATGAGATTTTCATGTTGATGGATAATGGGAGGCCTCCCATTCTTCCTCTAATTATTTTTCCAATTTGAGAGAAATTGTTAGGCCTGTTATTCTCACTCTTCATTGTTAATTTCACTTCAAAATATTTTAAAAGTTAGATAATTAATCATCTTCACCTGTTTTACTCTTTAACTGATAATAGGAATCCATCATTTCTCATTTATGATTTTATTACATTGATGGAGAATATGAGACCTCATTATTTTTATTTTTATTATTTTAATTTTGGAGTCTATTTTTAATTTTACATATATGTGAACTAAACAAAAATTATAATTTCACATATTTATATTTTAAATTGATTTTTTTATTGTAAATTATTTTTTAGTTTATGAATGTTTTTTTATATCTAATTGGTCATATACTTAATGATGTAAGAATTTGTGATTGATTTTTAAGATGTTTTTTAACTAAAATTTTCATTATTTTTTCATAATTGGTCTAATATTAGTGAATATTTGTTTGTAGGTGTGGAAATTTAAGAATTGAGTGTCTCTGAAACATATAAAGAACCATTTTCATTGAATTTTTGGGATGTTTCACAAGTTATTGACTTATGAAGAAAAAAACAATAGTTTCTAAGAAATGTAAATGCATATCTAATCAAAAATATTTGGAAAATGTTTCTGAGGCAAAAGATCCAATCATACCTAATGTTGTAAAATATCGAGAAAATATAGAGAATCAAGAAGTTGAGCAAGGCTCGAATAACACTACAGCTGAAACATGTAATTAACTACTCATTTTTAAATTTCATATAATATTTTTTTTGCAATTAGTGAATTTAAACTATGAATTCTATGAAACATTTATTTGTAGTTCCTGATGAAAATATAGATGGAGAGTCAATAATTCAAGGCCAAATACCACAATATTTAGGTATAGTATAAGATAATTTAGTTACTTTACTTTTTTTTAAATGTTGTAATTGGTAGTTTTTAGAGTATATGATTCAATAATTTATTTATGCAGATCTAAGTAGAAAAATTCTATTAATACTAGATTTTTAAGGTGTGATAATTTTTCAATTCTAGAACAAAGGATGTCATTATGTTCCAAGACAAAGGTTATCTAAATTTTTAAAATACATATGTACTAAATTTTAGATAGCATTTTGGTCAAGCTTATGTGGCCAAGATGTTAAATATTTAGGGAAGAGTATTTTGAAAAAATATGGGGATGGTAAGCATAGAACTTTATTTTATTGTTGTTTTGAAATGTGCATAAATACAAATTGTGAATAGGTAAAAGATCTGAATATAGTATGGTCAAATGATAAATCATATGACACTACAAATACCATATTGATCAGTTCTAAATGCTAGGGGTTCCTCAAGAAAATTGTTTTATTGCACAAATTGTTTTCCTTCTCAAAAGATATGCAAGATGATAATTGGTTAATAGCTCATGTTTGGCAGATCTTGAGCTGTTTTGAGAATGATGTAAATGTTGCAAGATCATTATTTAAAAAATTGTAAATGATATTAAAACGAAAACTTTGACCTAGTTTCATTGTAAGAAAATTTTGAAATCATTTTGAAGATATGATGTTGTATTGTAAGATAATAAAATCCATTCCAAAGTTAATATAATGTATTATTATTATTTATTTTATAGTATTGACATAAATTTATTTTTTATTTCTTGTTTTACTAGTGTAGTTATTAAAATTCTAGTAATGTTTGTCATATCTTTAACTTGAATTACAATGAATTTTTTGATTTTTATAGTAATAGGGATGTAATTTTGGAAGTTATTTTAAAGTTAGTATACATCTTGTTATTTATGTTACAACATTTCAAGGAGTTCAATTTTTTGATGTGGTTAATTTAAGGATTAATTATTAATTTAATCTCTATAATAATGTATATCATACATTTGATTCTAGTTGGAATGAAATTGTTTATATTAGGAATAGAAGGATTGTTGTTCGGATTTCAAGGATATTTGGAAATAAGCCTTACAAATTACAACATGATTTTAAATATGATTCGTATTTAAATTTTAAAAGGATTTATTCAACTGATTTACTAGAGGTTGCAAAAGAACATTTCAATCTTGCTTTTTGGTTTACACTTTTAGATAAAAAAGAAGTACATTCTTTTCTTTCACACTTTACTTGGTTATGAGATACAAAATTTGTTTTCACTTATGGAAGTGAACATTTTATAATATCAAATACATTTAAGATATCTCAAAGTGAAAATTTGATGCATGTGTATAAGAAAAGTTTAAAGGATGTTATTGATGTGTACGAAGAGAGATATGTTGATTCTAACATATTATTCAGTGATGAGGAGAAATACATATTTTAAGACTTTGGAAATCTTAATTACTTTAATATCCCACGTAGTTGGGATTTTGATGGATCTTATGAGAAAGATAAAATTGTAAAAACACATCTATGTACTTGGGTTAAACATGTGGGTCCTATAAAAAAACTTTAGTCGTTCATTGAGAACTTTTAAATTAAATATTGATGATTATTAATTGTAAGTGAAATTTAAATCATGAACTTTTTTTTGTGTAAAATATATTAAATGTATATGTTTATTTTTCTTTTTTTTTTAATTTTAATAGTGATGACATAGATATAATGAATAAGAATAAGGTAAAGAGAATTCAACTACCAAAATGGAAACAATTGATTTAGTAGTATTTTTTCACTCAATTTTGTTTGTATGAGTAAAAATAATATGGAAATTACACATGTTGAACAAGATGGCCTCCTAATCATCATTTAAATGAGATAATCGTTAAGTGACCTAGATGGAATCCTATTATATCAATATAAATAAACAATTAAAATGGAGGATAGGTGGCTTCCAATTTTACCTCAAATATCAACCAACAATTGGAAACCAAATATATTATGAAAAATTAAATTATTAAACTAGATGACATCCTATTGTGCATTTGAGATCAAAATAACCATGAAGAGATAGAATGTGTGGCCTCTCATTATCATGCAACGTAAAAACAATTGGAACAATTGGGAAGCCTTCTAATACGGTATAAAGGGTAATATATTTACCTCCCATTCTTTTTAATTAAAATTATAAAGAAAATAAACTTCTTATCTTTTTTTCCAATGTGAGTGAAAATTAATAGCAAGAATGGGTGGCCTCACATTCTCCCTCATTATTTAATTAACTAGAAATTAGAAACCAATAATGCAATTATTAAAGACCAAGACCTCAAATGTTGAAAACCAATAATAACATATTTGAAATCCAAAAAATAATATTTAAATAAAAAAATTAGATGTAAAGAAACTGATAATAAACTTCTTTAAAAAATCATTGGAATGATATTTGAGGTAAAATTGGAAGCCACCAATTAAAATGGAGGATAGGTGGCTTCCAATGTTGAATTGTAATGATTTTTTCTTCCAATGTGAGTGATAATTAATAGGGAGAATCGATGGTCCCCCATTATACCTTATTATTTAATTAACTAAAAATAGGAAACCAATAATGCAATTACTGGAGACTAATAACTCAAATGTTGTAAACTAGTAATAGCATTTTAGAAAACCAATAATAACATTTTTAAATACCAAAATTTATATGTGAAGAAAATGATAATGAACTTTTTGAAAAAAATCTTGGACTAAAATTAGTCCAAATTTAATGAAATGGTTGTTTTAATAGATCAGCAACATTTTATACGAAGACATATCCATTATAATAAATACGTAGATAATATCTACTAAATATATACCAAGGTCAATTAAATAAGATATTTATTTCTTTATTAATAAAAAATCACGAAAATTTGTGGCATAATACCAACTTTAATCATTACAAGTAATGTAGCCAAATTCTAAACAAACTTGATATATTGCAAATAATATGAACTCCAAAAGAAAATAAATCTCCTTCTTTGTTATCAAATAATGAATTACAATGTTCCCTAAACAGGAAAACAACTCCCAACTCAATTTTCCAAGCAAACTCTAACTAACTTGACTAAATCTACTCTAGGTGGCGGAAATTACTATTTAGCAGTTTACTAGAACCTGTTATTCTTAGTAAGTTCACATGTTTATTCATACATGCACAAAAACTGCCACGCATATTCGACATTCCTAAATTAGAGGAATTGTCAAATTTCTAACTCTAAATGCAACTAATAGACTAAGATTAACTAATTCCCAAAAATAGGAAAAAATCGAACTACAACTTAAATCCTAATTTTTAGCCTCAAATAGACACCCAGAGCTCAAGTTATGACCTTATCAAGTTCCTGTTGACTTTGGTGCATCAACAAGTCAAAAAATCCATAATTAGGATTATATAGTGGGGTCATATGTTTTTTCTTACAATTAGGACTTCTTCGTGAAACCATTTAAAATGAACAAGGTATTTATTGAAAATATCCTTTTTACATGTGATTGCAAGGTCGTAATCAATAAAAAGTATTAAATCATTCCAAGTATTCACTTCATAGCTTCTTCTATTTACATGTACATCAATTAGGAGAGAGAAATATATATAGGTCAATTAGATAGAACTCACATGAGTCAACCCACTCATTTTTTATATTGTAATCATTATATAATGATAATAACCGTCAAGGTTTGACCCAGTACTAATCAAATCAATTTATCACATGGAATTTAAATTATTCAAGTGAACAATAATAATATCATCATCTTATCAAGATTTTAAAATAACTCATATTTGTCAAAAAAATTAATTTTTACTTCATAGCAGATCACAAGAAATCATTTAATAGTGATTTTCAACTTATAATAGACAACATCCATATGATTTATTGGAAATAAGCTTATACCTATTGTCCACATTTTCTATAATTTCTCCCACAGTCAAGACTTCAATAATAAAACACATTATTATATATAAGCCAAACACGATTCCTTGTAACAACAATACTTAAATCATTGCTAAAAGTTTTATTTTGCAACAACACCAATTATATACAATTACATTTCAGAGTATTGTGTTATTATAAAAAGTATCATGTTATTAAATTATAAAATCTCACAACCGAATGACTAGGTTATATAAAAAAAATTGTATCAAAGAGAAAGGAAACAAATATTAAATGTATATCTTATGGGCATTACAATCCAAGAAACAATAATATTCCTAGTACTCTACAGCAGACTTAGATTCAAAAAAATACCCTATAATGAACTTAGATCTAGAAGAAGAACAAATAAACAACCAACAACATCCTATTCTCCCTATTTCACATATCTATACAAGAAAACAAAACATAATTAGTTCTTGTATCAAAATATACAAACACATACATGAAAAAAATCCTTCATACACAAGCCTGGCACTAGGATTGTATTCAAGTTGTCTACCAAAAATACAATAATTCTAAACATAGAAATGCAATCCTAACTCGAATAATCACATGTTTTATTCTTATATCAATACACAAACCAAAACGCACTTCCTTTTTTCTTCATTGATATTATTTTCAAAATAAGCAAATCCAATATAAAACACACTTCAAAATTTCCTTAAAATCTCATTTCCTTCACACATTAATGCATACTCAGATGGTAAAACACATTTTAAGCCCATAATCTCATGTTATTTATTGAAATACGCATACCCAACTAATAATAATACTTTCAACATGAAAATTTGTATGCCATTTAAAAATGTAATCCAAATAAACAATTCAAATGCATTATAACATTCATTCACACAAAATTGTATGCAATTTATCATTCCCACACAAAATTATATACCATTTCAACATGCAATCCAATAAGAAATTAAAAATCAATATAGAGTAGTTTGCTACAAAAATCATCTCGCAAATCCTTAAATAAAATATTAAAAGTGTCTTACCTGGAAACCCATAACTACAAAAATACCCAGGAAGCTATTAATCAAGATATAACTATTAAGATTTAAAATATGAGAAAGAAGCTCATGCCTACTGTTGGTGCTCAAAATTGTCTCACCCCATTTGTGCCCTTGAAAATTTATTGATTTACGGCCTCTGTCTTTTTATCCTTCCCCATGTTGTGCTTGGTTGGTCTTTGTTTCCATTTTTAGTTTGCCCCTAGGTCAAAGATCATGTATGGGTCCATATTTGTCTCCTAGTTTCTTTGTTCCTCTGGAAAAGATTTGTATTTTGAGTCCCCCGTGCTCTGTCCTTTCAAAAACTCACATTTTCCCGTTCCATCTATTGCCACAGTCAGAATTTTTCATTCTTGTCATTTCTTCCTTAAATACTTGAAGAAGAATGAGTTGATATGTCCCTAAGGAACGTATTTGAGCCTTCTAACTTTCTAAACTCTCTGGCCTTGAAGGAAATTTCATTTCTAGGCTCAAATGGTCTTTTTTCTATATTTTACGTTTTGACAGGTGTTTCTCCTGGTCAAATTTGCATCCTTGCATCTACAGGGAATGTGGCACCTTTTGGTTGGATGCGGCTCAGCTAAACACTTTAAAAATTCTATAAAAAGCCTCAACTCAGAAATATATCCACATGGGTGAACGATGCTCATTTGAAGATTTACTTTTTGGTTTGGCCTTGGAGTAGTGCTGGGAGGACACATGGAGGCTTCCACTGCTTGGCCTGGACTTGGAAAAAAAAATTATGTAGTTGGAGCAGTTTGGCGGAACAGGACACGTGGTGAGCTCGCACGCATTCAAGGTCTCCACTTTGGGCACCATCTTAAAGAAGCGCCAGGATGACACATGGAGGCCTCCGCTTGCTTTGCATTTTACTTAGACTTTTCAATGGCCAAAAGGAGACTACCTCAGAGTATGACACGTGGTACCTTCCATTGAGCTTCAAGCATTCAAACAAATCTCACTGGAACAAGACATGTGGCGAGCCCGCGTTCGTTCAAGGTATCAAATTTTTTGGACTGCCTCAAGGTGCGTTGTGGTGACACGTGGAAATTTGAAAAGTAAAAGAGGTGGGGAGGTGTACAATAAGAGGTAACTTGTAAATTTTTCCTCTTGTATTCAAACGACTCAAAGTATCAAACTAACCCGTGAGCTTAAGGGTAAAAATTCAAAAATCATCTGAGAAGTCAATAGCAGAGGTGCGGGCTGGTGGAGGAAATGTTAAAAAATTTCTTTTGTGAAATATGATTAAAATATTAAATGAGAGCACTGCCCCTCAGTCAATCATATGAGAACACGTGTTCTGCGGGAGGGCGGAGCCACAGAGGAAAAATGAAAAATTTTCCTTTTTCTAGAAAGATGCAAAATGTGTAAAATTAAGTTGTGACTCCATATCCAGTCATATTACGCTATGTGTCAAGCCCAAATCTCATCGGTGAAGCGGTGGAGGAAATCAAGAAATTGTGCAAATTTTCCAAAAGTAGTAAAATGGTAAAAAGATGTCCTAAGGCCCGTTTTTACCCAGAGCTGCCACGTGGAAGGCTCAAATTTGAAGTTGAGGAATAGATCGACGGTAGCTATGCATTTCACCAATTTGGCCACCATTTGACCTCCACGAAGTTTGGAGATGCATTTTTTACATCAATCTTCATCGAATTTTTTACCAATTCATGTCGTCTTTGCCTGCGAGGTCTAAATTAATCAGTTTGGGGGTTCAATTTGTGAATCTAAGGCATTTTTTACATGAATTTTTACTCTGGTTCATGGAAAATGTGAATTACCATATCCAAAGTTGTAGAGTAAAAAATTGGGAAGGAAGAATTTGAAATGATGAAATGATAGGGATCTACATGTGTGGGAAATGAAAAACGTGCTTACACTTTGAAGAATGATGAAATTTTTGTAATGATTCACCTTTTGAAAGAACAACTGGCAACTTTTTATGAGTTTGTTAAATGTCATTTTCCAGAAATATTACAAAGCAAAGGAGCTCCGAATATTCCAATTTTGGAGGGAATATTTGAGGGGAAAAGTGAGTGAGTGAGTGAAAGGTATATATTGCATGAATTTGTCATGCAAATGGTTGGAGTTTGAATCCCTAAGAGAAAATTTGAGAAATTTGTCTTCCTAAGAGACCAATCCGAGATAACCTGTAAATTTCTTCTATGTTAGATTTTCTATCATGTCAAGTTGGTTACGAGTGTATAGCCATTGACAAGCTCTGAGACTATTTTGTGTTACTTTCCCCTACTGATGGATCTAAGCAATTTTAGAATTAATTTGTGTCTAATCTCTAGCAACTTTGTGCCTATTTTATTTTCAGAACATCTACAAATAGTTTCTTTCATTCCTATTGCAATCTTATACAAAAATTTTTGTGAAATCACACAGGATCTCATCCCTATGACAGTATAATGGCATTTGCAATTTCATTTCAAGAAGATCCTTCATCTTGGATGAGATAAAAAAATTAAAATCAATTTACTGTCATTTTTTGATAAAGATTGTTTGTAAGTCTTCGGGTGTACATTAGGCGTGATTAATTAGAAACTTTAGTGTTTAATTGAGTCTTCCAATTTGATCCTTCATCTTGGAGTCTCAAATATTATGTGAAAACGTGCTGATCTAGGCCTCCATTGAAGCATACCTTCTGGTTGAAGGAATGTCTTAACTATTTTAGAGCTTTCTGTTGTGAAGTTGTTCATTATTGTGAAGTCCCTCCAAAGATCCGGTATAATCATCTTTATCCTGATTCATCTCCCACCAAAATCATTCAAAAAACAATTAATCCTTCCCTGAACTACCCCTGTTTTCCCCATGTATCAACAAAGGAACAAAATCTACTCGCAAAAATATGCAGAACAATCATGATCTTTTAATGTCTTTAGTAACCTTTGCCTTATGTTGAAAATATCCCCATAATCTAGAAGTGACAACTCATGAGAGTCGGATTTGGTGTGTTGATCATTTTTCCCCAAGGTCTTCTCTATAGAATTTGTGTAAAAGAAAGGTATTTGCATCTCCTTCAACAGCAGAGGTTACAAAATAGGTTCTCTTACCTTGGTTGAAAGGCACAACCTAAAATAGTTAGGAAAAGATCACATCCTTTTAAGGTGATATCCATCTCTCCACAAACTTGAGTAATAAAGGGTCAGGTAGATTTCATCCCTAGCTATAAAATGATACACATTTATGATCTATCTTCCTCTAAGCTCCTTGTTGAATCTGTGTTGCTTCTGGGCTTGAAAAGGAAAACAAATTTGGATACCAACACCTGTGATATTCTTCTTCTTGCTCAACTCAACTTATTTTCTTCTGAAATATACTCCAAAAATTAAAAAATAACATTACTCTTACTGAGCATTCCTCTTTGAAATTGAGCTTCACTATATCCATATTAAAAATTACATTCATGGCCTTAAAATAGGCAAGTGGGGAATACATTCCACTATCTCCATAATCCTCAACAAAATAGCCCAGGAAAATAAAACAAAGCAAATGAACAAAGGGAGATGAAATGCGAGCCCATTTGGAGTTGGCTTCTCAAGGAAGCTAACCATTCCCAAGGAGTCAAGTCATGCATTAAATTTCCATAAACCCAAAACCTTTCCTTACAACTCTTACCTGCCATGTATTCCTAACAAAATTCCACATTTTCTAACATGGTTCAGATAACACTTGCCTAGCCTTTGGCTAAGTTCAAAATGTCCTATTTAAACATGCCGCAATTTAAACAAAACATTAATACATACCACCCAAGTTATATGCAACGTAGGTCCAATAAAACATTGTTATATGTCATCCAATTATATTATGTGGTTTAATAATCCAATATTGATGTTTATCATTAAAAATATATGTATTTATTCATGCTCGCATGCCACAACTAACAGCATTGACACATATCACGAAAGCCATATTCAATGCCAATTGATAGAAGTAAGTGATCAATAACCATACAATTATTATCCATAATACGATAAACATATATTTGACAAAAATATCGATGTGAGTTAAGAGTCCAGTTGTTAACTTTGTTTAAACTAGTAGACGGTCTATTGGCCATCTATATGGTGATCTATTTTAGGACTCAAAACGATAAGATGCTACAATTTTAGTATTCATCGATAATATTTAGTACATTAGTAATTTACCATATTTATGTTGAAAGGCATGTTCCAAATAAGAATTATGGGAAAAAATATATTGACTTATATGATTTCTTTTTTCATTGAGATATAACCTTATTGGAAACATACACATTAGATGTCACACATATTAACCCTATCACCCAACCATCCAAATTGAGTGCCACACATAGCTTCCCTTTCACCCCATTGTATTTTTGTAGATACTTACACACATTAAAGGAGGTTTCTCTCTTGTTGGAGTCGCACATGGATGATTTCATTCCCATTGTGGCTCCCTTATTTTTATTCTCTTTTTATTGGGGTTATGTGAGTGAGGTGCGTAAGTTAGAGATGGTCAATATTATCCCCCTTGTACACAAGTGATGGTGCCACTTTAAACAAGGAAAATCCATCGACTATGTGGACTACCTCTTTTCATTGGAATTAGAAGGTGGTCATAAGCTCAAATATAAGCAAATGGCAATGTTATGTTTTGAGTTCCTCGATGGCAGCACCGAAACCATGGCTATAATTCTAGAATGGACCATTATTGGGCCCCTAATGTAGCTACCAAATCTTAAGGGAACGTAGGTGCACACAGCCGGAGGAAGCGCGCAAGTGAAGGCATGCAAGGTAGAATTCAAAAGGCTTCTTAGAGAACCAAGGACGTGTGCACCATGTGAAGAACAATTTGGGACTTATCCTTTTTTCGGCCTTTTGGATAGAACACATGAAGAACATGTTCCGTTTGGATAAGGTTCTAGCTTGGTAGCTGGGTGTCCTGGAAGGAATATACCTTGTGATAGGAAGATCCAAAAAGCTAATCATGATAGGGAGAGGTATGCACCTGGGGCAAAGCTAATCATGATAGGGAGAGGTAAGGCTATAGAGGAGTTTGTTAAAGCTCATATCCTATTTATATGCACGCTCTTGGAAAATAATAGAGACATAAGGAAAGTAGCGAACCTATGTAAAATTACCATGAGAACTATGGGATAATGGGGTAGATGATTCTAGGAAGGATGTAATGGGGAATGCAAATTTTATTTTGTAAGCATACATGTATGGATCCAGATATGGCGCATGACTATGGTCCACCTCTCTGTGATGTTTTGGAGTAATACTATGAATGAATGTGATAAGGTTACCACTATGTTTATGTTAAGATCTCCTTCCTGTATTATCTGCATGTTTCCACTATGCTCTTGATCTTGTATAATCATGAGCTTTACTTGAATGTTAGTCTAATTATGGATTTACAACTTCCTGGTTCTAGTTAATTCTGTTACGTGCTTTGTTACTATTATGACTGAAGGGGTGTAGATGTCGTCTTGAGCTCTATAGCTTCTTCATGTCTATTAAATCACTAAGTCAGAATCATGAATTATGCCTTCCACTGAACTCACATAAAAGAGAGACTCGGCTCCCTCTCATGCACCTCGGGTGAGTGCACATCACCCGCTGGGTGATAGGCCAGAACACATGAGGTTCCCTTATTTTTAGTGGGGTGCAAAAATGACTACATCTTGCTTCCGTTACCAGGACCTCTTTTTGAAGTTGTAGTGGAACATGGCATACATCATGATTTGTGCAAAAAGTGATGGCGGAGTGCTTCACACTTGAAGGTATTGAAGATTGGTTTAAAAGCATGGAGGATGAATTCATTCAGATATTCAATACTGGACCTGGGTTTAACACACAAAGATGGGTGGACACTCTTTATCATGAGTTGTATGAAACCTTCTTTTGATGTTTCCCAATAGAGTTATTTGAATGGCTCACAGCTTATACATATAGATCGAGGAGGTATTATAAGTCACACCCTTGGACCCAAGAAACATATCAGAACTTGTAAGATGTTGATCTAACATGGACCCATGCTATAGATCATTGGTGGAAGGGAGTATTGACTAGCTACACTCTGGAATATGCCATTTCCACGTATTCCTATCCAGAAGTTGCTGAGTTTGAGTTCTTGTGAGATCCCTGAGGATCATTTCTACGTACTATCCCCCTGGCGATCAAAATCTTGATGGTAACCATGGGTTTAGAGGCATTTCCTATGGCTGGCTAAACCACTCTGAGTGCTTGGTGAGGAAGCTAGGTTGGGGATAGATGGCTGATATAACGACTAAAAAGGAAAGGGAGGAGAGATAGCTCAAGTATAATGAAGCGCGTGAATGGGAGATTTATAGATATAATGTGGGATTACAAGGGGGTTATGGAGCTAGACATGGTGGAAAGGAGTTGAGGTTCACGTAGAGGATGTGGAACCCAAACAGTTTGTGATACCCCATCTTAGTAAGCGCAAGAGAGAAGACCTTGCAGCTTCTGATGAGAGTCCATCACATATAGAAAGAACAGTCATTAGCATGCATCTGACCCCACCTAGTGACCAAACCTTGGTGTTTGGTTTATTTAAATGAGGGAAAAGTATAATTGATCCATTTCATATTGGTGGAAGTAACCGATCAGCATCTAGAAGGTACAACTTCTCGTTTGGAACTTCTATGGCTTCACACACTATTCTAGTGTTTGGTGGAATGTTTGGATAAGGCACATACCCAGTGGATTTTGGAAGCGCATTAGGAAGTGGTGGAGGAAATATGACTGGAAGTGGCGTTAGTTCACAAAAATTTGGCATGTAATTTAGTGGGATGATGGGAGTGTTCAGCACGACAAACACAGGCCCTGTACTTAACACAAGAGGATCTGGAGGTGGAAGTGGTGGAGCTAGTGGCTCAGGATCTAATGGATCCAGTGTAGGAGGAAACACTGGAGGAAACCAAGGGACTAGATCAAGAGGACAAGGACCTCAGCCTCCTCCATAATTCTTCTTCGAGATGTCTCTAAGCTTACCAGATTATAGTGGGATAGAAGATGTCGTAGAGCACGTGCATAAGTGCGAGTGGCTATGGCACGTGAAGGAGATCATGACCTAGGATCGAAAGGCCAGTCAATTTGTGATGACCTTATAAGGATGCATGCATAGTTGGTATAGAAAGTATGATCCTCATCAGACTGTTGTGGATTATACCGTGCTGAGAAATGCATTCTTGGCGGAGTTCCACATACCTGAATTTGAACAGAAGAGCATCAACTCTCTCAAAGAAATCCAGCAAGGAATGGAAGAGAGCATGCAGGAATATGATGCACACTTTAAAACTCTATTGTCTAAACTATCTTATGATATCCAGCCTTCACAACATGCTTAGTGGTTTGTTAGAGCGTTGATCACACCCTTTAGGAGGGCTTTATCTCATAAAACGTTCATGGACCCGCACGAAGAGTTGGAAGCTGCTTTGCGCACTAAGGCCATTGGTAGTGTTGAAATTGGTGTTAGCCCATTTCTGGAGGCTCAGATCGCTGCCTTGGCTAAACAATTGGAGAAATTATTTGCCAACACATCTCCAGAGATTCATAGTGGGATGTGGTGCACGGATTGTAACGTAGAAGGGCACATAAAGGATAATTTTGGGATATGTACTCAGAAGACGGTATGTGCCATAGCAGTAAAATGTGAAATATGTCACAGGGACCATGATGCAAGTAGGTGCCCCCTGTTGTAGCGTGTGATCTATAAAAACATGTCTTGTTACTGCAAGATATGTACCTCAGCCACACATGACACCAAGGATTGTAGATTGATTGACTAGATTCATGAGGTAATTGATATTGGTGTGCACTAGACTGGCATTGCAAGTAGTTCCAAAGGAGATGAACGTTGGTATGAAGAGTGCGGAGATGGAGATACACGTGGAAGAGGGTTTCGTGGAGGATTAAGTGGTTGTGGTAACCACGGAGGAAGAAGTGAGTTCCCACATGGAACATGCTTTAATTATGGAGCCACAAACCATTATAACCACGAATTTCTAGATCTTATACAATGCTCATGGTGTGGAAAAAAACATAAGTATGAAGAGTGCCCAGAGTTATACGAACATATGAGTTAGTAATACCAGAAGGATAAGGGCACTGCCATGGTGAGTATTAAGAAGGTTGATGCAAAATGGCTCCCATGAGTAATACGTGAATCAGAACTAGAGACTTTTATATTAACAACAAGCGCAGAATCTACGTGTGCAAGGGAAGTGCCTAGGCAGAAAACTCTGGTTTCAAGGGAAGAAATAGCACATGGGAAGTATCCAAATCTGGCTCACCAGAAAGAAGTCTACCAGGAAACCATGGATGTACTTCAAAGCTTACAAGGGGAGATCTAATGCTTAAAAGAGAAAACTAGAAAAGAAGAGCAAAGAAAACTCATAGAAACACCAAAGGATGACTTGGATGAGGTTAAGGAGGTGTGTAAACTACTGAGGCAGGAGAATGTTATTCCCCTACTAGGAGCATGGTTGAGAGAAAAGGTGTCGCGTGCCAGGGAAAAACATGAAAGGTAGAAGCTACATGCAAACCTCCCACCTCACAGCCTTGATTATGACAAAGAGATTACCTTGAACGTAATAGTGGATGGATGGTTGCTTAGCAACATCCTCATTGACATAGGTGCAAAGGTTAATGTTCTCACTCTAGATTCCTGACATCAAATGGGAAGACCTGCATTACAACCATCTTCAAATGTGTTGTATATGGAAAAATAAGACAAAGGCAATGCCCATAGGTGTCTTAAAGGATGCGAGCCATTACCATTTAGGGGACTAGGTTCACTGGGGATTTTGAAGTCTTGGCACTTGCTGAGGCAAATAATTTCCCAGCTTTACTTGGGCACCTGTGGTGTTATAAGAATAATGCAGATCTCTAGTTTAACAAGGGGTACATAAGCTTTGAAAAAAAGGAAGAGAGGGTGATTATACCACTTGTTGATGGAAATTCTGCACCCTATACTGAACCCCATAGAGAGGAGGTCCTTGACAGAATATATGTGCCCTCCATACGAGATCCAGAGACCATCCACCCTATAGAAGGAGTCATCCAATTTGATCATGCTCAATCTATCAGTGACACTACCAGTATAGCATGTGATAATTAGGCACATGGGACTTATGAATTGATTGGGAAACATCTGAAAGGATCAATGACCAAGGTAACAATGGTGCGTACAGCTCGGCGCCTAGGAGGAAAGGCAATAACCAAATATTCTGGGGATGCATACCCTGAGGTCTTTTTGAGGGAAATGGAAGCTCATTGGAGGGATAATGAGTGACGAGGTATGTTGAGTTATGTTTTGATAGGCACAGAAGAGAGGTGGTGGGATACGCATAGTGAAAACTTATTGGAATGATGCAAAGTTAGAATTGTGCTCACTGTCTGATTATCGAAGAGCAACATACCCACCACTATTAAGGATTACAATGGCAATGGACCCGCCTCTTCCCACATCCAAGCATGTGAAAGGGTCTGGGGACAAGGCACGGAAGCTTTACCACACTCCCTTTGGGTGCACAAGTTGTATTCAACACTACAAGGTTATGCGCGTGTAAGGTACATCCACTCTGAAACATGCCACCAAATGGGAAATTGGTAGGAATTGGCAGTTGACCTAGTTCACACATTCAAGTACCGAAGTACCATGCAACCAGTTGATGAGGCGTTGCAGACTATCTAGCACCTCACTCTGGGTGATTATGCCATGGTGGAAGATAGACTAGTAAACTTACTTGATGGACCTAGCTTGGAAGCGTGGTTTGAAGAGGAGGAACCAAAATACCTACAATTCGAGCACGCATGTGCTGAAAAGGAGAAAGGAAAGATGGTATATGTTATTGATGGAGAGGAGATGGAAAGGCTGAATGTCGACCATTCAGTTAGAGCACGTGAAGTAGTTGATAGTGCGGATGCATGCACACGCACATACCATGAACCACTCAAAACCAAGAAAGTTAACATCGGCTCAGAGAAGGAGCCCAAGGAAGCTATCATTGGGAACTACTGGTTGGACAAGGAAGTATCAAAGATCATCAATCTCTTGCGTGAATTTGAGTATTTATTCCCACACGGATACCATGAGTTTAAAGGCCTCCACCATTCATTGGGGGAAATGAGGATAAAGTTGAAAGATGGTCTGCTCCTGGACAGGAAGAGGCCTTATAAGATGAATCCCAACATGCGCATAAGGGTTAAAGAAGAGCTAGACAAAATGATAGCATCCAGTATCATTGAGGTTGTGGAGGAATCAGGATGGATAAGTCCAATGGTGATCAGCATAAAGAAGGATGGGTAGATTAGGATATGCGTGGATTATAGGGAATTGAATGTTGTTTGTATCATAGATCCTTTTCCCACCCCCTTCACTAAAGAGATTTTGGAAGGAGTTGCTAGGCACGAGGTCTATTCCTTTACGGATGGATTCTCATGATATTACCAAGTAAGGATTCCCAAGGAAGACCAAGATAAGACAACTTTCGCCACCAAGTGGGGAAGTTTTTCATATACGGTCATGCCATTTGGATTGAGGAATACGCCCGCTGTATTTTCGTGCATAGTGGTACAAGCATTTCAATACTTCATCCACAAATTCCTTTAGGTGTATTTGAATGATTGGACAGTGTATGGGTTGGTCAGGGACCATTGTGACAACCTAAGATTGATGTTTGAAAGATGTTGGTAGTTGAGGATTTCCCTCGAAATCAAGAAATGTATCTTTGCAACTCTGTTTGGAATGTTGTTGGGGAATATCATATGCAAAGAGGGCTTACTGGTGGATCCCGAGAAATTTATGGTTATTATAGAGTGAGGGGAGCCTACCATCCAAAACGCCATGCATGGATTTCTCAGACACACTGGGTACTATGGAAAGCTCATCAAGGGATATGTCAAGATCGCCATGCCTTTCGAAATATTACTCAAACACAAGAGTGCATTTTAGTGGGGAGAGGCTCAGCAGAGGGCATTTGACACTCTAAAAGAAAGGCTTATCACCGCACCTATTCCATGATTCCCATCCTAGGATAAACCTTTCCATGTCCACATGGATGCCTCTGGTATAACAATGGGAGCCATTCTTTCTCAACTAAGAGAGGGGATTTTTTATCATCCCTTGTGTTTTTCAAGTAGGAATTTGACACCAGTAGAATAGAATTATACAACGACCGAGCATGAGGCATTTTCAATGATCTACATGCTCCACAAATTTAGGAAATATCTACTGGCGACTCCCTTCATATTCTACACGGACCATATGGCCTTGAAGTATCTAGTAAACAAAGTAGTGTTGTAAGGGTGCATATGTCGTTGGGTACTTTTATTTCAGGAATTTGAATTCAAAGTGGTGGTAAAAGTGGGAAAGAAAAATTGTGGGCTGGATCATTTATCTAGGATTGATTCAGTAGAGGATGCTTAAAGTATCGAGGAAACCATGCCAGACACGCAACTATTCAGGTTGTGGCATGTGCCCTTGGAATTAGAAGACATTGTTGTTTTTCTCAAGGTATGGTGCTCAAAAGGATGAATGCGCTGGAAAGGAAAAGGTTAGCCATACGCATCACGCCCTTCATGTTGATCAATGGGGATTTGTATAAAATGGGTCATGATGAGGTTTCATGCTGGTGTGTATTAGAACATGAACATGTGGCCATAATAGAAGAAGCTCATGGTGGGATTACTGGAGGACACAATGTGGGGAATGTAACTGCGTGCAAGATCCTAGTCACTAGACTATGGTGGGAGATGATTCACCAGGATTGCATTGAGTTTTGCAAGGCCTGTGACCACTGCGAGCACCTTGGAAAACCTGGAAGAAGGGATGAGATTCCCTTGCACTCCATCACCAGCGCAGAACCTTTTGAAAAATGGGCAATAGATTTTGTTGGACCAATCTCACCAACTGCATCAAGGACTAACTTGCAGTATATTATTACCTGTACTGATTATCTGACAAGGTGGGCAAAGGCCGCGCCCACTAAGGATTGCACCACAGCCACATCTGCTAGATTTTTGTTGGAAAATATTATCAGCAGGTATTGGTGTCCATTAAGTTTAACAAGTGATAGGGGCACTCACTTTTTGAATGAAACCGTCAGGATTCTATTGGCAGAATTCATGTTAGCCCACCATAAGACTACCCCCTATCACCCTCAGGAAAATGGGACTACAGAGGCATCTAAAAAAATCCTTAGTCACACATTGACTAACATATGTGATGTGGGTATGAAGGATTTGGATGACAAGGTGTCAGTAGTTCTTTGGGCATACAGAACAATGTATAAAAGGTTAAACAAGGCCACACCATTTCAACTAGTGTTTGGCACGGAGGCTATTTTACCGGTTGAATTTATGCTACCTTCGCTACATATATCACATGCAGGAGGATTGGATGATGAAAAAGTTTTGGAAGAAAGAATAGATGAATTGATAAAGTTGGATGAAAGGCACTCACTAGCAATATGGAGCCAAACAACTGAAAAAGCTAAGCAAAAGGCATGGCATGATTTCCACATTAAGAACAAACAGTTTAAGTTTGGCCAGATGGTATTGCTATATGATTCAAAATTTCTACGCCATCCTAGAAAGTCAAAGGTGCATTGGTTGGGTCCTTATGTAATTTCATACATCCTTGATTCAGGCGCGTGTCAGTTACACGTGCTGGATGGAACAACATTACCTGGACACTTCAATGGGAGTAGGCTGAAGCCCTACTATAAATAATGATTCTTGGTGTTTGTAAATAAGGTAGTTTTTCCAGTTAGCTTAGAATTTTCTTTTATGATTTTCTTTTCTTGTATTTCCCTTTCGCGTTGTTGTTTGGTTTTGCGCCTTGGGCGCTGATAACCTTATTACTTTTTGACTTATGAATGTGTAGAGGAATGCGCATCGAATTAGTATGGGGTGAGGTGATAAAGGAAAGCATGGAGTTATTCTACCATAGGATTGGGTTGGTAGACCATTTGAATTGGCCCTGATGAAAAGATGCATTAGGAGAAAAGAAGGCAGATGAGTGGCAAAATAAGGCTACATTGGAAATCCACGTACAAGGAGAAAAAGTGCAAAAACATGAGATAGGTGAAATAAAGAATCATGAGGATGGAAGAGGTGCCTTTGGCACTGGTAACATGCATGCAAGAGTCTTCTGTTAAGATGGATTGTTTGCACACTAGAAGGTTTAAAAAAAATTCACGCAAGGATGGGGCGCGGGTGGAAGCAGTTTTCACACAGGGATTGGGCGCAGATGATAAAAATTTTGTGCAAGGATTGGGCGTGTGAGGAAAAGTGCTGAAGTCAGGTTTTTTTTGGAAACACTGCATTTAACATGGTCATGTGGTGGTAGATATCCTAGCCTTAAATGCATAAAAGTGGGAAAAGCTATAAATACAAGAGAGGGCATTTCATTATTTTACTTTGCGAAAACAAGAAGAGTGATTTTCCTTCAAGAGCTAGGGTTTCAAATACTGAATCATGAGAAGGAAAATCCCAAAAACTTAAGTGTAACTGGTCCATTGGATCTATAAACCATTGCATAAGTGATTCACGGGTGTGAGGAACGTTGTGAAGAAGTGCCACGATTGAAGGAGAAAAGTTCTAGATTAGGGTTTGTGTTGTAAGTTGACCTGGGAATAGAGGCAAGGGGTAAAATGACAGCCACAAAACCAGTTGATAAACCTATAGTACAATCCAAGAGGGGAAAGAGTAAGGGAAAAGGAAAGAAGAAAGAAGAAGAAATCCCCTTGGATACCGATGAAGAAAGGTACTCAGAAATGTAATACCCGAATGGGGTTTTTCGAGGGCAAGAGTGGGAGTCCCACGTCATACAGATGTCCATGATTGACTATAATCACCGATCAAGTAAAATTGCAAAGGAAATGGTGCTAGAGCTATGCGCCCAACAAATAAATGAACACCTTATGGGATGCCAATCTACAATAACGTAGTCAAGGTGAAAATGGGGAAGGTAGGGCTTCTCCATCTTTACGAGTTACCATATTTTAGGAAGCCTAAGCATTTGTACCAGTGGCTAATGATGCGCATGCATGAAGACTTCTTCTACTTCACAGGGAAAAAAATATGCATAACGCCCTAGTTAATTTCACACTTTACAAGCCTAAGATGTAAAGGGGATGCACTCCTAGATGACCCCTAGGATGAGGATGCAATTAAAGAAACTATTGCATCCCAGGAATATAAGAAGGGGTCAAGGTACTATGATGTCATGGATATCAGCAATCTGGTGATGAAGATGGCCATGTACCTTGTTTCCAAGATAAATGGACAAGAAAAGAGGACCCAGGTGAGCAAGCCCTAGCTGAATGTCTACAGGAAGGTCATGGAAGGCACCAAATACAACATCTCCCAGTACATAGTAGAAGAAATCATAAGCATTATGGAGAACGGGGGAAAAGACCTTTTTGGAAACATCATGTTAACCATTATGTTCTCAAAAATCAGAGTGTCAGATGCATTTGACAAATTCGTGTGGGATTATCCTACTGAAGGCCCTTCACCCGCGGACAAATTCCAAAAATACACATGTGAATCAATGATAGGGGTACACAAGGTGCGCATGGAAAAATGGTATACACGCCTGAGGAATGCATTTAGGACTAAATGGTAGATCCCATAGCAACTCCCTACGAAAAATGAAGGAGAATTAGAGCTCATGGCATACCAGCACTTCTGCATTGGTAGATTCATCTTGGTGGATGGCAGTTGAAGTCCCTGGTGTAAACTCCCCTTCTTATTTACTACCCAATTTTTCCAAGAAGGGGTAAACAGGTACAAGGAGTTGAGGAAATTGAATCTGGAGTTGTCCACCCTTAATAGTGAACACAGGGAAATGAGAAAGAAGTTGATCTACCCGGGGAAGTGCACGTACGTTGAGAGATACGTATCGCAAGATGTGCACATTGTAAGGCCCATGACCTTACCTATTACTGAGAGTGATGCTGTCAGGATCTACCTTTGCATAAGGCCAAAGTTTGAGAAGGGTGCATACATGGAAAATGAAATATCCATCCCAGATGACCCCATGGGAGGAAAGAAGCTAGCACTAAAGTTCAAGGAGAGGGAAGAAGAGGAAGAACAAGGGGTGGTGGAGAGGCATAATGTAGGTACCACAGGGCCGATTACCTACGTCCGAAAGAAGAGGATAATGGTGGTCAGGGAGAAGACCCCAGAGCCTTCGAAGACACTATCACCTGAAGAGACCTCAGATGAATAAAAGACCGCATCCTTGACCCTTGAATTTTTGGAAAAGGAAGAAGAACAAAGAACTGAGGAGCAAGAGTCTGAAGATACACATATAGGTGAGAATGATGTTGATGAAGGGGAAGAGTTGGAAGTGAATCAGGAACCAGTTGATGTATTATTTAGAGGAAGAAGCAGAGGATACAAATGATTCTTTCATATTTTTAAGGAGGAAAGGCACCCATAGGGAGGAAGGCGTGCAGATCGAAGAAGGGAACGAAGGGGCAAGCACCAAGGAGTAGGAAATGCCCAAGCTCACCTAGGAGGAGATAGATGAAAAAGCAACAAATGAGGTGGAAAGGATGATTGATTCCTTGGTTGATGAGGATTTGGGGTGTAGTATGGAGCTCGTGCTCAGTGAGTTCAAGAAAGAACAAAGGGAGAAGAGTCGAAGTAGCAAAAAATGCCCAACTCTTTCAGTGACTGTTCCAAAGGGCATGTGCACAGGAAGCAAACATGCAGAGGAAGGAAGATCGGCAATGGGGTATACTAATGACCCTACCAAAGTTTTGCACATGCACTTCCAGAGTACCTTGCCCACCAAGGAGCTCACCAGCATGAAGTCCTTTGATCCTGAGGGTGGATACCCACACATGAGGAAAATGCTATCGTGGGCGTTCGACTCCCACATTGATGAGCCCAAAATCAAAGTTAACCAAGAGGCAATACTGGATCTCTCTGAGACAAAGGGGGCCAACCCCCTCATAAATGCACAACACTTATCAGATGAGAAAGTGTGTAATATGCTCAACAAGGTCTCCGTGGAGGTAGAGGCAAGGCTCTTCTGCATAAATGACAAGATTAAAGCCTTGGAGGACCTATTGGAAAAGAGGAAGGAAGAAGTAGTTAAGCTGACAAAGAAACTCAGCCTTGAAAATTTGATTAGATCTTAACTACAATAGGAGCTACAGGAGGATAAAGCTAAAGTGTGTGAAGTCTCCAAGAAGGTGGAGCTCATCTCCTAGGCTATTATCATGAAGCACCTAGACCTTAACCCTCTTGCATAAAAGTATGGTTCCTCCCCGGAATGTCTTGAGGACTTGACTTGGATCCTCACCATGGGAAGGTAGCCTTTGGCCTTAGAGTTGGCAGAGGATATAGCTGTGCATTTGGAGAAGGAGGATAAGCTAAAGGTAATCATGCTCATAGCTGAATATAATAAGGTCTTGGCTGATGTAAGAGTAGCTGCACAAACTGCAGGGGTCGCGTACGACCACTGTGCGGATCAGGACAAGGTGACAGGAATGCTACTTGCAGACAATGAGGCCGAACTAAAAGATTTCAGGGAGACTAACAAAGGCAATAAGGTAAAATGAGAAAAGATTTTAGTTGAGGTAGAAAAAATCTGAAGCTATTGAGGCCCTTCAAGTCTTAATCAAAACATGGCTTAAAGAACTATACAAGACCATTACAAGGAAGATGGATGCCTTGGAGGATCTTGTGAAGGAACTCGAGACTATGGTGGAGACCTTTAGCAAAAAGGGGGAAGGGTTAACCTTTGATGAGGTGAGCACCTTGGTTGGTGTTATCTACACTAGAGCATAGGATAAGGTCAGCTTGTGGGATATGCTGGAGGCCGACCTACGGCAAAATTTTCCCCTTCTGCTTCTTTAAGCAGTTTTCCTTTTATTCTTTCTCTACCCCATTTCTTTATTCTTCCCCCCCATTATTTTCCAAGGCAAGGCCTTGCATTTTTTTACTGCATTCTTTGAAAAGGTTCCTGAGGGCAGAGATCAGGTGAAGTGTGGGGTAATGTTGTGCCCCTAATGTAGCTATGAAATCTTAAGGGTGCATAGGCGCGAATGGCTAGAGGAAGCACGCAAGTGAAGGCACGCAAGGAAGAATTAAAAATGCTTCTTGGAGAACAAAGAACCTATGCGTCGTGCAAAGAACAATTCAGAACTTAGCCATTTTCAGCCTTTTAGACAGAACACATGAAGAACGTGTTCTATTTGGATAAGGTTCCAACCTGACGACACGATGTCCTGGAAGGAATATACCTTGCGTTAGGAAGATCCAAAAATCTAATCATGACATGGAGAGGCATGCGCCTGGGGTGACCCAAACATTGACACTTTGGGCTAGATCTGAGGCTATAGAGGATTTTTTTAGAGCTCAGATGCCTATTTATACGCGTGCCCTTGGCAAAGAACATAGACAGAAGGAAAGTAGCGAAGCTCTGTAAAATTACCGCGAGAACTATGTGATAATTGGGTAGATGATTCTATGAAGGATGTAATGGGGAAATGGGGAATGCAAATTTTATTTTGTAAGCATACATGTATGGATCCAGATATGGCACATGACTATGGTCTGCCTCTCTGTGATGTTTTGGAGTAATACTATGAATGAATGTGATAAGGTTACCACTATGTTTATGTTAAGATCTCCTTCCTGTATTATCTACATGTTTCCACTATGCTTTTGATCTTGTATAATCATGAGCTTTACTTGAATGTTAGTCTAATTATGGATTTACAACTTCCTGGTTCTAGTTAATTATGTTGTGCTCTTTTTTACTATTATGATTGAAGGGGTGTAGATGTCGTCATGAGCTCTATAGCTTCTTCATGTTTGTTAAATCACTAAGTCAGAATCATGAATTATGCCTTCCACTGAACTCACATAAAAGAGAGACTCAGCTCCCTCTCGCACACCTCAGGTGAGTGCCCAGTGCCTGTTGGGTGATAGGCCAGTGCACATGAGGTTCCCTTGTTTTCAGTGGGGTGTAAAAATGACTACAACCATGGTGCATATTCTACATGACCCTAAAATTCACTATTACATTATTTCCACTTGTTACCTCATCTGCATCATCTCGCCAAACTATTCAAGGTCCTCAAACTATCCTATGAGATGGAATTGACATTAGGTGTGTTCATGCGTTTATGGAAGATTCACACACATAATAATTACGTGAAATAGAAAGCTGCCTTATATGACCCTCGAATTAAGGTATTTGTTTAATACATTCCCATGTGCATTGTTGATTGGCACATCTAATGTGTATTACAATATGTATGGGTCATCATTGGCTATATTTGTACTTTTACCAGATCATTTATTAAAGATTGTTTTTAAATTTAAAAATTTACTAAAAATTTAAATTTGGGTGGGTGAACGCTTGTTTTGGTCTTACGGAGGAACATATATCGACAACGCTTTGTCTAAAAATTACTTATGAAAGCTCTTGGGGAAATAAATAATATGGATGCATGGTATTCTCTCTTATTCTTTGAGAAACACTAAATATTCATTTATGTAAATATCACTCTAGTATTTTTACATTTTTATTTTAGTAATAGATAGGGAATTTTTTTATTGGTTGTGTGTTAGGAGTTAATGTCAAATTATTGTCCCCTATGTTTTGATGTATGTAGCCTATATTTTATTAATAATATTTAATCTTTAAATTTACATTCAAATCATATTTACGTGGAAGTGTTTCAAAACATGGAGAAGGGATGAGATAAGTCCGTTGTCAGTTGTCATAAGGAAGCCGTTATGGTGGAGGCAATATTCCCGCCCAAAACAATTTTAAATCAGCCTTTGAATTCACCATTGATTTTGGATGGAGCATTTCAAAAGGCATTAAATGTGAAAAGATGAGATTTTAATGAATCCAGCGTGGGGCAAAGTTTCCAAAAAAAAGCAACCAAACAGATTGAGATGGAATTGGATCATAAATTTTAAAAGGTAAAAATGGTTATGTCCAAAAAATTGGGAAAGGTGGAAATTTCATTTAAAAAGTAAGAAGAGGATGGATGGACAAATGTGAAAAAGAAAATTTCACACTCTACTTACCAACCGATAAGAATTACTAGGAATCAAGGATCTAATAATGGTTAATTTGTTTTTATGTTCCTTCTTGAGATTCAAATCAACATACTTTGATTTTGGGATCCTTTTGGTTTTTTGTTTGTTTATTGTGGGTTTTTTTACCAGTCTCATATTTTGGTTCTATGTGATCTTTCATGCCTTATCTTGTAATGTTGTACAAGGTTTTTTGGTCCCTTCAAAACCACATTATTACCAATAAAAAAAAATGTCGTAGTTCTTACAATATGTGTCAAAATGCATTCTTAATATATTTTTTTTTTCAATATTGAATTATTTTGTATTTTCAATGCTTATGTTATTAAAACACGTAATAATGTAAGATTTTTTTTGGTATTGTCAATTCAACACTTATGTTATTAAAAATTATAATAATATAATTCAAGTAATTCCAAAAAGTTATAAATCCATTAAAAGGAAAAATGTTCTACTTGAAGGTGGAAAAATGGCTCTCAAAGCCTATTTTGTTCTCACCTAACGTGAGAAGCCAGCCAAGCATTTTTGTTACCAAAATGTTGGGCAGATAATACTTGTTTGAAAAATACTACCATAAAATTTGAGGTCCCATATCGAAATGTTATATCCATACAAATTCAGGTCCCTTATATAAAATATCTCCATGTTGTTTCACGTCCCATGTTTGAATGACAATTGATGTCAAGAATAGCCACAATAATAATGAATTCATTTTTGTCATTTATTGTTGGAAGGAAGAGTGATGGTAAAATTTCAAAATAACATGCATAAGATTATACACATGACAATGCTTTAAATTTAATGTGTTAGGAACTTTAAATATTGATGAGGTTGTGTCAACTACAAATCCACAAGGAAAACTCTTATGGGTAGGATATGTTTTTTCCTGAGCAAGTGTGGAGAACATATTTTTTAGTTATAAAATTCAACTACTACATCAGATTGACAAGAAATGAATCCCATTCACAATTCCCTAACTCATAAACATAATGGGAGACGCACTTGTATTGAATGTATAAAAATCAACTACTACATTAACTTAACATGAAATGACGATTCCCATTCACAAGTCCCTAATTCATAAACATAATGTGAGACGCACTTGTACTGAATTTCTATAAAAATGACATGTGTTCTAACTCCCCACAAAACACAAGATTTGACATTGTAAATTAGTAACTATTGACATTGGGAGTATTTATCGACAAGACCTTGGTTTGTGAGATATGTCAAAAGTACATTTCCTCAATGATCTATGCACCATACCCCCCTTCTCCATAAATTTATTGATAAGAATGAGTTGTGGTTCATATGTGTCTTATAATAATAAAGAAGAGTTTTGCATATTACCCCCAATATTTCCCTACATGTTGACTTCTCCTACCCAATCTATTTCTTCGTCATTCATCTTCCCCAGACTTAACACTTCAAAACATACTTTTGGATGACTCTATTACGTTACTTGAATCCAATATTGCTATTAATAACCACTATAAAAAAGCACCCAAAAAGAAAAGAGAGGAAAAGGGAAAAAGATAAGGAAGAAGAAGTAGTAGCTAATACTTAAGCTTGGCGAGAGCTACCCTCCACCCAAAATGCACCCATGTATGTGCGGCCCCCATAAAAATATAATATGGAGCACATAAGATGACCATCAAAAAACATGATGTGCCGTAAAAAGGACAGCTAGAGGAAGATTTTTCAGCATCAGCGTACGTGAGGAGGAGTTAGAATATTAATGAATATTTCATTGAATCTTCTGTATCACCGCCACAACAAAGGTCAAGGTGGAAGCATTAAACACACTTTTAGAGGTGAGTTTTCTGCCCAAACTAGTTTATCTAGTTCATCAAGCATCGTTAATATTTTTTCTTCCTTATACACCAAAATTCCCATTGTTGGTATCCAAATTGATTCTCCCTTGGAAACCGAGTAGCATCATAGATTTAGCAGGACACTGAGATATGCACATATTATTATGAGTCATTTTGTAGTTGGGGAGGGGATTTTTCTGACTCTTTTTCATTCAGGCATTAGAGAAATGGATAGCACCTTCATTAAGGATTTGATCTATCCTCACTGCTTTAGGCCGTGTCTTTTGACCAGGGTGAAAGGACCTATTTTGTAACATCTATCAATGACGGAGAATGAAGATATCCTTCTTTGCACAAATTTGAAAGGAGACCCTGAGAAAATATGATCAATGCACCATAATTTAACTCTCACAAGTTGTCGCTTCTAAAGAAGGGTGATATCTTCTAAATAGGGTTAAGTTTACTAGAGACATTATGGAATCCTAAATGCTTCTGCATATTTTGGTAGTATAATTTATGCATTTGTGGGCATAGAGGGAAAACAGGGGTAGTTTTGGTGGGATTCATTATTGTTTGAATAATTTTGGTGGGAGATTGAGCAGGATAAAATTGATTATGCCATATCTTTGAGAGCCTTCACAACAATTGGAATACTAAATGATAAAAAGCTTCAAAAAAGATACAATATTCAATGGAGGCCCAGATTTGCACAGTTTCACACAATCTCAAAGAATTTAACATGAAGGCTCAAGCTAAAGACTCAATTAAATATTAAGGCCTCTAGTTCCTCACACCTAAGATACACTCAAAGGCTTACAGACAATCTTTATCAACAAAATGACAGTACAGTGATTTTAAATTGTTTATCTCATTACAAGATGAAGGCTCTTCTCATAATGAAATTGCAAATGCCACTAAGCTATCACAGGGATGAGATCCTGTGTGATTCAGAGGGATTTTTACACAAGATTGCAATAGGAACAAGAAAACCTACTTGCAGACATTTTGAAATAAAGAAGACACAAAATTTCCCAAGATTAACACAGATTAATTCGAAGTTGATTAGATTCATCATCAGGGGAAAGTTTCTTTTAACAGTCTTAGAGATTTTCAATGGTTGTACACTTGCAACCAACTTGACATGATTAAAATCTAAAACATAGGAAATTAACAGGTTTCTCATATTGGTCTCTCAGGAAGATGGGTTTTCTCAAATTTTCTCATAAGAATTCAACTTCTAACCATTTGAAAGAGTATTCTCATTGCATTTATACATTTCACTCGTTCACTCATCCCAAATTTTCCCCCCTTAAAGAATAATATTTGAGGAATCCTTTGCTTGTTACCAATTTACCTCAGAAAGTGACGTTTAACAAATTCATACCCAAAAGCTTCCAAGTGAACAAATTATGAGCTAATCACATTTCTTAGACCCTCGACTAATGACAGGGATGCCATGCCACAACTTTTTAATAGTCCTTGTAATCATTTTTATTCTATCATGCGAGAAATACCCTTTTTAATCATTTTCCTGTGGCCCTGTATAGCTGGATTTAACAAGAAATCCTTTTCACCCTTGAGGCAACACCTTTCTCATACTTTGTGCCTACAACCTCCATCATTTCATTATTTTCCCTTTCTTTCCTCTGTAACTTTTCTCTGTGTCCATCTTCTCTAGTAATTCATGTTTTTACAAGTGCCCAAGTAATTCCAACTTCAAAATATCAACCTTAACAATCCTTGGGCTCACAAATTTGAGCTTTAAATACATTTAATTGCACTTTGTAGACAAAAATGACAAGGGGCTTTATCAAAAAATGATGAAAAATAATGCGTATTGGCATCTCCAGGAGTCTTAGAGCAAAAATGGGGGAAAAATCAGATGCAAATGTGTAGCAACCATTAATTCTTCCCTTTCTCAACATTAGATTAGATTCATCCACGTGTTTCATTGGTGTAACTACAAAGAAGAAGTACAGAGGCAAGTTTCCAAAAAAGTGTAGGCCTTCCACATGCCTTAGGCCCAAGAAAATCACCTTTTAGCCTTAAGACAAGTGGAAGGTGCCATGTGTCTAGGGTCCAAGACAATTTCATCGGCCGTTGAAAAGTCCAAGCAAGGGTAGAGTGAGTGGAAACTTCCAAGTGTCCCTTTGGATCTTCTTTAAAAGTAAAGTACAGGGGCAGGTCTCCAAACAGGTGCAGGCCCTCCACATGTCCCAGGACTTAGAAATTTACTTGAAGAGTTTAAGTATAGAGAGGAGCTAGTGGAAGCCTCCACGTGTTTCCTTGGTGTAACTTTGAGATGGTGCCTAAAAGCAGAGACCCTAAACAAGCGCGGGCTAACCACGTGTCTCCTTAGCGTAACTGCTAAGGTAAGACCTAGAGGTGGATCCTTAAAAGAGCACTAGCCCTCCACATGTCCATGGTCTGACAAAACTATGCCAGCCGCATAAAAAAAAAGTCTAAGTCTAGGAAGGGCCAACAGAAACCTCCACGTGTCTCCCTGGTGCAACTCCAAAGGTCAAACCAAGAGGTAAATTTTAAGATGAGCATGGGCCCTCCACGTGGACAAAACTTGAGTTGAAGTGAGCCTTAGAGTTTCAAAATGCCCCGCCGAGCTGCATCCAATTAGAAAAAACCACGTTTCCACAGATATTGGGAAAAAATTTGACAGGGAAAACAAAACATGACTGTGGAAAAATAGAAGGAAGGGGAAAAACCCGAGTTTACACCCAAGTTATAAATTCTTTCACATTGACAGAGGAATGGAAAACAAATTATAGATTTAAATTTGGCTTTTAACAAAGGAAAGGACTAATCATGGCAAGCAAATGAAGGACAAATCTTTCACGCATCAACACAGGGAGACAAAAAATATGACAGAGCGCGCAAAATGAATAATTTCAAGGAAAAATGGAGCGAGATCAAATTGAGCACCAACATCGGCTCCAAATCAGGGATGGGCACTCCCTATGGGTGCCATGAGAATAAATAGCAGACCAAGTGCAAAAAATAAACCATTGGGCAACGGAGTCAAAGAAAAATCTTACAGAGTAGAACAATAATAACCAACTCCCCCAAGGGCAAACTGAGAAACCAACAAAATGGGTGCCAAGGACCAGGATGAAACAAAATAGAAAAGCATCAAAGTGGAAAGAAACCAAAAGATTATACACTATATAGTGGTGTATACCTTGATTTTAAGCAATCAATCAAGGAGATGTTTCAAATGCCTGCCATTAACAGGCAACTCAAGCAATTCCCCATCTAAGTATTTTAAAAATAAGGTATGTTCACCAATTCGAATGTCAATTGAATAAGGACCCATCCACAATGCATCAAACTTTCCATGTTTTCCCTTATCTTCTTTCATGTTATCACATAATAGCACAAGATCTCCCACACTGAAATCTCTTAGAGTCACTTTTTTATCAAACAACTTCTTCAATTTCTCTCTAAATTTTACATGCCTCTGATGGGATGCCCTTTTATTCATTTAACTCAACAATCTAGTACAATATATGTGAAGTATCATAGGGATTAGACCTCTTGATCTTCCAGTTTTTAAAGAAATTGAATGGCAGGAAAAACAGAATTTTATTTTTCAGGGCCCTGAAGTAGAGCCTCTGAGATTCCAATACAACAACTCTAAGAAAGAGACCATAAAAATTTGCTTAAAATGAAGTTCATTTAGATAGCCCTCCTTTGGAAAAAGTTGTCTAGATTAAAAAACTATCAAGCATAGCTCACCCCAAATGTCCTTTTTTTCAACTCCAAAGTTCTTAGTAATTATTTTCAGTACAATTTTTATTAGTTGGACTCTTGACTTGTCCATTTCCTTGGGGATTATAATTGGAAGCATTTTTAAAAATTGATCCCATACTTCATGGCATATGGCCTCTAAAGGTTTAGCCCAGAAGCTCATGGCATTACCAGCAACTATCTTATCAGGCACTCTGAACCTGCAAATGATATGGTTCAGAATGAAATCCATGATAATTTGGTGAGTTTCTTTCTTGGTGGGGATCAAACCCTAAACCTCCCACTTGGTGAAGCCTTCCACTTATCCAACTAGGCTACCAAAATCCACTTATGGTCAGCTCTATGAAATGGAGATTTAGATATTTTATACAAACAATTCAATTCCACATAGCCTTGCAGAATGACAACGTGGCTTGAGGAGGGTGATGCATAGGTCATGCTAAGGTAGAGGTGGAGATTGAGGCTTATACACAAAAATCTAGATTCAGATTCTATCTTTTGTTCAACTCCTCACTACTTTATTTTTCCTTACCATTACCGCTTTTGTTTGTTATTTGTTTTGAAAATATTGTGGTTCGTAGGTTGTGGCTTGGCCTATGAATGGAAACAAATGCTCACTGAGTTGTGAGGTGGCTTCCTGAGTCATAATGTCACCCTTAAACTCCTCCATTGAGATGCCAAATCACCTCTCATGCCATTAGGGGCTTTGTATTTTCAACAATCCATTTTAAGAGAACTCCCTCAGGGTTCTTTGAAGCTAGCCCATTTACAATTATGTAGGTCACAGGTCGTCGCTTAGACATGGAGAGCTAACTTGATTTGTGCTCCCTTTCTTATTCAATGCATTCACCAATGTCCAAGGCACTGTAAATGTTTGTGGATATCTAATGATCTTCCTTGTACCATTATTGTCAATTTAGTGATAATATGAAGGACATTCAGCTCGGTTTGAGAAAACAAGGCTTCATGTACCTGAATTGAAATATACCTTGTTCGCTGGGAGAAGTTCTAATGAAGGGCTTGATAGGCGGCTCTGATCAATCCTGTTGTTTGGATATCCAAATCATACTCTTGTCAGGGTATTTGGCTCGATCGAGGAGATTTTTCATAAAGACCTCCAGGTCTCCAAATGCATAGTGGTCTGCTAAATATCAGCGTGGTGATGGGGGAACATAAGCACCAATAAATCTATAGGTCAAAACCTTGGTATGGCCTTAATACCTTTTTTGCTAAATTTAACTTCTAGGGAGAAATTTTTTCCTAGAGCAGGAGGAACCACACAATAAATAAGCTAAAAATTGTAATGCCTTACTGAAACACCTGGAGAATGGTAGGAAGTTCATGGGGATGTATGATCATTCTAGGATATTGCTAGAGGTGACACATAGTACTCTCCTGAAGCAGTGGAAAAATATTTCTCCAAAACCTTCTTATGCTTCCTAGAGCTGCTTAAAACTTGTCTACTTCATAGGTCAATGATTCCTTCTCTGGTACCAAATGTAAAACTGAGATGGAATAGGGTCTGCATGGGCATTTGATACCGTGAAACAATATAAAGCATGCTAGTGATTGTTAAAATAAGTATAACAACTCACATATGTTTAAGATAAATCTAATATATGAGGTTAATCTGCCCAAATAAATATTGACCATATAACAACTTGGTTCAATTAAAAAACCTAACTATGTGTAATGGCATAATTAACCTAGGTAAAGATCAATCATTTACCCCTAACATGTGAGATCAATGTGACCCTGTGACTTTGCTTTCTGAATTCCATAATGGCACTTCTTAGTTAACAATTTTTTGAAATACCAATACTCCCTACATCTTATGGAATAATTTCTAAGTGTTACTAGGTGGTCACTCCTTTATTAGAGAACCCAGTCAGATCATGTTGTAAATACACCATTCCACTCATGCTATTATAGCATCTTTCAATTTAGAACCATTACTTTTTACTTAAACTGGTTCTAGCATACATTAGAGCAAATGGCATTTTCACATATACATATGTTCCCCAAGCACTGGTCATGGCATCTCCTTGATTCACTCTGATTCCATCCTCAGTGAAACTCAAAATATGTTGCACATCCATCATGATCATCCATCTTGGATCATCCAATTCCGAACATTCATGCGTAACTTAAATTGTATACATATTGTCCAGTTATATGAGCAATAGGGTAGTAATCCTTTGATTGAAGTGGATGTCCCTATTCAAGTTTATAAATTCATAAACATAACCTGGATATCTCCATTCTTCTTTCTGAAAGGTACCAAGTTTGCATTACCCATGAGTCAGTATCTTATGGGCTGATATGAAATTCGTCCATCTCTTATAAGTTTTCGATCATTCTATGTATCTGTCATGGGAAGAAGTGTATAAATTGGCCTTTATTTATGCCAAAATGGCTTGATAGAATCTGTGCTGAGTTGTAATATTGTGATTGAAAATATCCTCTATGTATGCTTGCAGTTGCAACATATAATTATCATATTAAGCAGTCTAGAAATTTCTGCTACAATAGTACCAATACGTAAATGTTCCCTTTCATATCTTGCTCATATTTCTATCAAACCAGATCTTACATAGCTTTGTCCTGTCAGGCCTAGCATGTGCTAATAAACAATCCCTCGAGTCTTTAAATTTTCTCATCAATTTAAAAACAAGTACATATTCTGTAACATTACCTCACACCAGTTTAGAATCCTTTCCATCCCTCAACCTGTATGGTAATGATTTATATTGTTTAAATCCAACTAAATGTATGTCCTATTTCACCTCTAATTTTCTCATAGATACAACTTTTCAATTTAGCCGTACAAACCACTGGCATATACCAATCTATACTGTCTGATCTAAACAATTCTCCTTGGTTCTATAAAAAACCTTTTCACCTACTTCATCGTGTTCACAAAACTATCCATAGGAATGAACATCCATGTAAGAATATATGGCCTAGTCAACTTTAACATCAGTATTATGGTAACAATATGGGGATCACATGTACAAATAAGAATGAATACATTGAATACATCACAATATGGCAACATGTTTCTGCTAAAACAATGTAGTGGTGCGAGCATGGCTGATATTCACATAGAATGGTTTCAAACATTTCAATAAAATCCTAGACTGCATGCTTATACTACTTCATTCTCTGATTTTTTGTTGCATACAAGTTTCTAACCTATTTGACAATTATCTCTGAATCTCCTTTAACAATGATGTCTCTAATACTGTATTTCCATGAAATCCTTAGACCCTAGAGCAGTGATTCATACTCAGCAATATTATTAGTGCTCTCAAAGTTGAGTTTAAAAGAGAAAACAAACACTTCCTGTCCTAGAGATATCAAAACAATACCAAAACCATTTCCAAATTTAGAGCATGCCCCATCAAATAAAAAATTCCAAGGACAACCTACTTGATTAAGAGACTTGCATTGATAAATTTTGTTCTCTTTACCATCAACAAATCCAAAAAAATTATCTGCATCAGTTTCAGTTTATAACACTTCATAGGAAGCATTATTGGGATCCTCAATGAGATGTAGCATCTTATTTTCACCATAAAACTTTACAAGGCTTCCCTAAATAGCTATAGTGGCAAAATACATATCCATTTGCACACTACCACCCACACTAGCAGCCCATTTTCTTAATAACAACATTCCCCATTTGGCAGGGCAATCAATAATAACATCTAGTTTTATGTTCTTTCTTGGGTAGGCTACAAGTTGCACTATCAAACACTTGACACATCCAACCATTGGTACCTCTCTGGAATCCATGGCAATGCACTTCCCATTAGTTGATGTCACTTTGATATCAAACTCATTCATGACCTCAAGAGGCATAACATTACATGATGCTCCAGAATCAAACAGAAATTTGTGTAACAGCCTGTCCCTAATAATCAAAGTAGTGAAAAATGGATCTAAACTCAGTTGGGACTCAACCAAGGATGTTCCCAAACATACTTCTGGTGGCTCACCCAGTTCTTCCAGCATTTGGGATTTTTCCAACTCTATAATGGTAGGAGGAGTCTCAACATTGTTTACATTTCTGCCTTGGGTAATCTTTTCTTCTTTTAATCCCAAATACACAAAGGCCCTTTTCTTGTGCTCAGGAATCCTAAGCAGCTCAACAATTAGAAAAGAAATATTGATCTGACTCAAGACTTGGGAAATGTCATAAGGAACGTATTTGGGCAAGGCAGAATTTGGAGGAAGATTGAGAAACTCATCTGACAGCAAAGGATTTTTCATGTTCTGAACATGGGTAGGGATACCAGTTCTGCTTGGGGACTCAAGGATTTTTCCAGATGTATCTTTATTAGGATTTTCTTTTGAGATATTGGTGAGAACTGGAGTTTTTGGTTTGTCCTGAGGCCCTGCCCGTTTGACAACTTTACTCCTAGTGTTATATTCCTTTTCATGGCCAGCTAAAGCATTCATTAACTACATATCCTCATCATAAGGGATTCCTCCATCATACTTTCTAATCATTAATGCCCGTAAGTATTCAAAATCATTACTAGCCAATTCAAAATCTTGTACCATATCTATTTCAAAAGCATAAGAGGGAGGAAGGGGTAATAACTAGTGGATGTAATCTCAAAAATATGCAGCAGTTCTGGCACTAATTAATTTAGTCGAAGCTGCTCCTTGTTGTGAGCTTGTAGAGCACCCCATCATGCACACATCATCATCAGTGTCATCATCAGATTCCTTGACATATTTTTCTTCATCACATGGGGCACGTGGAAAAAAAAAAATTGTCGCACCACTCAATTCCATTGGCTTCTTCCACAGTAGCAACTCTGAAAGCTAAAGGATCAAGCACCAAATGGTTTTCCCTGGGTTGGGGCTATCTATTTCCTGATCCCACAAGTCCTTTACCTCTATCATCAGATCTCTGATAACCTCTAGGATGATTTGCAAATATTTTTTGACCTTATGCTTTATGATGACCTTAGGAACCTTGTCCAATCTTCTTCTCTTCTCTGGCCAGTTTATAGGATATTTCCTTAACAACTTCGGCCAAAGTTTTTACAACCTCCTTCAGATCCACAGCTTTACTTGACTAAAGATTCTCTGGATTTATTAGCTTGATGCCTTATCTCTTAGTATTTTTACCTTTTTCCTTGATGTTATTATCAATCTACAAAGCCATGGTGAAGGTCTGCCTCAATGTTGTTGGGTTCTTATCCTCTTAAATAATAGGCAACTTTTCTTATCAAAAGCATCAGAGTATTTTATTAACAAGAAACATCACTTGGCCTCAGGATCATAGGAAGCCTATTTAGGGTCTTATTGAACCTTGTATTGAAGTCATCAACAGACTCATTAGGATTCTTTTTTATATTTTCAAATTCTGATAAAAGAAACCTAGGGTCTGTTTTTATCTCCATACTGCAATCTAAAAGCATTCTTCACTTCTCCATGAATCAATGGAGTTGTCTGGAAAAAGATTTATACCGGTCCCATGCATCCTCTTCTAGAGTATGAATAAATAACTTTATGTACACATCCTCAAATTCAATCTCAAAGTCTTCCATCATATTGACAAAAATCTTTAAGTGTTGATCCCTAGTAATAGCATTATTTCCTTGAAATTTAGGCAGTCTATTTCTAACATCTTGGGGAAAAACATTTGGATATCCAGCCATACCTCTGAAATCTTTAGGACCAAAAGTGTTCACAAAAAAATGGAGGTCTGGGTGGGGGCTTGGCCATATTTTTTGGGGAGGTGATCTTATAGGAAAAAATGATGAGGAGTGAGGGGTCTGTGGGGCACATGAATGCAATTCTCAGAATGAATGTTCTCTAAAAACTCTTTTCTTGGAAGATCCTATCAGCTTTGGAGAACACAGGGAAAAATGAGATGCAAATTTTTCAAATACAAAAAGGACCCTCTCCAGTTGGAGAATTCAGATTTACAAAAGACTACCTGATTCGGAAGAACTTGAGGAAGTATGGAATATTCAATGACAGGCTGATCAATTTCCATAATTGATAACTCTTTTCTTGATTTTTGATCTCCAACAACTTTCTAGATTCTTCTTCATTCTAAATTTGTCTTTCCTAGCTCTAGAAAACAACTTCTAGTAGGGTCTCTAGTGAAGAAATATCTTCTTCCTTCCAGCTTTGCAAATATTAGTGATAAATTTCAATTGACAGAGGTTAAGACACTGGCATTTATCAAAAAATTCAATCAATACGGTCGCCACTAAGGATTTTCACCTTAGTTGTGAAAATGCACTAAAATTGATCTGTCAAATGTCTGTCAACACTAAATTCATGCAAAGCTTTCATAGATCTGACCCTTCCTTTACCCATATTTAACATTTATGATGTAAACTTAGTGCAAAAACCAATAGAAACTAGAAATATTGCACGCAGAACATATAACTTTTCTTGATTCTTACAAATATGGACACATGATGATGTTTCAACAATATATTTACACTGTAAAATTTGTAAGAAGCAGTTACCAGGGTCTATATGTGTTGTTGATGGTGTTCAAACTTTTCACACACCTTCATGTCCTCAGAAACGACACCAATCTTGGTGTTGTTTCCGCATAAATAAATCTGACTCTTTATCACCTAGGCATCGGAGAAGTGGATAACACCTTCATTAAGAATTTGATCTATCCTCACTACTTTATGTGTTGTCTTTCAACCAGGGTGAGAGGACCCATTTTGTTCAAGTGAGATAACCACAACATCATTTTCGTAATTTCATCGCAGGGTTCTAGTATGGAAATTAACTTAATGCCATTCATAACAAATATGAGCCCCTCCCCTGCTTCAGCAAACTTCTTTCTTCTGAACGTCTCTTCTTCTTCTCTGCTTCGCTTCAAGCATTTTTTTCAACCCTTTCGTTGAAAACCAGATGCCATCTAAAAGCTAAGACCAATAGCCGCTGCAATTATCTTCTCATTCATCAACACTATTTCCCTTCCCTATAACTCCCCCCCCCCAACCTTCATATCCTTCCAACTATGAAAATGCACTAAAATGTTCTTTCATGAACCTTGTTTTTTTCTTGATAAAGGTAGAGATGGCCCCCCATTGTGACTATAAATTCCACAACTCACGTTGTCCTTCGTAAGTGGGATCAAAACGTAGGCTCTAACTGAATGGAACGTATTGAACTCCCCCCCATAGTATTCCTCTATTATTTCTAGATAACCACTGCTGTAAAAACCACCATGAAAAGTTTATTTGTTTTTCCTATACTATTTTTAAACATACAACTGCAGGACAAGAGCATGCGAAATTTGATTTTATTAATTATAATTAATCCTCGCGCATTTTGCCATCTTTCCTTATCCATTAAATCCCCTGCAATCCATTGGGATTCTACGCTGATATGTGAATGCTCATTTTATCCTTGGTTACCATTATGTACTTTTGTAGGGTGTTTTTTCATATCCCAGTGTGAATTTAGTATGGGGAGCATAATACCTATGGTTTCCACTACATTGTTTCCGCTCTCTATATTATGAACCAATGTTAATATTTTTGAGGTATGGATTATATTAATAGATTCGTGAATGAAATCTTTAATATTCAACTTGGAGGGTGTATTTGATTAAGATGATTTATAATAGTCAAGGAATTGCCTTCAATAATGATGTTCTGATTGTTTTACTCCTTAACAAGTCTTAGACCCAAAAAGTTGATAAAGCTTTAGAATAGTGATTATTCTGATTACCAATTCTACCACATAAGCAGCAACTAAACAACCTTTTATGATCCCAAATTATTACTCCACCAGCAGCTACCCCTAGGTTTCCCTTAGAGGCTTCATCAAAATTGAGTTTATACTAAGAGTTTGGGAGGAGGGATCCAATGAATTAAATACCTGTAAATGTTTGAAGTTCTCCATTTCTATACATTTGCAGTATCAATCTTCCAATTTGAAAGAATAAATTCTTCATCTTCAGGATATTTCTTGTTCTTGGAAGGTTTAAATCTTTCAATATTGTCTTTAATTACATTACCAATCTTAGTAAAGCTTTTCTTGTATAGATGTCTTTTGTTTCTATATACTATGTCATTTCTGTCTTTCCAAATACTCCATATAATATGGGGCATAACCAGTTTCAGAATTCTCCTAACAATACAATGCTTAAAAGGAGGATCCCAATTAATCTAATATTGAAGAAATTCCTTTGGCACTGTCCAACAAACATTAAACTTTGAAAAAGCATAACTCCAAATCTTGAAGTGTACTCACAATGTAAAAAAATATGCTTGATGTCCTCAGCCTCTTTTTTGTAGAGGTAACACATATTTGGAATTATAAACTTCTCTTGATTAGGTTGTCATTTTTATTATTCTTCCTCTAAGAAGAGCCAAAAGAAAGAAATTGATTTTAGGAGTTAGCTCTGACATCCAAATTTTACTCCATTTGAAATCTCAATGAATGTTTTCAAAATAGGAATTGTATTCAAATTTTACAGTGTATCTCCATCACATGATTTATTCCAAACAAGTTCATCATTAACTTCAATTTGATTCTGGGGTATGTTATCCAGCTACACTTGAAGTGAGGAGATTATGAGATTTAGATCATTCCTTTCCACCTTAAGTTACTTCCATCTTTTTATATTCCCCTCCATTTCAATGTAGTATTTGACGTTAGCTCCATACTTTTCTCTAAAATATCTTTGACACAACCAATTTATCATTTAAACTGAAGTTAGTTCAGTTAATCACTCCAAAATTGAATTTTCTCTACATTTTCCCACTTTCCATTTAACAGCTTTGTTTGTATGAAATTCTGATTTGTATCAAATATTCCAAAGATAGAACCTTTGTGGTAACTGGCCATCATAAAGGAATAATTTAATGTTTTCTGACCTAGATATTTTAGCCTTAAATCCATCAATCCAGTTGTTTTCCTCAGTACGCATTCTCCAACCATTTTTGCAATTAAGCCCATATTCATTTTTCTAATATTCTTTATGCCTAACCCACTGATTCTTGTAGGAGCATATGAGTGATCCCAAGCCACCAGTGGTATTTGAATCCTTTCCTCTACTCCTTACATCAGAAGTGCTTTTGAATCCTTCATTTTGTCCCTAAAGAAAGTAGGAACATTGTATATAGATATAATTAAATAGATAGATTTGAAGATTGTTTTTATTAGAAGACATTTTCCAGCACTGATTAGTATGGCCCCTTTCCAACTAGCCATTTTCTTTTGAAATCTTTCAGTAAACCATTCCAAATTGTGGTAGATTTTTTTTATTCCAAGAGGAAGACCCAGATATGTAGTGGGTAGGATTGATTTTGCACCCCATAATTTGAACAAGTTATGTTTTGTCTTTCCAGAGGATATTGAAAAATAAGATGGAACTCTTATCAAAATTTATCTCTTTCCCAGAGGAAACCTCATAAAATTTCAAAATAGACTTAATACTCTTAGCTCAATTATAGAGTCCATCAATAGAATATATGTCATCCACAAATGTTGAATGTGAAGCTGTTTTGGTTGTAAAAGTAGGCCTAATTCATTTTAGAGACCTTCATTAATGGTTTTGGTAATGGATCTACTAACACTATCTACCATTAGTATGAAGAGAAAATATGATATAGGATCACCCTATCTTAATCCCCTATTGCTAGCAAAGAAGCCAACCGGCTCACCATTAACCACCATAGAAAATCTAGCTATAGAAATACAAGTCTTAATTATTTCGTCTAATTGATTATGAAAACCGAATTTATCCATGTAACATTATCAAGAAAATACCAAGAGACTTTTTCAAATTCCTTATTCATATCAAGTTTCATAACCATGCTAGCTCTTTATTATTATCCCATTGAATGAATGATCTCATGCACCATGATCACCTCGTCTGAATATTCTCCCTTTATGAATCCACTCTATTGATTTTGAGATCATATCATTAAGAATAAGTCTAGAATCTTGTTTGCAATATCTTAGTAAATATTCTATAAATAACATTAACCAAATATAAAGGGGCGGACGTCCTTAGAATCTTTAGCATCCATTTTTTTAGAGCAAGCACAATGTGGGTGGTATTCAACTCTTTTAAGAGATTACCAATTCTGTAGAACTCATTCACTGCCCTTAATAAGTCATCTATTTTATCAATATTACGTAATTATCATTTGGAAATTTTGTGTGCTTTTCATCTCGTCGAAAAAAACAAAGTGTGTTTTTTAGCACGTTGAAAAACACACTGTGTTTTTCAATAATTTGGAAAATGAAATGTAGTTTTCAAAAAGTTGTAAACCACGATGTTTTTCAACTTTTTTGGAATGATATTATCAATATAAATAAATTATCATGTGGAAACTTTGTGTGCTTTTCATCTTGTCGAAAAAATAAAGTGTGTTTTTCAGCACTTTAGAAAACACAATGTGGATTTCAACAAGGTCAAAACCACGATGTTTTTCCACCTTATTTTAATTATGTAATCCAAATTAAGTATTTATCATGTCAAAAAATTGTGCAGCTTTTCATCTCGTCGAAAAAAAAAAGTGTGTTTTTCACCACGTTGAAAAACACACTATGTTTTTCAGCACTTTGGAAAACGTAATACGGTTTTCCATCAGGTGTAAACCACGATGTTTTTCCACCTTATTATAATTATTTAATCCACATTAATTAATTATCATATGGAAAACTTGTGTGATTTTCATCTCGTTGAAAAAACAAAGTGTGTGTTTCCACACATTTGAAAACACAATGTGTTTCTCGGCACTTTGGAAAACACAATGTAGTTTTTGATAAGGTGTAAACCATGATATTTTTCCACCTTATTTTAATTATGTAATCCACATTAAGTAATTATCATGTGGAAAAAAAAAAAAAAAATTATCTTGTCAAAAAACAAAGTGTGTTTTTCACCACGTTGAAAAGCACACTATGTTTTTTAGAAGTTTAGAAAATGCAATGCGGTTTTCGACAAGGTGTAAACCACAATTGTTTTCCAATTTTTTAGACTTAAGTTATCAATATTAATTAATTATCATGTGGAAAATTTGTGTGATTTTCATCTCATCAAAAAAATAAAGTGTTTTATTCTGCACGTTGAAAAACACACTGTGCTTTTCAGCACTTTGAAAAATGTAATGTGGTTTTCGACAAGGTGAAAACCAATATTTTTTTCCATCTTATTGTAATTTTTTAATCCACATTAAGTAATTATCATGTGGAAAATTTGTTTTCTTTTCATCTCGTCAAAAAAACGAAGTATTTTTTTCACCATGTTGAAAAACACATTATGTTTTTCAACACTTTGGAAAATGCAATGTAGTTTTTGACAAGGTGTAAATCATGATGTTTTTCAACCTTATTGTAATTATTTAATCCAAATTATATAATTATTATATGGAAAATTTGTGTTCTTTTCATCTCGTAGAAAAGACAAAGTTTGTTTTTTAGCACGTTAAAAAACACACTGTGTTTTTCAGCACTTTAAAAAATGCAATGTGGTTTTAGACAAGGTGTAAACCACGATGTTTTTCCACTTTATTATAATGATGTAATCCATATTAAGTAATTATAATGTGGAAAAATTTTGTGTTTTTCATCTCATTGAAAAAACAAAGCGTAGAAAAATCAAAGTGTGTTTTTCAACACGTTGAAAAACACACCGTATTTTTGAGCACTTTGAAAAATGCAATGTGGTTTTCGACAAGGTGCAAACCATGATGTTTTTCCACTTTTTTGTATTGATGTAATCCATATTAATTAATTATCATGTGGAGATGCATTTCATTCTTCAAAGTGTGGAAAACACTAAAATATACTATGCATACCAACTCCAACATTTTAATATAATTTGTAGAATAATAACATACTAACGTTTGTTCAACTATTTTGCGGGTGTTATGATTTTATAAACAAAAGGTAAAGATAACTTTTTAAAAATACTACACCTAAAATGAATAGTAATATTATTTACTCAAAAACTAAAAAATACTACTCATACCTACTCCAAGGTGTTAATATAATTTTTTGAATTATAACATACAAAAGGTAAATATATATTTTTACAAGACTCAAAATATACAAAAAAAATAGTTTGATGTATTCAAAAAGCAAGGAAAATATATGTAGTTTAAAATATGTTTATAAATAATCTTTTTTTTTCAAAGGTTGCATGAAGAGTGACATTCTATTCCAAAATTGTATATTCATTTATCAAATGTGCCTTTGGTGGGAGTGACAGGTACATTGTCAACACTTAACACCTTGGCCTCCATATATAACTTCTTCCATTTAGCCTTAAGGCATTATTGGATTTGAAGAACAACTTTAAAGTTTGCTCTTATATTACCATATTTTTATTTTCGTCTTCCCCTAATGTAAAATCATGGATATTGAACACGGATGCGAACATCTCAAATTTCTCTATGTTTCATTCAAGTGCGTTGTCATAATAACCCTTGGAGGGATGCATTGTAATACAAGATAAACTATAACAGAAGGTGCAAGAACTATTTTATTCTTATTTTTCATTCATATTGAGATAATTATGCACAATAAAAAATTTGTAATGAAGTTAACTGTACACATTTTTTTTTCAAAACTGGATAATCAACTCAAGTTGTCTCCAAATTAAACATGACATTTCTCTTAAAAGTGTGTTAAAAGATAATATAGGAGTTGTGCATCAAAACAATAACATTACATTATGAAAATAAATTTAAACATCCAAGTATAAACTCCTGTGATTATAGGAGGTGTCTTCTTGTTCATAACATGAGTTTGTACTATAAAGAGAAAATCTATATCAAACAAAGGAAGAAGTAACATTTTCAAAATAAGTGCATTGCACTTTTACAAAGTACATAATTACTCAGCACACGTGATAAAGGCCAGTGCAGGCATCTCCACTACAATCATTATCACACTCATCTAACTCGCGATGTGTTGCTCTCCATTATTCATACCTCCACTCATCAAGATCTTCTAGTTGACGATCAACATCATCCCACTAGTAAAGAACATTTGTTCATAAGCTATTCCAGTTGCCATCTGGTGGTGGGTGTACGACATGTGATGTCATGGTACCACCTAAGGTATTGTCACCAATCTATTTCTAGGAGTTTTTCATCGATCCATCTACCAATTATTATGTGTGTCCTAGTGAGCCGAGTATCAAACACAAAACGAATGACCATCCCTAATGTGATAACCATAATTTAAACTCTATATTTTTTTGGGACCATTCTCCATTCAAAATTTGAAAATTCAGTCGTTTTTCCCTATTTGGTCCAATATCAAAAGGGGGTGGATATGTTGCATAATTTACCAATGTTATGGAGGCATTGTGAACCTCATTAGCTTTCACGGTTGGAATTATTATTAAGAGTGTCCATAATCATCTTTTCCAATCATCCATATACATAATATGTAACAAAATATCTATACTATTATGAGGAACAAATCGAAACATGGTATTATGAAGAGCAATGAGACAGATGGACATGGTATTGTGAGGAGCAATGAAATAGATCGACATGGTATTATGAGGAGCCATTGAATATGTAAGAACTTATCATTATCTACATCCCTTTCTCATTCCCAATACATGTTCATATGTTCTGGAATGTACTATTATTATTACTCCCTAGCTTCCACATCCTTCCCATATCTCTAGAATCCTTCCCTTTTATCCACAATGCCCAGTTTATTAATCTACACTATATGATGTATCATAATATTATCCATAAAATATAAAATATATACATTAGAGACAATTGAAATAATCTTAATTATTGATAATCTAAATAATTTCATGTATTATGATTCCACTTTTTTCTTACCATTCGTAACTTAAGTTAATAATCTACTATAATAGCTTAGTTGTCAAAAAAAAATTGTTTGTTGGTAGTTGTAGACACCTAAATTTGGTTACTGTTATCCAAAATGTGCCCCCTACTCATTTTTGTGGCTAACTCCTCTCATTCTTCCCTCTCTTGTGCCTCAGTCATACTTTTTTTCTTTTCAGACACTCAAAACTTTCTAGAAATGAAACCATTAGATAGATCTCTTTCTCAGCTTTCCATAAAGGTAAAGTTTTCCTCCTAACTCCATGTATTTTTGAAGTTATGGCTCGGCGGAGTTTTTGTGGGAAATTTTCCCCTTCAAGGCCTGTAGCCAAAAGGATGCCGCCACGTGTCCAGGGAGGTGGCGGAAGTCGGAAGAGAACTTGGTTTTTTTACCAAGTGTTTTGGTGAATTTTCAAAAGAGAATATTTTCCCTGCAAGCCCGCTGACGAATCAGGTAATGTCGCATGTCACTGGAGAGAAATTTGAAAATTAGCTAAGTGCTTCACAAAAATTTAAAATAAAATTTTGACCTGCTGCCCCCGCTAGCCAATTATATCTCACCACGTGTCACCAGAGCCTGGAATGGCGGAACGCGAGAGGAAATTGGGAACTTTCCCAAAGTGTTGGCGCAAAAGGAACTATTTGCCCGAAGGGCCCGCAGCCAATTATATCTCGCCACGTGTCTTGGAGTGGCGGAGCAAGGGGAGAATTTGGGAACTTTTCCCAAGGAGAAAATAAAGGAAAATTCAGAGAGGAAAGCCCGCTTCCCTTATTGCGAGCCAATAGAATCTCGCCACGTGTCCAGGTGGCGCCAAAACTTAAGGAAAGAACGCAAGTGAAATTTTAAGAGGGAAAACCCACACCCAATGGGGTTATGCCATGTGTATAGGATGGAAATGAATCAAACAGCCCGTGGAAAAATTTGGAAGGACAGGCCCGCGTCCAATCAGCGCTTGCCACGTGTCCCAAGCTCATCAACCCTGTGGGGAAATTTTGAAAAAATTTCCAAAGTGCAAATTGAAGGAAAATAGAGCAAGATGGGCCCATGCCCAATCAAAACATGCCACGTGGCACCTAGAAAGGTAGAGAGTGGGGAAATTTTGGAAAATTTTCCAAATGACCAAAAAGGTAAAAATTCAAATTTTTTGCCCGCTGCCCGATTTGGCCCTGTTTTGCCCTAAAATTTCAAATGGCCATATCTTTCGATCCAGAGCTTGGTTTTTCACGTTCTTTATATAAATGGAAAGCTGGTGAAATTATCTACAAGATTCTGAGGTAATTTTTGCATTTTGATGGAGTTTGGAGAGATAAAATCAAAAAACACCTCTGGCACGTGGTCATGGACAGAAATGACGTTTCAACCACCGTTTTTAATGAAGAATGGCTCGCATTCTCTCCCAGCATGGTTAAAAATGTTAGGGAATGGGTCTATAAGGATGCCCATGCTATTTTGATGGCATTTTTGTCAATGTTTGAATCTCTCCCATGTTTTCCCACATTTCTCTCTCCTGGGCTCGTCCCTTGCACTGTAAAAGCCAGATTTGGCTCATTTTCAAAGGGTTAAACATTTTTTGTGTATTACAGGTCCCCTTTCTCACCTTGGAAGTGATTTTGGTGGAATAATAGACTTTTCCTAAGAACTAAAACTCATTTTTTCCTCTTAGGTGTTGTAATGCAAGTGATTTTGATGTTAAAATAACAATACAGGCCCTATGATTAATCTTTCATCCTTTGCTAGTGTTGTTTGACTAATTTCTGGTTCTTCATTACAACTATCAATTTGTGCATGTTGTTTTTGTTGCATTTTGTGAACTGTGTCAATCTGCAGAAGTGAGAAATGCTCACCACTCCTTTAGTGCATCACCTATTAGCATTAGTTTTAGTTTCTTTTTTGCATTTTCTATCCTTGTCCCTTTGGAATTTAGAGTAGAATTAGGAAATTTCAAACCTCTGCAATTGTGCAAGTGATATAACTGATCAGAGGAGTTAAGGAACCAGCCTCTAAACTAGATATTTCTCTTCCATTTGACAATTCCCACACTTGGGAAGAGGATTCAATGTTGTGCAATCACATTGGATGTTTAGGAGGATCAAACTAGAAATCTGATCAACATCTAAGGGGTGTTGTTGCTTTGCAACAACAGTTACATTCCCCTTAGCCCTTGAACAGATAACCAAATTAAACATGGGCACCTAACCATGGCCCCCTTTCACCCCACATTAATAGTAAATTTAATTATTTTTATTAAATTAAATACCCATTATTTTATTACCTTAATTAGCCTAAATTCCACCTCACCCTAGACCTATTCTTGGCATGTTTCCATAACTAACAATAACTAATTCTTACTTTCCTTAATGAGCTAAGATTTGTTCTAACCCTAAAATAAATGCCTAAAATCTCTCTAACCACATTCCCACTCATTAGAAGTGAAGATTTTGTTCTAATCCGTGATAACAAACCAATTTGGCCCAAGAAATTAGAAATATCTTCCCATTTTAGAAAACCTAGGGAATCCCACCTTAATCGACGCCATTCAATATGCAACTGTCATTGGTTACCATTTATTCACCTTAGCAACCTTGTTTGAGGGGTTGGTCGATTTGAGACTAGAGGAGAATGAGATCAAAACTACATGCAAGCAGAACCTGTTGGTGCCATTTTTTAGCTTACACCGTTTTGCCCTAAATTTTCCTTTAGTTTGCATGCTCTGGAACAATTTTTATCTTAAATTGGTGGTCTGAAACTTTTCCCTCTAGTTGAATGCCTTGAAATGCTCACAAACTTGTTGTTTTTCCCCAATTTGAAAGAAATCTGCATGTGTGCCCTATTTTGTGCCCTAATTTTTCCAAAATCTGTGGGCTCAGCCATTTTTCCTTTTTACCTAATCGTGGAAGTTTAAAATTGATCGATTTGCACTTTTATGCTATTGAAAATCCAATTCCATGATCAAAATACTTTGAAAACATGTTTCAATTGGTTCAATTTTGAGAAAATTGTCGTCCTTAGTGAAAAATGTTTTTACGATCAGACAGGTGTCATTTACCCGATAATTTCTTCTTCAACATTCATTGGCAATTTTTACATTTTTCGACAGTCATACAGGCGTCCTTTTCTCGTCAAATTTTAGCTCAGAAATCTTCCCCTACTTGGCTTGTTCTAATTGGACAAGGATCGGCGGGTCATCTCTAAAAAAACTTAACGTTTTTTTATGATTTTGGAAAAATGTGCAAGTAGCCCCCACAGCTCTGCAGGCCCTAGAGGAGGTACACATGTCCCAGACAGAGTGAAGGAAAATAGGCGGGTCGTTTTGTGCCTTAAGGCACTTTGGAAAATGCATGGAAACAAAGAAAATCTCCTAAGGCCCACATCCAATCATAGGTGGACACATGTCACATTTGCATCAAAGGTGGGAATGGAGGCTGGAAGAAGACTTAGAAAAACTTTTATTTTGGAGAAAGGGAACAAAAGTTGTGAAAAAAGCCGCAGGTCCGCCAGGCCAATCAGGAATGGACACGTGGCAGGGAAAGGTGGAGGTGTGGGATGGCAGAGGAAATGTTAAAAAATTTCCTTCACAGAATATGATTAAAATATGAAATGAGAAGTGTTTCCCCTCAGCCAATCATATGAGGACACGTGTCCTATAGGAGGGTGGAGCCGCAGAGGAAAAATAGAAAAATTTCCTTTTTCCAAAAAGAGGCAAAATGTTTAAAATTGAGTCGCAACTCCGTATCTAGTCATATTACACCACATGTCAGGGATAGAATCGGAGATGTGGGACCACGGAGATAATTTGGAAAATTTTCATTTTTCCAAAAAAGGTGGAAATGTGTAGAATCGGTCCGCAATTCCAATGGAGCCCACATTGGGACACATGTCAAGCTCATTTTCAAAGGGCGAAGGGGCGGAGAAAAATTTCAAATTTTTTACATTTTTCCAAAAAGTGTTAAAATGTCAAAAAGTGATCCCAAGACCATTTCCAATCACATTGTGACACGTGGAGGGCTCAGATTAAAGGATAAAGGAAGATCAACGATAAATGTGCATTTTCAATTTGGCTACCATTTGAGCTCCAGGAAGTGTGGAAATGCATTTTTTGCATCGATTTTGATCAAATTTTTGACAAATTCATGTCATTTGTGCCTATAAGGACCAGTACAATTGGATTAGAGGGTCAATTAGAAGATCAAAGATGTTTTTGAAATGAATTTTTGCCGTAACCTATCCAAAAATTTGAAATATCAAATCCAAAAGTTGCAGAGTCAAATTTTGGAGGGATAAGGATGAAATAATGAAAGGAAGGGGGTCTGCATACTTTGAAGATGAAAAACGTGCCTCCACAATGGATAATGATGCAAATTTTGTAATGATTCATCTCTTTTTGAGACAATTGACAACTTTTTCGATGTGTTATGTTAAACGTCCCTGTCTGCGAATCATGAGGAATTTTTGTAACAAATTCGATACTTTGGCATATTATTTTCTTGGGAAAGAAGGCTCGAAGGAGATTGAAAGCTATATATTGCATGAATTTTTCATGCAAAGAGTTGGAAGAGTTTAAAAATTTCACAGGAAAATCTGGGAAGAATCTCATTCTCTGAGAAACCACCTGAGAACCATTTCTAATTCCTTTTTGCATTAGGTTTGTATCATGTTGAGTTGGTTTCAGTTGTAAAGCCATCAACAAGATCTAATATTGTTCTTGAAACATTCCCCTGTGGATAAATTTGATCATTTCTAGATTATTTCGTGTTGTTTCTTGGCAAAATTTACATACACTTATGTTTCAAAATGTTTTCAATTTGTGTTTCTTGCTCCTATTGCAATCTTGTGTTTAAAATATCTCTTGATCATACATGGTCTCATTTCTTGTGATTAGTTTAGTGGCATTTGCAATCTCACATTCAGAAGAGCTTTCATCTGATAAAGAGATAAAAAAATTTAAAATCACTTTACTTTCCTTGATTTTAAAGATTGTTTGTAAACCTTTGGGTGCACCTTAGGTCATGATTAAATAGTGATTGTTAAATGCTTCATTGGTTCATTCTAACTCAATATTTTGTGATAGATGATCAAATATTGTGTGGAAAAGTGTAGATCTAGGCCTCCATTTAATGCACATATCCTGATTGAAGGGATGATTAACCATTTTGATACTTTCTGTTGTTAAGTTTCTCCATATTTTGCTGAAATCCTCAAAGAGTCTGGTGGACCTTGGTTTGTCTTGTCTAAAATCCCACCCAAAATCATTCAAAACAACTAATCCTACCCTTTTTTACCCCTGTTTTGATCTGTATACCCACAGAAGATCAAAATCCATTTGCTAAAGTATGCATAACAGATCAGGATTTCAAAATGTCTTCAGTAACCCTTGCCTTACATTGAAAGTATCTCCATAATCTAGAAGTGAAAACTTGTGAAAGTAAGATTTGGAGTGTTGATCATATTTTCCCAAGGCCCCTTTTCATACTATTTGTACAAATTGAGGGATATCTTCATCTCCTTCACCATTTTAGGGTTACAAAATAGGTCCTCTTACCTTGGTTGAAAGGCACAACCTAAAATAGTTAGGACAAGATCAATTCCTATTTGAGTGCTATCCATCTCTCCACAAATTTGAGTGCCAGTTAGATCACATCCCCAGCTACAAAATGACATACATCATGATCTATTTGTCTTCAAGCTTCATGCCATATCTTTGATGCTGCTCAGACTGAAAAGGAGAACAAATTTGGGTACCAACACCAGTGGCGTTGTTGTCAGGGACATTCTTAGTTCAATCTGATCCATGTGCATACATATTTGAAATATTTGAATGCATATCAAACCCTGGTAATGTCTCTTGCAAGTTCTATCTACAAATATATTGTTAAAGCATCATTCTATACTCAGATTTGCAAGGTGTATGCAAAGGTTTTGAACTCTGTCTGCAATTTTATCAATTTCCAGCAGTAGTTGCACTTCATTTGCATTTGTGGTTGATAGATTCAAGAAAAGTAAAGTCTGATCTATAAATTTTGGCAAGATTTTCAGTGCTGATAGGTATTTGACAAAGTATTTTAGTGCATTTACACAACTAGGGTGAAAGTCCTTAGTGGCGACTCCATGTTTTTTTGATCTTGATAAATACCAATGTCTTAGCTTTCTGTCATTTGTTTTTTGGTGTTGCTAATCTCTACAAACCTAGAAGGAAGAAGATCTCTCTTCGCGAGGGACCCAAGTAGAAAGTTATTTCAAGAATTGGGAAAGATAGTTGTAGAGAAGAGAAAAGTTTGGAAGGTTGTTGAAGGTCAGACATCAAGCAAAGGAATATCCATTAGTGAGAGAGATCAACCTTTAGTAGAGGATTATCACTCTTCTTCCAGTGATGTTGATTCAACCAATCTTCTCATAAACTTTTTTACTTCAACTAGTGAAGGTCCTTCTGCTATACTTGGTGAGTTCCTTCTTCAATTTGCACATATGTGTTTCTATTCTAGTAAAACTTTTCAAGAAAATCAGCACCTAGAGAATACCAATATTTCTCCTCATTCTACCCCTATTTTTTCCAAATCTGCTAGAGTTTATCAAGAAGTTGATCCTATAGGGGATATCCATTTTTAAGATTACATTTCTATTCCCCAAATACCTCTCACTCCTCATCATTTTGTTTCTCCTCCAAGATCACCACCTCAAAACAATATGGCTCAGCCTAGACCTCCATTTGTTGTTAACACCTTTGGTCTTATAGACTTTAGAGGAATGGATGGTTACCCAAATGTTGTCCCATCAGATGTAAGGAATAGGTTGCTAAAGTTCCAAGGTATCAATGCAATAACTGGTGATCAGCACCTAAAACTTCTTGTTAATATGATGGAGGACTTTGAGATTGAGCATGAAGATGTGTATCTTAAATTGTTCATTCATACACTAGAAGAGGATGCAAGCAATTGGTACAAGGCTCTGCCTGATAATTCTATTAACTCTTGGACTGAAATGAAAAATGCATTTAGGTTGCAATATGGTGATAAGAATGATCCTAGGTTTCTCTTGTCTGAGTTTGAAAATATCAAGAAGAACCCCAATGAATCATTTCATGACTTTAACACAAGGTTTAACAAAACTTTGAGACGGTTGTCTGTTAATCTGAGGCCTTGTGATCAATCTTGTTTAATCAAATATGCAGATGCATTTGATAAGAAGGTAGCCTATTACCTAAGAGACAAGAACCCTACCAATTTGAGGTAGGCCTTCACCATGGCACTTCATATTGAAAACAACATTAAGGCCATTGGGAAACCTCTCAAGAGAGATGGTGTAAAGTCGATAAACCCTGAAAAGCCTCAAATTCTAAAAAAAATTTGGTAGGGGTTGTCAAAGATATTTCCTACAACCTAATAAGGGAATTGGGTAGACTTCACAAGGTCGACAAAAAGAACAAAACCATGATAGATTTTCCAATCATCCTAGAGTGATCAATGATCTGATGATAGAGGGAAATGACCCATGGGGTTTGTAAATAGACATCCTCAAGCACGTGAAGGAAGAGTGTTACCTAATCCCCTAACTGATAGGGTTGATGTTTTTGAGGAAGTTCTTGATATTGATTAGTGTGATAGGTTTTTACTGCCCCATCCTCCATTTGAAGTGAACCAGCAAGATGGTGAATCTAATAATGATGATGGTGTTGATGATGATATCTACATGGTAGGTTGTTCTTCAAGCTCACAAGAAGGAACAGCATCAATTGAGGTAATAAGTGCAAGGATAGCTACAACCTTTTGGGATTGCATCAAATGGGTACAAGTCCTTCTTCCTTCTCATACTCTTAAGGTAGATTTAGTGCAAGCTTTTGAGATTCCTAAAAATAACTTTGAGTACTTAAGAGCTTTGATGATTAAGAAGTATGATGGTGGTATCCCTTCGAAGGAAGATAAGACAATTGTTAATGAATGTTGATGTGGCTCAAGAGAAAGAGTATAACACTAGGAGAAAGATTTTTAAGGGAGTTGGGCCTCAAGTTAAACCTAAAACACCCTTGATTACAAGTATTCCCAAAGAAGCTCCTAGAAGAGAAACACCTACAAAAAGCTTTGTTGTCCTAAGTAAAAATTACAATCCTCCTCATGACCAAACTGCCAAGAATCCATTGCCATCTAAAGAATCTACTTGTCTCCATTCCAATGTTGCCTTTCCAAAGAGTGTTCCATATGACATAGCCCAAGTATTGAGCCAAATCAAAGTGAGTGTTCTAATCATTGAGTTGCTTAGGATTCCTGAGCACAAGAAGAGAGCATTTGAGTACTTGGGATTGAAAGAGGAGAAGAGTACCCCAAGCAGAAATGTAAACGTTGTTGAAACTCCTCCTCAAATCATTACAGACCTTGAAACACCACCAGCATTAGAGGATCTTGGAGAAACACCTGAGGTATACTTGGGGACATCCTTGGTTTATTCCCAATTGAATGTTGATCCATTCTTTACAACTTTGATCATAAAGGATAGACTACTTCACAATTGTATGTTTGATTCTGGTGCATCATGTAATGTCATGCCTCTAGAAGTCATGAATGAGTTGGATATCAAAGTGACAGCAACCTATGGAAAGTGTACTGCCATGGACTCAAGAGAAGTGCTAGTGTTTGGGTGTGTTAAAGGTTTGGTGGTGCAACTTGCAGCCTATCCGAGAAAGAATTTGAAACTTGATGTTGTAATTGTTGATTGCCCTGCCAAATGGGGTATGTTATTGTCAAGAAAATGGGTTGCAAGTGTTGGAGGGAGTGTCCAAATGGATATGTCTTTTTCAACTATTCCCATTAAAGGTAGCCTTGTAAAATTATATGGAGAGAAGAATATGTTGCATCTAATTGAGGATCCAAACGATGCTTCTTATGAAGTATTATTTGTTAATGTTGATGTTGATAATTTTATTGGGTTTGCTGATGGTAAGGAGCACAAGATGGATCAGTCTAAGTGTCTTGAATAGGTAGGTTCTCCTTGGACCTTGCTATTTGATGGAGCTTGCTCCAAATTTGGAAATGGTGCTGGTATAATTCTGATTTCTCCTAGCTTGGAAGAGTTTGTTTTTTTCCTTCAAGCTTAATTTTGAATGTACTAACAACATTGCTGAGTATGAAGCCTTGTTGTTGGGTCTGAGAATTGCATGGAAGTATGGTGTCAAGGACATCATTGCAAAAGGAGATTCAGAGCTAGTTGTCAAAAAAATAAGAAAATTGTATGCTACAAAAAATCAGCAGATGAAACAGTACAAACATGCAGTTTGGGATCTAATTGAGATGTTTGATTCCTTCAACATTGTGCATCATGATAGAAGTTTCAATGTTGCTACTGAAAAGTTGGTAGTGTTGGGGTCAAGATTTGGAAATTTCACCATTTCACCTTATTGTGAGTAAAATATTGAAGTGTTAACTAGGCCAGCTGTCCCTGACAACATCAAGCATTGGCAAGTGTTTAATGATGATGCTCAAGTGCAAAGGTTCTTACAAAATCAAGGTGAGTTTACAGATCAAAATATTGATTGGGAACCAATGGTATGTGTGACTGAAGGAAGAGAGACTTTGTTTGGAAAGGATATTATCCAGTTGAAAACTAACACCATTCCTAGAGGTCTTGTTGCACTTGAGTCAAATTTTAACAATGCTGATTGCATCATCAATAGAAACATGTCTACCTCAAGGGATGTGGAAGAGCATAACTTGGGCACTAATGATAAACCAAGAAAATTTTGGTTGGGTAGCAATCTAAACAAAGAGGGAAAATGATCCTATGTTCAACTATTGAAGAAATATTAGGACTGTCTTGCTTGGTCTTATTCAGAGCTGAAAGCATACAGAGAGTACTTGTTTTAGCATGAGATTCCTCTTGAAACAAATGCCAAGCCCTTAAGACAAAAGTAGAGGCTAATTAATCCAATCCTCTCCATGAAAATGCAAGATGAATTAAAGAAATTGAAGGAGGGAGGGATCATTCATCCCACAAGGTATTCATCTTGGGTTGCAAACCTTGTGCCAGTCAGAAAGAAAAATGGAGATATCAGACTTTGTATAGACTTTAGAAATATAAATAGAGCTTCATTGAAAGACAATTATCCTTTGCCAAACATGGAAAACATGTTGTAGTTAGTGACTGGATCTGAATTGTTGTCCACCTTGGATGGTTTCTCTGGCTACAATCAAGTTGTTGTCAAGGAGTCAGAAAGATTTAAAACTAGCCTTTACCACTCCTTGGGGAACATATGTCTATGTAAGAATGCCTTTTGGTCTCATGAATGCTGGAGCTACCTTCCAAAGAGAAATGGATGTTGCTTTTTCTAGTTACATAAATGACTTCATTGTAGTTTATCAGGATGATGTGACTGTGTTTTCAAGGAGAAGAAAAGATCACTTGCAGCACTTGGAAAGAATGTTGATCAGATGTAGAGAATATGGCATTTCTCTCAATCCAAAGAAGTGTCATTTTGGGGTGAAAAATTCCAAGTTGCTTGGTCATATTGTTTCAAAGGATGGTGTCATGATTGACCCTGAGAGGGTAGAAGCAATCAACAAGGTTCCAATTCCAAGAACAAAGAAGGGCATCCAATCCTTCTTTGGGAAGATCAATTTCATTAGAAGGTTTGTGTCTAATTTTGCTGAATTGACTCTTCCTATTACATGCATGTTAAAGAAAGACCAAGTTATCAAATGGGAGGAGGCTGCTATTCAGGATTTTGAAGGAATCAAAGAAGCATTGAAACATGCACTTGTCTTGGCAGCTCCGAATTACAAGAAGCCTTTCCAAATCTTCTCCTTTGCTTCTGAAAATACCATTGCATCTGTTTTTTATAAAAGGATGAAGATGGGGCTGAGAGGCCTATTGCCTTCTTTAGCAAGGCTTTACAAGTTGTTGAGTTAAAATACACAATCATGGAAAAACAAGCATTTGCCTTGGTGAAAGCAACAAAGGTTTTCAGGCCTTATATCTTAAGTTCAAAAGTTGTTGCTTATGTTCCCCACACCATGGTAAAAGACATCTTATTAGAGATGGAGATCTCAAGAAAAATATGTAGATGGGTGAACAAACTACAGGAATATGACATGGATATCCAAACCGCAAAGTTGGTAAGAGGTTTGGGTCTTGCTAAGCTTATGGCTGAGAGCAACTTGCAGACTATGGAAGTGAATGAAGTAGAGGAAGAAAGGGCAGATGTTCTTGAGAAGTTGGTAAGTTCTGAGTGGTACAGAGATGTAATATTTTACCTCTGACACCTATGCTTCCCTGATCATTTGAATAAAAATCAGAAAATATACCTTGAGATGGCTTCTCAAAAATACATCATCACTGACTTTTGGCTGGCTTGGAAGAACCCTAAAGGTGTCCTCTTTAAATGTGTAACTGAAGATGAAGCTCCCAAAATAGTTTCTTATTTCCATGGGGGAGTTTTTGGAGGACAATTTGCTGGAAGGGTTACAACACACAAAATTTTGAGAGCTGGTTATTAGTGGCCTACTCTCTTCAAAGATGAAACCTTGATGGTTAGAAAATGTGAAAGTTGCCAGCATTTCTCTGGAAGAATGAAAGCTTCAGGATCCCTTCCTTTGCAGCCTGTATCAATTGAGGCTCCTTTCAAACAATGGGGATGGACTTCATTGGTGAGATTTCAGACCCTTCTAGTGTTGGACATAAGTGGATCCTTGTAGCCACAGATTACTTCACCAAGTGGGTAGAAGCAATCCCCACCAAGAAAGCAACACACCAAGTTGTTATGGACTTCTTGTTGAATCATATCATATGCAGATTTGGTGTGCCAACTTCAAGATTTTTGCTGATAAAGCCATGTGTTTTAGAGCTAAGCCCTTGATGGCAATGTGCAAGGAGTATGGAACCAATCTGACTTATGCTTCAAACTATAACCCTCAAGGAAATGGACAAGTTGAGTCCAGCAATAAGAACTTGTTGAAGATCATTAGGAGAACCTTGGAGTTGAACAAGAGAAAATGGGGTGAACAACTGAAATTTAAAGTTTGGGATGATAAAATCACTGCCAAAAGAGCTACTAGTAAGAGCCCATTTGAGTTGGTGTATGGAACTCAAGCTCTGCTACCCTTACATCTGCAATTATCTTCATTTCAGTTTATTCAACAACTTGAAGATCAAGAGGTCAGTCCATATGAAGCAAGGATTAATCAGATTGTTGAGCTGGATGAAGAAAGAAGAGCATCACACCAAAGGCATGTCAGATTTAGAGAGAAGTTGAAGAGGTTGTTTGACAAGAAGGTCACTCCTAGGGATTTCAATGTTGGAGATATGGTTTTGTTATGGGATAGCAGGCATGAAGATAAGGGAAAACATGGTAAATTTGATGCATTGTGGATGGGCCCTTACTCCATTGATATCAGAATTGGTGAGAATACCTTTTTCTCAAGGACTTAGATGGGGAATTGCTTGAACTACCTATTAATGGTAGGCATCTGAAGCATTTCTTAGACTAATCCCAAAATTTTAGGTATGCACCACTTATATAGTGTATAGTCTTTGGATTTTTTCTGTTTTTGGTGTTTTGTCAGTTTGTGGTTTTCCTTGTTCTTAGCAGCCATTTTTTGTCAATTAGGTCTGGTTTTTCTACCCAGAATTTTGACTCCATTGCCCAATGGTTGTTTTTAGCACTTGGTATGCTTCTTTTGTTCATGTGGCACTCGCTGGGAGTGCCCATCCCTGAGAAGGAGTCGATGTTGGTGCCATTTTTGAGCTTGCACCATTTTTCCCTAAATTTTCCTTTGGTTTTGTGCTCTGAAACATTTTTTCTCTTAAATTTGTGGTCTGCAAATTTTCCTCCAGTTGAATGTCTTGAAATGCTCACAAACTTGTTGTTTTGCGCCAATTTGAAAGAAATCTGCATGTGTGCCCTAATTTTTCCAAAATCTCTGGGCTCAGCCATTTTTCCTTTTTTCCCAATCATGGAAGTTTAAAATTGATTGATTTGCACTTGTATGCCATTGAAAATCCAATTCCATGATCAAAAATGCTTTGAAAACATGTTTCAGTTGGTTCAATTTCAAGAAATTTATCATCCTTAGCAAAAAAAATGTAATTTTAGGGCATCCCTGGCAATTTTTGAGGGTCAAACGGGCGTCATTTTCCCATCAATTTCTTCTTCAACATTCATTGGAAATTTCTATGTTTTTCAATGGTCATACAGGCATCCTTTTCCTGTCAAAATTTAGCTAGAAATCTTATCCTACATGGCTTGTTCTAATTGGACAACGATCGGAGGGTCATTTCTAAAAACTTAACATTTTTGTGTTTTTGGAAAAATGTGCAAGTTGCCCCTGCAGCTCCGTAGGCCCCAGAGGAGGTACACGTGTCGTAGGTAGAGTGAAGGCAGATGAGCGGGTCATTTTGTGCCTTAAGGCACTTTGGAAAATGTGTGGAAATGAAGAAAATCCCCTAAGGCCCGCATCCAATCACAGGTGGACACATGTCACGTTTGCATCAAAGGTGGGAACGGAGGCTGGTGGAAGACTTAGAAAAATTTTACTTTTTGGCGAAAGGGAACAAAAATTGGACCGTGAAGACACATGTCAAAAGGGTGGGCTATGGGTTAATGCGTAAGGAGCGTTGTATTTTTGCCAATCCTTTTTCCTAAAAAATTAAAGGACGCACCCGTAAAAAGTCAGGATTCAATCTGCAGGATTCAAGGTGGAGGTGCGGGATGGCGGAGGAAATGTTAAAAATTTTCCTTCACATAATATGATTAAAATATAAAATGAGATGTGCTACCCCTCAGCCAATCATATGAGGACACGTGTCCTATGGGAGGGTGGAGCTGCGGAGGAAAAATAGAAAATTTTCCTTTTTCCAAAAAGAGGCAAAATGTTTAAAATTGAGTCGTGAATCCATATATAGTCATATTGCGCCATGTTTCAAGCACATAATCAGATATGCAGGCCCATGGAGGATAATTTGAAAAAAATTCCTTTTTCCAAAAAAGGTGGAAATGTGTAGAATCGGTCTGTGATTCCAATGGGACCCACATTGGGACACGTGTCAAGCTCATTTTCAAAGGGCGGAGGGGCGGAGAAAAATGTCAAATTTTTACATTTTTCCAAAAAGTGTTAAAATGTCAAAAAATGATCCCAAGCCCATTTCCAATCACATTGTGACACATGGAGGGCTCAGATTAAAGGATAAAGGAAGATCAATGGTAACTCTGTATTTTTGAGTTTGGCCGCCATTTGAGCTCCAGGAAGTGTGGAAATGCATTTTTTTGCATCGATTTTGATCAAATTTTTTGACAAATTCATGTCGTTTGTGCCTGCAAGGACCAATGCAATCAGTTTTGAGGATCAATTTGAAGATCAGAGATATTTTTGAAATGAATTTTTTCCCTAACCCATCTAAAAACGTGAAATATCAAATCCAAAAGTTGCAGAGTCAAATTTTGGAGGGATAAGGATGAAATAATGAAAGGAAGGGGGTCTGCATGCTTTGAAGATGAAAAACATGCCTCCACAATGGATAATGATGTGAATTTTGCAATGATTCATCTCTTTTTGAGACAACTGGCAACTTTTTGGACGTGTTCTGTTAAACGTCCCTGTCTGCGAATCATGAGGAATTTTTGTAACAAATTTGATCCTTTGGCATATTATTTTCTTGGGAAAGAAGGCTCGAAGGAGATTGAAAGCTATATATTACATGAATTTGTCATGCAAAGGTTGGAAGAGTTTTAAAAAAGCCCTAGAAAACTAAAAATTTCACGGGAAAATCTGGGAAGAAGCCCATTCTCTGAGAAACCACCTGAGAACCATTTCTAATTCCTTTTTGCATCAGATTTGTATCATGTTGAGTTGGTTTCAGTTGTAAAGCCATCAACAAGCTCTGAGATTGTTCTTGAAACATTCCCCTGCTGATAAATTTGATCATTTCTAGATTATTTTGTGTTGTCTCTTGGCAAAATTTGCATACACTTATGTTTCAGAATGTTTTCAATTTTTGTTTCTTGTTCCTATTGCAGTCTTGTGTTTAAAATATCTCTTGATCATACATGGTCTCATTTCTTGTGATTAGTTTAGTGGCATTTGCAATCTCACATTCAGAAGAGCTTTCATCTGATAAAGAGATAAACAAATTTAAAATCACTTTACTTTCCTTGATTTCAAAGATTGTTTGTAAACCTTTGGGTGCACCTTAGGTCATGATTAAATAGTGATTGCTAAATGCTTCATTGGTTCATTCTAACTCAATATTTTGTGATAGATGATCAAATATTGTGTGGAAAAGTGCAGATCTGGGCCTCCATTTGATGCACATATCCTGGTTGAAGGGATGATTAACCATTTTGATACTTTCTATTGTTAAGTTTCTCCATATTTTGCTGAAATCCTCAAAGAGTCTGGTGGACCTTGGTTTGTCTTATCTAAACTCCCACCCAAAAATCATTCAAAACAACTAATCCTACCCTGTTTTACCCCTGTTTTGACCTGTATACCCACAGAAGATCAAAATCCATTTGCTAAAGTATGCAGAATAGATCAAGATTTCAAAATTTCTTCAGTAACCCTTGCCTTGCATTGAAAGTATCTCCATAATCTGGAAGTGACAACTTGTGAAAGTCAGATTTGGAGTGTTGATCATATTTTCCCAAGGCCCCTTTTCATACTATTTATACAAATTGAGGGATATCTTCATCTCCTTCACCATTTGAGGGTTACAAAATAGGTCCTCTTACCTTGGTTGAAAGGCACAACCTAAAATAGTTAGGACAAGATCAAGTCCTATTTGAGTGCTATCCATCTCTCCACAAATCTGAGTGCCAGTTAGATCACATCCCCAGCTACAAAACTACATACATCATGATCTATATGTCTTCAAGCTTCATGCCATATCTGTGATGCTTCTCAGACTAAAAAGGAGAAAAAAATTGGGGTATTAGTTTTTACTTGAATTCTCACTTCCCCACCATTTATCTCCATAAAATTTTGATCATTCCTTCACCCACACCATAAAATTACCCATACCTAACCGATAGACATCTCTGAGTATTTCCAACACCTCCCCATACTTACACCCACTCCTCATCATCCCTAAGTTAGTCTTAGACAAATCCCTAAACCATGAAATATTGAGTTATTGAAAATCTGCAGTAACCGACATTGGTTATTACTAAACCGTCATTAGTCATACGAGACCGACGTTGACGTCGGTCTTTGCGTTTTATACCTTGTCCAAAAATAGAGCCAAACAACCTCCTACCAATTGATCTAAACAACCAAGAATTAGACCCTGACCAGCCCCAGTACCTTAACAGTTACCTCCTCCTTTAGATCCGACTATAACCTAGCCTGTTGCTATTGGATTTTCTTATTGTACTTGAATGAGATACCTAAATCATATCAACTACATTAGGAATTTATTTATTTCTTGCATTAATTTTTTTTAAATGTGGATTGAAAACCATCTAAGAAGTATCACACTTCCCAGAACTAGCATACACTAGGCAATCCACTGTCATATATCATTTAATTTCTCTTTTGTGGTCTTGTTTTCTATTACAGGTAGTTCCTCCTAGTGAAAAGGAACCTCTCACAATCAACACTAGATCGAGAAGTCAGGATGCATGCTATAACTATCAACCAACCCATTTGACAAGTATTCCTCCTAGTCCATAACCTTATATGTTTCATCATTCAAAAACGTAAAGAAAATGGTGAAACATTTTAGCACGCCCGGTGGGACCCATCAAGGTTTCTATTGCATTTCCTTCATTTCTAGGAAAAAGTTATGTGTTTGTTTCCCTTTAAAATTATTACATAGTAATTTTCTTCCCTAGTAATTCTCTTTCTTTCTAATTTCTCTAAAAGAAACATTTCTATTGGTGCATTTAAAAAGGAATCATTCTTTTTTTTTGCTTTCTGCATTTAGTGAAAGTGCATGCCCTCTCTTATTCATCATTTGCTTCATCGAACGTAACCTTTTCAATTTGGGCTTAAAATTGGTTGCATTACATTCTGATTTGCTGCATTTAGATCACATTAAAATGAGGAAAACCTATATATGCTAGAAGTCATGCCCAGTTGATGGTTGACACAAAGAATCATAGAAAGCACATTCTCTCTCTCTCTATGTCTTACCAAACTTGCACAAAATTGAAATATACACATTTTTGTTAACCAGCATCTTACCTGGGAACACATGTCCTTGATCACATGATCAGATTGGTAGGTACTCCCCATCTAATTACCTCTGTCGAGTCATTATCTCAAAGGATAGCCTGCCCTAGCCATAACATACATGAAACCTCTCCTTTTAGATATCCTTCTTTGTAGGAAGCCTTCCTCACTAAAAAATCTATTCTAAAATTCATGAGTCATTATTCTAAATAGCATAAGTTCAACACATTAGAAATCACTTATTAGGTACGTGTTTTTAGTGTTTGATTGATGTGCATTTTGAGATGTGAGGATACGCTTATCCATTTTTCATTATGTTGCCTTACACACTCCACAATCACAGTTGGAGTATTTTGACTTCTTCTGAGTGTGTCAGGACTTCATTGCATTATCTCCAAACCTCTAGGTTGATTATTTATCTCACTAAAATTCACAACAATACATTTTTATACATTTTCCATATTTCATAGTAACCGGCATCGGTTACCCCTGACTGGCATCGGTTTTGCTTAACCGGCATCAGTTTTCTGTTCTTATGGGTTAAATTGCCTAAAAACCCTTATTGCATTTTCTTTTCTGTCAGATTTCCTGTGAGTCTTTATACTCTCTCTGCTTTGGTCAACAATCATCATACAACTTTTTCATCTAACCGTCAATAATCTTTGCTTCATTTGGTAAAAATGTTCTTGTCTCACAGTAATCCACCTCGGTTACCCCTTAACCAATATCGGTCATCCTTAACCAGCGTTGGTTCTCCTATATTGAACACCAACTAATATATTACCCAAATTTACCTATAGACACCTATTTTCTTCATTCTTACTACCCCTTGTGTCATCTGCAAGATACAGATATATACTCATTCACATAGTGTTGACTCACAATCAAGCTAATGCTCTTATATTTTATGCAAATTGTCAACCACTCCCACCTAGTCCTTCACCACCCTCTGTCTTGTCACCCATGGATCCAACCTTACCTACCACCATTCTCGTAAGTGATGAGGAATTTACACAACTCCTTGATCAAAATCCCATAACCTTACATTTTTACCTTTCCCACTCTTCCACCTGGGATTCCTCAAGTTAGTTAATATATGACATGCATGTATCCATCTCTCCTACCCTTATTCCCACTCCTGCATCAGCCCCTAATAATGTGGTGTTACTGTTGTCAAAATTTACCCCCCCAGGGTAAATTTCGATAACATGCATCAAAAGTTGTAGAAAGGCAAATAGGTCAATCCAGAAAAAATCGCGAAAATCGGCTAAGTCCTAGTCCTAAGTGTTGCTCAGGACATTTGGGACAAAAATGCCCGAACCGGCCGAACCGGCCGAAAAGAGTCAAGTCAGTCCGAAGCAAAATGGGACAAGTGGGACAGAAGTACGCGGCGGGTGCGAAAAGCCGATCCAGCCGAGAAGAGAAAAATTGGCTAACTGCTGAGGAGGGTCGCCTTCGGGACAAGCGGGCCAAAAAGGTGCGAACCGGCCGAACCGGCCGAAAAGAGTCAAGTCAGTCCGAAGCAAAATGGGACAAGTGGGACAGAAGTACGCGGCGGGCCAAAAATGCCCGAAATGTCCGAACCGGCTGAAATGAGTCCAAAGGGCCCAAAATCAAACGGGACATCTGGGACAAATGGACGCGAAATGCCCGAACCGGCCGAAATGAGTCCAAAGGGCCCAAAATCAAATGGGACATCTGGGACAAATGGACGCGAAATGCCCGAACCGGCCGAAATGAGCACAAAGAGTCCAAAATCAAATGGGACATCTGGGACAAATGGAGGCGAAGGGCGCGAAAGAGCTGGCAGGACCGCGGACTAATCAAAATCTGCCACGTGTCCTCATAGAGTAAAGGTCAGAAAAGTCAAAGGGTGAATTTTCGAGCACCGAGCCGAACAAATAGGATCGTGCCACGTGTCCCATTTAAGAGCCCACGAGGAAAATTCAAAGGAAAGCCCGCCAAAAGGCAGAGGAGAGAGAATTATTCAGCGAATCACAGCTTGCCACGTGTCATCCAGGTGGCAGAGCGCGGGAAGAATTTCAAAAATCCATTTTCGCCTGTTCCGTGCCCTAAATCTTCAGATCGCCATAACTTTTGATTCAGAGCTCAGTTTTGCGCGCTCTTTATATCAATGGAAAGCTGGTAAAATTCTCTACACGTTTCCAAGGTCAATCTTGCATTTTGGTTCAGTTTGGAGGATGAAAATCAAGAAACGCCTCTAGCGCGAATAACCAAACAGAAGTGATGCGTCAACAAACAATTTTAATGCAGCAGACAGTTTGCCGCTCCTGTTAGGCAGCCCGCCGTTTCGCCAGGATCCGCCGCTTCTGCCATGATGAGATGAGTTAAATGCATTCAGGAGGTGGTTGGGGCAGATTTCGAATTCCTCTCTCTTTTCTCTCTCATTCTTCCTATAAATTGTAAGGAGGGGTTTCTTTCTAAGGGTTGGACATTTCTGTTTTGCGACCCCTCCCTTCTCTCCTGCTTGCAAGAGAATTCGTGGAGTTTTCAAGCCTCCCACATGGACTGTAATGCCATTGTACCTCTTGGCCATTGCAATGTATTTGAATCGATCCTTTGAGCAATATATATGTCTGTGATTGAATTTAAATCCTCTCATGTATTCATTGTTGTCATTCTGATCTCCCATTGCATTTCGGTTACCTGTGTATGATGTGGTATTGCATCTATATGGCCTGTGTTTATGTTGCAAAACTTATGTTCTTCATTCCTCGGTGCATCACCTCCATAGTTTAGGTTTTATTATACGCATTTCTCTCTCCCTATCTCCTTGGTAGTTAGGTTAGGTTTTTTGAGTGAACCTCTGCGTTTTATTGGTGCATCTGAACAGAGGAATAGGAACCAGCCTTTCTCTGGAGAATCCTTTCTCATTTTCAAGTCCCACACTTGGAGGAAGGATTCAATGTTATGCAATCACACTGGATACCTAAGTGATCAACCTAGAAACTTGATCTGTATTCAGGGGTGCTGTGATTTTGCATCAACAATTTTGGCACGCCCGGTGGGACCTAGAGGTCTCATTTTTATTGCAGCAAGGTTGATATGCATCTGCTATAATTTTCTTGCTTAAAAAGAGCTATTATTTGCATATCTGGCGACTCCAAAGGGAGGAATCAATAGAATTTCAGCAGTCAGGCCTAAAAGCTTATGAGAAGAATCACAAGGTCAAGAGTTGGAGAAGAGGAAGTGCTGTTTGAATACCTGCAATTATCTCCAAGAAGAAGACAAAGAGGAAGAAGGATTCAAAGGTCTCCATCTCCAACAAACAGAACTCTTTCAACTCCTCCACCTGAGCAGCCTTTCTTTCAGTATACAAGGGTTTTAAGGCCAATCAGAATGGCGCAGCCAGTGAACCCCTATGTCAACTTCACAGGCAGCAGCCCACTTGCTCTCAATGCACAAAATCCAATCCCAGTTTTAGCACTGAAGAACATTCCATACTTCACTGGAGAAAATCAGACCACTCCTGGTGATCATGTCAAGGACATCGCTAATATTTGTGCAATCCATGAGATTAATGAGATGCAAGTAGCTGTCAAATTGCTGGCGTCTTCATTCAAGGGAAAAGCATTGCAATGGTTTAGGAGCCTTGAAGCTGGCTCTATCACAAACTGGAATCAGCTGTGTATTGCACTTCACAATCAATTTGGAGAGAAGGGAGACAACTTGTCTCTTTTGGAGCAGCTGACAACCATTAAGAGAGCTTCCAATGAGCAGCTGACTGACTTCAACTTCAGATTTCAAAGGTCTTGGGATAGAATTCTAGTAGCAGTTAGACCAATAGCAGAAGGTGCTTTTCTGTATTACCTTAAAGCTTTAAATTCTGATATTCCTATGTTGATTCAATCTATGGGAGGCACAACTATCCCTGCTGCTTATAGTATTGCCATTAGAGCTGAAAATTGTCTGATTCAAGCTGGCAAGCTAGCTCCTAGGCCTCCAATGCCATTATATCCAAGTATAGAGAGCCCAAGTACTAGTCAAGCACCTGTCTTAGCCCCTATTCCCCACTCCTAGGAATCAGAGTTCAAATGAAGCTTCCACTTCATCTCCAAGTGCCCCAAATGAGCTTCAAGAAGTCATGAAGCAACTGCAAAATTTAGGTAATGAGCTGGTCACACTCAAGAGATAGCAAGCTTAAGGTTTTAGACCTTCGTATCAGCCTCAAGCTCAACCTAATAGGCAGCCATATCAGCCTCAAAGACCACCTAATCCAGCTGCAAATGTGAATCAAACAAGGCCTCCTGTCAATAGACCTTTCCAGCCCTATAATCCAAATGCCATATCTGCCTCTAAAGCATTAGTACCAGCACAAAATAACATGGCACAGGAGTACGATTGGTGTTACCCTTGCAATCTACCTCACAATCAGTCAGCATGTTTCAATGGTGCACTAAATCTCTCACCTATGACGAAATATGTAATGAGCCCATTCATCCATCCATCCATCCCTATTCACCCATACCTTGTACATTGGTAAATGTCAAAATTCAATTGTTTCAATAGTAAAGAAGACCTACATTAGTATTTGTGGTGTTTCAAACATGGGTGTTACCAGATCACCCATGATGACACTTTACTCCTATGGATCTTCCCGATGTCCCGAAAGGACCCGTATTGGACTGGTACAGTGGGCTACCAAGACACTCCATCTACTCATTTAATCAAGTAGCCTAAGCCTTCATAAATCAATTCTCTATCAACATTGTTATGAAGGTTACCATGAATGATCTTTATTCCAAACGACAATACAACGAGGAGTCTATTGTTGACTTTGTCACTCACTGGCATAGCCTAATTAACCAGCTCACATTTCAATTACCTCAAACTAAATTCATAGAGTTGTTTACTCAGGCTTGCGCAAGACACATCTCACCAACCCTGTAGGTGTAGACCTTTCACACTTTTGATGAGGCATTCACCATGGCATGGAAATGGTAAATTTGTGTTATCAAAAAGAAGAAAATTCAACTTCGTAACAAGAACATCATATTCAAATCAAATGATGCTTCTTCATCTTTGAAACCCTAAGACAACTTTTCAAAACTCAAAGGATCTACCAATGCCATAGTTCTCAAGGTTGGTCCCCCTCATCAATCAAACCTAGCCAAACCTCCTTCTAATCTCTCTCCCATCCAAGCTTTCTAGTTCAGACAATAACAACAAAAGTACACTTCAATAGGGAAATTTTATTCTTCTATTTTGAAAAAATTTATTAAGGCTAGTATCATTACCCTTCCACCTATAAAACCACATTTTTTTTTACCCTGAGTGCCCCATGCCTGCATGGTATAATGAGCATGACTTCTACAACTATCATCGTGTCAAAGGTCATAGTGACAATAATTGCATCACCTTCAAGAATATCGTTCAAGAAATGTTAGACAACAAAGATCTAGTTCAAGATATCCCGAATGCCCCCACTAACATAAACATACACATATTAAAAAATTCATTCCCTAATCATTCCCTATCTTCAAACCAATCTGGTGACACTTTAAACAATGATAGCAATGTCCACGAGGTCTATGTTATTTTCAATGACATACCAATTGCTTACCAATAGCCTCATGTTCCTTCCATACATGAAATTTTAGCCCGAGCTCCACTACCTGCATAAGAACCAATTTCATCCAATCCTCCACCCATAGGGGAACCCCCTTCATTTTCTCCATCACCCGTGGAAGAGCCTATAATTAGCATGCCACCTTTGACCCCTCAAATTTCTGAGTAATTTTCAGTGGCACCTCTTCTACTCATATAAGATGCATGTCCACCACCTACACCGTCACAAGGAGAGTCCTCCTCGTCTGGCCCATCCTCTCCACTACCCATGGAGGATACTATAGAAGTACCATTACCTTTAGATGACCATTCACCATTGGACCTTCAAGATCCTGTTGATTTGTTTTCATCTCTCTTACCCACAAATTCGGGGGCTAGCCATTTCCCTGTGTCTCAAACACATTTTATGGGAATTACAACTCGATCCACGTTGGCCCCTCTTATAACAACACCATTTTCATGCTTGGTTGATCGCCTGGACTATGTTGATAGAGCCTTACTTTGGGGATTCCTTCTACTTCATGTTTCAACACAAATGCAGCTATCACTCGCTGACACCTCCACTATCTATCCAAAAGTGTTTCGAGTGACCAAACCAAACACAATCATGACTATTGCAACACCTTCCACGTCACCACCCATGGCCCAACTCACACCTCTGCCCATAACCCAACATACATCTACACCCAAACACCTAACCCCACCTATATCATCTCCCTTACCTAAACCTATCACTACCTTAGGGGTCATACCGATAGCTAGCCTTACTCACCCACCCATCAAATTAGATTTATCCACATCTTCTAAAATTAACACTAAACTTACCCCGGCCCCTAAAAATAAGATCCAATCTCCTAGACCTCATACACCAACCTCGCCTACAATGCCCTTATCACCTTCACCCCTTCCATCCATCCTAGGACCTCACCCCTCGACCCTGGCCAAGAAATCCCCATCCACCGGTAAACCAAGAACACAACAACCCATTTCCCCATCACAAACCTCTAATATACCCAAGTGACCCACACAACTTCTGCCCTCACCCGTAACCTTCTTACCACCCATATCTCCACTACCGTCCATAACTTCTTCACTACCCATGACACTTTCTTCTCTTTCACTCACGCCTCCTACCCAACCTACACCACCTACCACCATGGCACCTCAGTTATCCCCATGGGTAACCCATCCTCTTCCACCATTGTATTTTCCCTCCACATCTTATACACATGTGTCATCATTGCCCAAAAATATGCAACCTAAAGCTAAAAATCCTCTACCCTCCAATAAGGTAGTTAAACCAACCAAACCTTCCATCACTAGCTCTTCTACCATGCTTGTACCCAAGCAGATGCAACCAAGACCTAAGACCACTTCACATACAAAACTAGTAAACCAACCTACCACCCATCCTATAAAGCCTCTTCCTCCATAATCAGTTGTACCTACACCTAAACCCACATTCACCTCCCATTATGATCCACTAGTAGGATCCTACGCCAAAATCTTAACCAATCTCCTCGAAACTTCTATCATCACATTACCAAACGTAAAGGGAAAATTTTAGATCTTATGACCCACTCAAACCAAAACCAATCGCTACTAGAGTCACTACGACCTGCCCACCTACATACACATACTATTAACAACCCCCTATCTCATCTATCACCCATTCCAAATACATTCCCACTATATCGGTCCCCTAATCTCAACCTCCATATTTGGCATCACCATACAATGGAATGTCACCCCATGCGGGACAGGTTCCATACCAGCCCCCTTATGCCACAGGAGGAACCCTTCCACCACAACCTACCAATGACCTCATCAAATCAATGATGGAAAGGATGTAGACACTGGAAGCATTGGTTTCAAGTTCACGTAATTCTCTCACCTATAATAAAATATGTAATGAGCCCATTCATCCATCCATCCCTATTTGCCCATACCCTGTACATTGGGAAATGCCAAAATTAAACCATTTCAATAGTAAAAAATACCCACAACAACATTTGTGGTCTTTCAAACATGGGTGTTACCTGATTTCCCATGATGATTCTTTACTCCTACATACCTTCCCGATGTCCCTAACAGGACCTGCATTGGACTGGTATAGTGGGCTACCAAGACAAGGTCCATCTACTCATTTAATCAAGTAGCCAAAGCCTTCCTAGATCACTTATCTATCAACATTGTTATGAAGGTTACCATGACTGATCTTTATTCCACACGACAGTGTAATGATGAGTCTATCACTGACTTTGTTGCTCATTGGTAGAGCCTAACTAACCAGCTCACATTTCAATTACTTCAAACTAAACTCATGAATTTTTTTACTCGGGCTTGCGCAAGACACATCTCACCAACCCTATAGGTGCAGACCATTCACACTTTTGATGAGGCATTCACCATGGCACAAAAATTATAAATCTGTGCTATCAAAGAGAAGAAAATTCAACTTTGTAACAAGAACATCGCATTCAAATCAAATGATGCTTCTTCATCTTCGAAACCCTAAAATAACTTTTCAAAACTCAAAGGATCTGTCAATGTAATAGTTCTCAAGGCTGGTCCCCCTCATCAATCAAACCCAGCCAAACCTCCTTCTAATCTCTCTCCCATCCAAGCTTTCTAGTTCATTTGAGAACAGTTGAAAGTACACTTTGATGAGGAGAATCTTATTCTTCTGTTTTGGAAAAGCTTGTTAACGCTGGTGTCATTACCCTTCCACCTATAAAACCACATACTGGATTTGAACCTGAGCACCCCATGCCCACGTGGTATAAGGAACATGACTTATGCAACTATCATCGTGTCAAAGGTCATAGTGACAATAATTACATCACCTTTAAGAATATCTTTAAAGAAATGTTAGACGATGGAGATCTAGTCATGGATAGCCCGAATGCCCCTGCTAACCAAAACCTACACATCTTTAAGAAGTCATTCCCTAATCATGCCCCATATTCCAACCAAGTTAGTGACACTTCAAATAGTGATAGCAATGTCTGTGAGGTCCATGCTATTTTCGATGACATACTAGTTGCTTCCCAATTGCCTCATGTTCCTTCCATAGATGAAATCTTAGCCTTATCTCTACTACCTACACAAGAACCAATTTCATTTACTCCTCCACCCACAAGGGAACCCACTTCATTTTCTCCATCACCTATGGAAGAGCCTATAATTAGCACCAAGCCACCTTTGACCCCTCAAATTGTCTAGAAAATGTCAATGGCACCTCTTCTACTCATAGAAGATGCATGTCCGCCACCTACGCCATCACAAGGAGAGTCCACCTCATGTGGTCCATCCCCTCCACTACCCATGGAGAATCCTATAGACGTACCATTACCTTTAGATGACCATTCACCATTAGACCTTCTAGATCCCATTGATCTACTTTCATCTCTCTTACCCACAGAGTCTAGGGCTAGCCTTTTCCCTGTGTCTCAAACACATTTTATGGGAATTACAACTTGATCCATGTCCGTCCCACTTATAAAAATACCATTTTCACACTTGGTTGATCACCTAGACTATGTCAATAGAGCCCTACTTTGGGGAAGCCTTCTACTTCCTATTTCAATACAAATGTAGTTGTCTCTCGCTAACACCTTCACTATCTATCCAAAAGTGTTTCGAGTGACCAAACCAAACACAACCACAACTATTGCAACACCTTCCACATCACCACCCATGGCCCAACTCAGACCTCTGCCCATAACCCAACATACATCTACACCCAAACACCTACCCACGTATATCATCTCCCTTACCTAAACCTATCACTACCTTAGGGGTCATACCGACAGCTTTAGCCTTACTCACCCACCCATCAAATTAGATTCAGTCACATCTTCCAAAACTAACACTAAAATTACCCCGGCCCCTAAAAATAACATCTAATCTCCTAGAACTCATACACCAACCTCACCTACCACCTACCATGCCTTTATCACCTTCACCTCTTCTGACCATGCTAGGACCTCACCCCTCGACCCTGGCCAAGAAACCCCCATCCACCGGTAAACCAAGAATGTAGTAACCCATTTCCCTCAAATAGACCTCTAATATACCCATAGTGACCCAACACAAATTCTACCCAGTAACCTTCTTACCACCCATACCTCCACTACCGTCCATAACTTCTTCACTACCCATGACACTTTGAATTCTCTTTCATGCCTCGTATGCTACACCACCTACAGGGTCTCTTCAACACCTCAGTTACTCCCGCGGGTAACTCATCCTCTTCACCCATTAGCTTTTCCCTCCACATCTCATACACTTGTGTCATCATTGCCCAAAAATATGCAACCTAAAGCTAAAAATCCTCTACCCTCCAATAAGGTAGTTAAACCAACCAAACCTTCCACCGCTAGCTCTTCTACCATGCCCATACCCAAGTAGATGCAACCAAGACCTAAGACCACTTTACATACCAAACTAGTAAACCAACCCACCCCCCTCCTGTAAAGCCTCTTCCTCCACAATCAGTTGTACCTACACCCAAACCCACATTCACCTCCCATTGTGATCCACTAGCAGGATCCTATGCCAAAATCTTAACCAATCTCCTAGAAACTTTTGTCATCACATTACCACCTCTTAGACCTTACGACCCACTCAAACCCAAACCAAAAGGGTTTGACGAAACTAAAATTTGTGCCTACCATCATGTGCCAAGACACAATGTAGAGAACTGTAAGGCTTTAAAAACCACTCTTGTCTAATTATGTCCTCCTGAAGAAAATTTTGATGATGACGATCTTCTTGATGAGGACCCCATTTCACCTTCACCAATTTCCACAAATCTTCTCCCATTACCTACTCAGTGACCAAAATCTCCACCCCCACAACTCTTTGATCCACCCCCAAGATTTGAGATTAACATGGTTCATATCAGAGAGTTGGCCAAACCACCACCAAGATGCCAATGTGCCCTACTCATTTCACAAGGATCGTATCCCCCACTAGGGTTTTGTCCCTCATGCCGCTATACCTTCCATGACACACCCTCTTCATCCACCTCCCCTCAGATTAACATGATCAACATTGCCACCCATGCTCTAGAAAGACAAGGGAAAGGAAAAAGCAACTGGCCCATCAACCAACCTTGTACCCAACATACCATCTGCACCCATACCCAAAGTCACCATTCAAGGTCCTGCATATCCTATTTCTGATGGGGTCACACATCGCACAATGCTAAAACAACTACACCAATCCCCCCTCAAAATGTCTTTATATGACCTCATCCAAACCTCAGAGTCACATCTGTCAAGCCCTCATGGAGGTCCTTCAATCTATTGAAGTCTTACCAAATGACCCCACACCTGTAGCCTCCATCATTACCCCTCACCACGTAGCCTCTCTCACTAGATCATCACCTTCCTCTACACCTCCACCTACTCTCCAAGTGGCCACCCTCAACTTTTCAAATGAAGAGATCACTCCCTTCTAGTCTAATGACCCCGACCCCACTCTTTTCATCTCTTTCTTTATCGATAATATACGCATACGACGTGTTATGATTGATGGTGGTGCTAGAATTAACATTATATCCTCCCATGAATACGACCAAATGCAAAAACTTTACAATTACATGCATGGTAACCTAGTTATGCTATGGTACTTCAATGACACCATGACCTCTACCCTAGGTAGGGTTGTTCTCCATGTCTGTGTGGGTCCCCGCACTATCTCAGAACTTTTCTATGTCCTAGAAGGGGAGTTCCAGTATAACTTGCTGCTTGGCCGACCTTGGATCCGTGTCATGGGTTGTGTCCCTTTGACTTTACATCATTGCCTCAAATTTGAACACGAGGGACATAATTACACCATCCCTGTTGACCCATCACCTTTCAAGACCTGTAACATGTTATATCGGCCCAATGATGTGCTTGTACCGGTCAAGGCATCTACCACTATCACTACTTCACCTTCACCCACAAGCCCATCCACCAAAACTACCACTACCTCTGCTGCATCTAACCTTGTTATCCCCACTGCAGCTGTAGCCTCTACCACTGACGCACCTGTTTCCCCATCATCTAGTGAGCCATCTATCCCTGCTACCCACATACCAACTACTGATCCCTTAGAAGGTGTTTTTCAATGCCTCACTCTGGGGGAATACCACCTATACAATATCGACACCTTCCTCACCCCACAAGAGTATGGGAATCTACGTCAACACCCCAGCTATGACATCCACATCGGTGATGTTTTTCCTTATGGCCCTCCCCACCTTCACACCAATCTAACATATGGGGGACTTGATATTGCCACCTATAAACCCAAACCTCCATCCCAAGCCCAACCATTTTTGTCTGACCTACACTCCCTCACTAACCACCACTTCACTCACACTTTCCTCCACCGGTGCACATGGAAAGGATTTGGCTTTGGCTTTTACGAACAAGGCCACCATACTGTCATTTCCTGTACCTCTCGTAAACACAATGACCGTAGTGGCATTGGTTTTGATGCTCCACCCTCCAAGAAGGTTCGTGTTTACCTTATCCAGGACTAGAAATCTTCCCCATCTCATTCACCCACATTACCATCTTCACCCACAGAGTCCATAGATCCTGAATCTATTCCTCCTAACTTTTTTTTTGTAAACACCATTTCCCTGGGACCACTAACCTATCAACACAATGGTGAGGCTCCCTCTTCTCTCCCATTCCTATATCCTGACATGATCGATGATGATACGCCTTCTATTAACATTGTTCAATGTCAGGATGATGAGTCCATCCTCACCTACCTTGGTGTGGAAGACTCTTATATTCATCGGTTGTTACCCTCTGAGACACAAACCATGTTGAATGAATCGACCATCGAAATCAACATTAACACTCAGGATGACCCGCACATTCTAAAGATTGGCCAATCCTTAGATGTTACTGAACAAGAAGCCTTCACCTCTTTTCTTCAGGGCCATAGCAACGCATTTTCTTGGTCCTATGCTGATATGCCTGGTATTGACCCAAAAATCATGGTCCACAATATCATAACCATTCCTGATGCCAAACCCATCAAACAAAAGCTGCAGAAAATACATCCTCGCATTGCTCTTCTGGTCAAAGAAGAGCTTCAGTGCCTTCTCTCAGTTTCCTTCATTCTACCCATTGATTATCCCCAATGGATTTCTAACATCATTCCTGTCACAAAGGTGATAGGGGGACTCCGCATCTGCATGGACTTCTGTGACCTCAACCTAGCTTGTCCTAAAGATGACTTTCCCCTACCAAGCATTGACCAACTAGTTGATCTCACCACTGACCATGAAATGCTATCGCTCATGGATGGTTTCTCGGTTACAATCAAATATTACTAGCTCCAGAAGATCAACACAAGACTACCTTCATCACCCCTTGGGGGACCTTCTACTATCGAGTCATGCCTTTTGGCCTTAAAAATGTCGGCACTACATATCAATGCGTCATGACTTACATCTTCCATGACATCATGTATCACATATTGGAATATTATGTAGATGATCTGCTTGGCCAAATCCAAACATCGAACCGAACACCTACCCATCCTTAAAGTCATCTTTGACTACCTCATCAAGTATTGTGTGCATCTTCAACCAAAGAAGTGTGTCTTTGTGGTACTTTCCAGAAAACTCCTAGGTTTCATCATTTCTTTGCATGGCATAGAAGTTGATCCTGCTAAAGTCAAGGCTATTCTAGAAATTCCTCCACCCACTAATCTCCGTCAACTTTGAAGCCTACAAGGTAAGTTGCAATCCATTCGTCATTTTATCTTGCATCTTTCCAACTGTTGTCAACCATTTCATCATCTTCTCAAGAAAGATGTTTCATTCAAATGGGATGATGAATGCCATAAAGCCTTTGAGGCCTTAAAAAAATACCTTCTTCAACCACCAGTACTCATTCCTCCTAAAGATGACCAACCCTTTTACCTATATATTTCCACCACTGACCATTCTTTAGGTGTCATGCTTGCTCATCGCAATGACCAACACCAAGAGAAAGTGGTTTATTACATAAGTTGTACCCTTCTGGACTATGAAACTAGATATACCCATGCCAAAAAACTCTCCTTAGCCTTAGTTTTCATCACCACCAAACTCCGCCATTACCTACTCAACCACAAAACCTTCATCATTACTAATACTGACCCATTACACTATATGTATGCCAAACCCTATCAACATCAACGTGTCACACATTGGCTTATGCTTCTGGCTGACCTTGACCTCAAATTCATTCATCAAAAGTCCATTAAGGGCTAGGCTATTGCTGACCAACTGGCTGACACAGCTATTTCTGGGGATCAACCATCTAACTTCGACTTCCCAGACAAGTCTATAGCTACCCTTTCCCTGGACAAACCCACTTACCAAATGACACTCTTCTTCGATGGCTCCAAGTGTTAGCATGGGGGTGGGGCTGGTGTTATCCTCATTCCTCTTGAAGGTGAACCTATGCCTTTGTCTTTCAAACTTGATTTTGATTGTACAAACAATATTACGGAATACGAAGCACTCGTATTGGGTCTCCAGGCCACTTATGCCTTAGATGTTAAGACAATCAATATCTTTGGTGATTCTCAGTTGGTCATAAACCAAGTCAATGGTATATACCAGTGTCGTAATGAGATCCTTCAAAAGTATAAGCAGCACGTAGACATACTCTTAACCACCTTTGACCCATTACACTTCAAACCACCCCACGTTCTACCAATAAATTTTTGGATACCATGGCCTGCTTGGCTTCTCAGATACCTGCTTCACCCGCTGACTCTAAAATATTTGTCACCATACAAAGGCTACAATCACCCTCTTATTTACCTCGTGAAGTTTACTCCATTGGAACCATTGCCCCTGACCCATGTGACCTTTGGTATAAGCAATATGCAGACTATCTTTCCCTTTCCATTTTACCCACTGATCTCACTCGTAATGGACAACAAACCTTTCTTAAAAGTGTCTCCCGTTATGTCATCATGGGTGGTCTCCTTTACAAGCCTGGCTTCGATGACATTCTCTTACGATGCCTTACACATTCTGAAATTCCCTACACCATTAAGGAAGTCCACGATGGAATTTGTGGAGGTCACTTTAGTGGTTTAGCTGTCACAAAACACATCCTTCACCTAGGCTATTATTGGCCAAACCTAAACCATGACTGTTGTGATTATGTCAAATGTTGCATGAAATGCCAACAACATGCTAATCTCCATCACACACCTAGTCATGCCTTACAGGTCACACGAGACCTTTGGCCTTTCTCTTAATGGGGTTTGGATCTTGTCGGTGAGATCAACCCCCATTCTTCACAACACCACCAATGGATCATAACCGCTACCGAATATTACACTAAATGGGTAGAGGCCATTCCCCTCATTTCTACAAAATCTGAGAAAATATGTGAATTCATCAACCATCACATCATTTTTCATTTTGGTGTTCCTCACCACCTTATCACTGATAACGGAAAAAAATTCAAAAACAAAACCCTACACAAACTATGTGATGCTTTTGGCATCCAACTCAGTTTCTCATCACCTTATTACCCACAAACCAATGGTCAAGCTGAATCAACCAATAAAACCTTGAACAAAATTCTTATGAAGGTAGTCAATGATACTGGGAAAGATTGGCATACACACATCCCTTTCACCTTGTGGGCTTATCGTACTAGTATTCACACTTTGACATCTGCCACACCCTTCTCTCTATTCAATGTTACCTAGGTTGTCTTACCTCTCAAAGTCCAGATTCCATCTCTCTCGCATCTCACTACAAGACATGTTCAATGACGATGACTTTCATGAAGATTGTTTGGCACAACTTGAGTTATTAGATGAACCTCATCTCAATGCTCTTGACCATCTCCAAATTTACCAAAAATGTATCAAACGTGCATATGAAAAATGCATTCACAAATGAACCTTCTAGGTCGGTGACCTCATCTTAAAAGAAAATCAACATGTAACTAAAGAAGAGAAAAGTAAACGGGGAAAATTTTCTCCTAATTGGCTTGGACCCTATATCGTTACCCATGCCTATGGATCAGGTGCTTATCATTTGTCTTCACTCAAAGGTAAACCTGAACCTGAGCCCCTTAATGCCTTGCATCTTCAACCATTTTATTGTTGATATCAAGTCCTATATCACTTTCTGTCAGTTGATCGCTCATCCCTTGAGTGCTATTCACCTTCCATATTACCCATTTTGAGGATCCATGACTAAACAAGAATCATGTGATTTCCCATCACCTTTCAGCCTTATCTTCAATATGAGTACCATGGCTCTACTCATAGCATGATTCTCATGGATACTTTTCATCTTCTCCAAGATGGAATCCCATGGTCATTCATCACTCAAAACCACCCCCTTTTATAGTTAATCTTTGTGTGCTAGGGTCTTGTCTTCTAAACAAGAACCTAATCTTCCTCTATAGTCTTGTCCATGACTTAAACATTAAAAAAAAAAGGGATAAAACTCCTTGAGTAAAACTTCCAGTAAAAGATGACTCCCTCAAAAGGGACATCTCTTCACTCTAATTCCACCACTATAAATAGACTTCTCCCTTAAAGGACAACTATATAAAGTCATTACAAAAATGTAATAAAATATCCAGAAGCTTCCCACATCGATCAGCTTCATGAAGACCTCAAGGAGATAATATACTCATCCCATATAGACTTCCCACATCGATCAGTCTATTAAAAATAAACAAATGAAGAAAAAAGATGAAATTTTCATCATGGACTTGCCTATTTTTGATCCTGGGTTTCTTGTTCCGAAAGACACGTTGTCGTACACTAAGTTACGCTACACCACCCATTCTCACCTCCTTTCCTTTTTAGCCTAATTTCCTCGTTACTCAAGGGACTTTCCACAAACGTGACATTTTGTGATTATGCAACTTTCTTCACCCTTAGAATGGTCCATTATGTGACTCCTTTAGGGTATTTTGTTCATAAGCCCCTCTTAAGTATGGTTGACTCATTAGGGTTCTTATCAATTAAGTGGCTCTTTTACCACCTCTTACCATTCACCTTCCTCATTACTTATTGATTATCCTATACAGGACCAGCTCATCAACACCTATATTTAACAACCACTCAATCATGCCTATGACCTACAATTCAATCATGCCTATGACCTACATTCACCCATGCCTAAAATATATCAATCCATTCCTTTACTTCATCACAATATTCCCTAGATTATGGGAGAACTACATTAGCCTGAGGTCCCTTTTCACCGGGACTATGTAGGCAGCACTTTAAGGGCATGGGGCCCTTGGAGGTTAGCTCGGCCACTCTCTACCCTGACCCATTCCCCCTTTTCCATTCCTATTCACATTCTACCCTAGTTAGTTTCATTTCTATATCAATAACTAGAAATTAAACCAAACACACACCAATTAACAAACATCACTATCAACCATTTTTCCACACATCATCATAACATTCACCAATTTCCACAATTCACAAATATTCAAAAATTTCAAACATAACATGCATATCCATCATCATTTGTTTCCTTTGTTACCAATAACGTGGAACTTAAATCCAAACCAAAACTTGACTCCACCCTGCCTATGACCTGACTTGATCCATGCCTAGGACCTAACTCTATCCATGCCTAAACCAACCTGACTCCATCATGCCTAAACCAACCTGACTTAATCCATGCCTATGACCTGACTCCATCCATGCCTATGGCCTAACTCCATCCATGCTAATGACCTGACTCTATCATGCCTAACTTACCTAGTTCCCATCACATGTACAACATCATCATCGAAAGTACATATACACATCATGCCATAAACATCATCATCACCATATATATATATATATATATATATATATATATATATATATATATATCATCATCATCATCAACATCTCTACCTGTCTACTCAAATATCTCCAATATACAATGTCTCCAATACAAATGTCTCAAGATCATCGGTGCATAGGCCAGTATCATATACAAAACATCGGTCCGGTATCATATACAAAACATCATCGGCACGTAGGCCGGTATCATATATAAAAAATCATCAGCACGCAGGCCGGTCCATATCACAGATAATCCCTATACTATCCAAAATAGTGATATCCCTTACGTGTCCCTCAGATCTCTGATTCAGTCTCTCCCGACTCCTCTGGCACTCTTGTGTGGTGCTCTACACCCACCTCACCACTTGTTGTGGGTCTCAATCTAGCAGTCGATGGCCCCTCACCTGGATCTAGCCTCCATACACTGGTGGCCTCACCCTGCTCCTACCTCTGGGCTCGTCTACCCCCTGTGCTCTCCACACTATGAGTGTGGGATCGGGTCCTCTCACTCAAGGCCTGTTGTGCTTGGTACTTCACATATGAAGGGAAATTTATCCCTATACTACCAAATGATCCCGATAATACCTTGCCTCACCTAGGCTGTCCCTAAATCTCGCCATGGGCACTTTCTAAGGAGGTGCGATGGGTCTCACCATAACCTATGTACTCTACCCTGTTAATAAGGGTCGCTGACCCTATACCTGTACCTGTACCATGGGACCCTATCCATGAGCCTGTCCTGCTGCCTGTGTTGGTGTTGATGCCTACATAGTAATATGGGCCTGTAAAGCCATAATTTGTGCCTATGCAATGGCCAACTGACCCTGTAACCCTGTCACCTATACCTGTAGGGTGGCCACTTGCTCCCCATCTTATCCCTACCCCGGGTACCCTATAATGCTATACCTGAGAGGCCCCTATAATGACCTTATGACTTATCACATGGCCTGAAGGGCCACCACTGTGGCCTCACCCTGTGTGGGTACCTGCCCCTGTAATGTTGTGACTGGGCTTAAAGGGACATCACCTATGCCTATAACATGGCCACCTCTACCTGTAACCCCGTCAGTTGTCCTTGTAAACCTGTAACTTGGACCTGTAAGGAGGGCCACCTATCCCTATAACATGTCCCTTTGGACTGTGAGGGTGGTCACGTCTAGCTTGTCCTGGTCTTGGTGGCATTGCTCACAGATGAGTTGCCCACCACTGGTTTGTATCTGTTAATTCACCCCAGACATCATTAATGTGTTTGTCCACTTGTGCCTCCTCCCACCCTATCAACACGGTAGGTCATGGAGGGGACATTGTCCTCTCCATGTCATCCCTCTTATATTGTGGGAAGCGAGGGTGGTACATCCTGCACATAGCCCAAACTTTCATCTTATCCTGTCTATGGGTATCAACTCATGCTCTCCCATGCGATGCCATTCTACCCATCGAACTAGTTGCAGCTAATCTAAATCTGCATGTCCATCCACCCATATGATGGAAAACCCACATAGGGCCTCTCAAATAATGTCCCATTTCAAACAAACCCCTCTAGAAAATGCATGTAATAGGCTACATCATGTGTAGCCCTTACAGCTTTATGCATGCTCTAGTAATCGGCACGCAGCGCCTGTAACCCACTCGAACCAATCCTGGCATTGAATGCATCATCCTCGGGGTATACATAGTGGCCTCACACATAGAATTTACTCATATTCCCAGCAGTGGATAAGAAAGGTGTAGCATAGGCTAAACTACCATAATCTCCTGTATTCCCACAACTCCCTATATAGTTGCACCAAGTATGTTAGCGTATCCAAGTAAAGTTGGATCCTCTCCTCCCATTATGTCATGGAGGACCCCTATCAACGCCTATCAGAATCTCCCCACCCTCTGCATCTGGTAGTGTGAAGCAACATACTACCTCCATAATCAAAACTACTAACCTCATCTTCTCTTGATGGGTTGCATACATCTCACCATAGCTCAGACTGGTGCTATAGAACCTCATCTCTACCATACCCTCACCAAAAACTATCAGCATTAACTCCTTAAAGGCCTCCAAGGAGATAGAGTACACATGTTATCCCACTATCGGTAGGCATGGAATCCGATAGACATCCTCTAGGGTGACTGTCAGCTCACCCATTGGAAAATGGAATGTGTTGGTTGATACATCCCATCTATCGATGAGTGCGACCATAAGGCTAAGCTCCCGTACTATATGCATGTAACATCTCACACTTATCAATCTGATGTCTGTCACGTGCCTCCACTCATCGGTGGTGACACTCGATCATACCAATAGAAATAAAGGAGGTACATGGTCCCTCATCCATAGTTATTCTCTGGCCTTCATCCACCACATTACAAACATTATTCAACTTACCTTTAACCAACACAACCCTCCAACCTAAACCCTAAACCATAAACCCCCACCTAACCCCTCCAAACCTAACCTCATCAAAAACACCCTAAACACCCTAAACCCCAAACCCTAAACACCCTAAACACCCTAAACCTAAATCCCTTCAACCTAAACCCCCAACCCTAACAAACCTATACCCTAAATTCTCTAACTGGTGCCAGTCACTCCTGGCTGACACTGGTCCATGCTAAAATGACATCGATTCTCTAATCCTGACCAATGTCGGTATCTACAGACCGACATCAGCCATACCTCAACTGGTGTCAATCATTGTTACTGTGCCCAAACTTGAACCCCCCATTTTCTCCCATTTCTCATAGAAACCTACCCAAACTTCCCCAAAATCCCTCCCTAACCATATTCAACCTACTTATCCCTTTTCCCACCCCTTCTCTCACCCATTTTAACCACCAAATTTAAAAATCTCTACCCTACCCACCCCCCCTTACCCATATTCCCTTCTGCATTTAACAACAATACATAAAAAAATCTTAGCTCTTACCTCATCTTAGCATCACATCCACGGTGGCACGTCCATCCACTATGTTGGTGGTCCACCCGACCCTTCTCCTACCTCCGCCATGTAACACCCTTACCTCCAACCTCTCCATTAATCCACTCACTCTGCCTGATCTCGTGGGCCCATCTACCTAACTCCTCTCCCCACCTGGATCTTTACACCTCACCTTGGTATAGTCACGCATACGTCTCTCATGACAAAGCATAGCTTTTTCAGTGCTCTGTCATTTTCCAAAAGTCAAAAGTGTACAAATGAATCCATATAGGTCGACCTTTTTTTTTATAACCCAAATCGACCTGACCGACGTTGATCATTAACTAACCAGCATCAGTTATCTGCCATACCCCTTTTGGTACCTTTTAACCATTTTTGACCCACCTTTACCCCACTTGCCACCTTCACGACCTTACCCATCCTTATTTCCACCTTCCTACCAGCCTATATTACCTCTTCTGGTCCTTAATTGCATTTAGGTATTTTTTATTTTACCTGTATCTCGGCCCTACCCATGCAATGACCTAGTTACCTGGACCCGGAACATTGTTCGTGACCTGTGAACTCATGTGCTTGCTATACCTTACGACATTGTTACCTGTGTTGTTTAACCTAATGACATTACCTTTCCTATCCTCGTGTTGTTGATCCTGACCCAACCTTTGGTGTACTAGAACATACCTAAACATTCCTGCACCTAACCTACATTGTGTTTCTGCACCATATCCTATGCCTTGGATACTAGAATCAGATCAACCTTGTTCGGATAAACCTATCGACCTTGAACGATGTAGATTTTGAAAGATCTTCAACCCAAAACTATGTCATAGTTTATACCGTGTGTGTGCATTTGACTACCACTACCTTTGACTCTAGCCCATTTACTTATTTGCATTTTTTTGACCTCTACCCTTTCCCAAATTCACCCACATCTACACTCATTTTCCCTACATCCACCTTTTAGCAAACCACTCACCACTTCCGTCTTCCACCTCACTAGTTTGTGGTTTGAGCGGGACCCACACATGGGGCACCCACTTCTTCTTTTTATCAACATGACTTATCAATACAAGCTACGTGACAAAAAGGGGAAAATGTAGACACCTAAATTTGGTTACATTCCCCTTAGCCCCTAATCGAATAACCAACTTAAACATAGGCACCTAACCATGGCCCCCTTGCACCCCACATTATTAGTTAATTTATTTATTTTAATTAAATTAAATACCCATCCTCACAATACACATTATTTTATTACCTTAATTGACCTAATTTCCACCTCACCCTAGACCTATTCCTGGCATGTTTCCATAACTAACAATAAATAAGTCTTACTTTCCTTAATGAGCTAAGATTTGGTCTAACCCTAAAATCAATGCCTAAAATATCTCTAACCACATTCCCACTCATTAGAAGGGAAGCTTCCGTTCTAATCCATGACAACAAACCAACTTGGGCCAAGAAATTAGAAAGATTTTCCCATTTTAGTAAACCTAGTGAATCCCACCTTAACCAACACTGGTCGGACCTAAACTGACGTCATTCAATACAGAACCAACATCAGTTACCATTTATTCACCTTAGCAATCTTGTTTGAGGGATTAGCCAATTTGAGACCAGAGGAGAACGAGATGAAAGTTGCATGCAAGCAAAACCAACATCTTTCTGTGCATCCAGGAATCTAGAACCATTATCGAGGCATATCTAGGAGTATTGCACCCATGGTAGCATTCCGGTAAGCACTTCCTTAGCACCAAACACTATTCCTCTGATCAACCGTCACCTCCATCCCACCGTCAAACCTGCATCACAGTTTAAGTATCTTGTTAACCAACATTCTTCTATTTTTGTTCTAGTAGGCTTTGTTATTTTCGTTACTAGTTTCTACTTGAACTCTCACTTCCCCACCATTTATCTCCATATAAGTTTTATCATTCCTTCACCCACACCATAAAATCTCCCATACCTGACCGATAAACATCTCTAAGTATTTCCAACACCTCCCCAGACTTACACCCACTCCTCACCATCCCCGAGTCAGTATCAGACAAATCCCTAAACCATGAAATATTGAGTTATTTATAATCTACAATAACTATCGTCGGTTATTACTAAACCATCGTCAGTCACATAGAGACCAATGTTAGTCTCTATGTTTTATACCTTGCCCAAAAATAGATTCAAGCAACCTCCTACCAATTGACCTCAATAACCCAGAATCATACCCTAATTAGACCCAATACCTTAACAGTTACCTCCTCCTTTAGATCCAACTATAACCTAGTTTGTTATGATTGGATTTGCTTATCATACTTGAATGAGATACATGTTATCCAAAATAAGCCCCTTGCTTATTTTTGACTAACTTTCTTTCATTCCTTCCTTCTTTTGTGCCTCAATCAATATTTTTCCACTTTTCAGGAACTCAAAATTATCTAGAAATGGCTTCATCAGATAGATAATTTTCTCACCTTTCCAGAAAGGTAAAATTTTCGTTCTAACTCTTTGTATTTTACAAGTTATGGCTCGGCGGAGTTTTTGAGGGAAATTTTCTTTGGGAAGGTCCACCACCAATACGAATGTGCCATGTGGCAGGGTGGAATGGTAGGTCAGCGGAGGTAAGTTGGAAAAAATCACCAAAGAGTGGGCAGGGTGCAAATAAAAAAAAATTCCCACGGGCCCATGGAGGAAAAGAAATGACTTGAGGCCCACACCAAGCAAGAGGAATATGACATGTGTCCAGTCGGAGGCAGAAGTCAGAGGGGCGGAGTAAATTTTGGCTTTTTTCCAAAATAGCAAAGGGAAAAAAGGAAAAAACTGGATCGCAGGCCCACTAAGGAGAAGGAAAAGAAAAGGCTTGAGGCTTGCACCCAATGAGGAAGTGCCACATGGCATGGGAGGTCAGACTGGTGGGTTTAGGTTGAAAAAATTTCCAAAAATGGTGCAAAGGAAAATCTTGGCCCAAAATCCCGTGGAGCATTTTTATAATCTGTGTCAATCTGTAGAAATAGATGTTCACCACTCCTTTGGTATATCACCTTGTCAGTTTAGTTTTATCTTCTTTTCTTTCTATCCTTGTCTCCTTGGCAGAATTAGAGTATAATTTTGAGTTAAACCTCTAAAAATTTCATGCATACATCTGATCAGAGGAGTAGAGGAACCAGCCTTCAATCAGGAGAGTTTTTTCCCTTATTTACAAGTCCCACACTTGGGGAAAAGATTCCATGTTGTGCAATCACACTAAATGACCCAATTCTCACTTGCAGATGTAAAGGTCATTTAGGAGGTGCTAATGATTTGCACTAATAGTTTTTGGCATGCCTGGTGGGACCTTAGAGGTCTTCATCTTCATTACAACAAATTTGATGTGCATTTGTTGTAAATCACTTGCTTAAAAAGAGCCCTGATTTGCACATTTGGCGACTCCAAAGGGATAAAATCAAGTGGTTTCAATAGTCCAAGTATGGAGATTCATGAGAATAATCCAAATAAGGTCAAGGGAAAGAGAGGAGAGATTTTCTGATTATCTATAATTATCCCCAGGAAGAAGAGAGAGGGGAAGAAGAATTTAAAGGTCTCCATCTCCACCAAACAGAACTCTATCAACTCCTCCACCTAGTAGACCTTTCACCCAATCAACAAGGGTTCTCAGGACAATCAAAATGGAAAAACCCAACCCTTATGTCAACTTCACTAGTAGCAACCCACTTGCTCTCAATGCACAAAACCCAGTCCCAGCTGCAGCATTAAAGAATATCCCATACTTTATTGGGGAAAATCATACCACTCCTGGTGATCATGTCAAAGACATTTCTAATGTTTGTGCAATCCATGAGATTATTGAGATGCAAATTACTGTCAAATTGTTGGCATCTTCATTCAAAGGGAAAGCCTTGAAATGGTTCAAGAGTCTTAGGGCAGGATCTATCCAAAATTGGAACCAATTGTGCATAGCTCTCCATGATCAGTTTAGAGAAAAGGGAGATAATTTATCTCTATTGGAACAACTGACAAATATCAAGAGAGCTCCCAATGAGCAGCTAACAGACTTCAATTTCAAATTTCAAAGGACATGGGATAGAATCCTAGTGACAGTATGGCCAATGCTTGAAGGTGCTTTCTTATACTATCTCAAAGCTTTAAATTATGATATTTCTATGTTAATCTAATCCATGGGAGGTGCAAATATACCTGCAGCCTATAGCACCGCCATTAGGGATGATAATTGTTTGATCCAAGCTAGTAAATTGGCACCTAGGCCTCCTATGCCCTTATATCCAAACTTGGAAAACCCAAGCACTAGTCAAGCACCTAATTTAGCTCCTATTCCCACTCCTAGAAATCAGAGTTCAAATAAAACTTCTACTTCATCCTCTAGTGCCTCAAATGAACTTCAATAGGTCATGAAACAATTACAAAATTTAGGCAATGAGTTGGTTACACTATAGAGGTAGCAAGCCCAAAGTTTTAGACCTTCTTATCAGTCTCAAACTCAGCCTAATAAGTAGCCATATCAGCCTAATAGGCCACCCAATCTAGCTGCAAATCAAAATCAAGTAAGGCCTCCTACCAATAGACCATTTCTACCCTATAACCCCAATGTTGCATCTACCTCTAAAGCCTTAATGCCAGTGTAAAATAGTATAGCTTAAGAGTATGATTGGTATTTCCCATGCAATGAACCTCACAACCAGTTTATGTGCTTCAATGGTGCTTTGAACCAAGCTTTGATGGTGACAGCAACTGGCGTAGAGAGTGAGGTGAGTTAAGAAACAAACCAACAACAAGGAACATCTCAGAAAAATACAACTCCAAATGAGACTACACTTGTGAACTGACAGGCTGAAGATTTTTTTCGTATGAATCAAACAATTTCTCAGAATGTAGCAGCTAACACACGGTCAAAGAAGAGGAATATTGGTGAAGGGCAGTCATTAGCTCCCGGTGATCCACAACTTTCCATCACTCCACAAAGTGTTGGCAAGAAAAATTTAGTTCCAAATGTGGAAGGACAACCCAAGCCACCTTCTAGACCATCTCAAATGTCAGATGTTGTAGCCCATGTATAAGAAAAGAATGTGCAGGCTAAGGGGCAGCAAAGATATGTTTCATCCCCATTTAACATCATTAAACAAATGAAGAAGACAAATGTGAATATATCTATGTGGGAATCACTATCCATCCCAGGCCAAAGGGATCTACTACAAGCTGCCATGAAGAATTGGTCAACTTCAAATGAGCAAGCTCATATGTAAGAGAAGGTACTCATAAATGCTTCTCAGCCTGAGGGGAAGCTTGGAGGATAGCAAGGTAAAGTTTTGAAGCCCCCTCCATTCTATGTTTCATTAATCATTGGGGATAAATTAGTACACAATTGTATGATTGATTTTGGGGCAATTAGTTCTATGATGCCCAAGCAAATAGTTGATCAGTTGGGCCTCCAATATGAATTCATATCCAAAGAGGTAGTGTAATTAGATGGGACAGCGGTAAAAATAGTTGGGGTAATAAAATATTTGAGCCTCACTTTGCATGCATGCCCCAATGTCACTATTTTGCAAGATGTGTTAGTGATAGATTTACCACCACTTTTTGCCCTATGTTTGTCAAGGGATTTCACAACTAGAATTGGAGGCTATTTATCAGCTGATTCCTCACACATGTTGTTTCAGACCAGATATGGAACTAAGGCCACAATCAGGTCCGAACCTATTGCAAACTTTCACATTGAGCCTTATACTCCAAGCCTAATCAATGCCAACTATTCAACATTTGATCAAGAGGATTATCCAGGCACAGATGAAGCTAACACCAAAGTTGGAAGCATCCCAGATTTGACTCTTGATGAATGGACAAGAAAAGTACATGCTTTTGATCCCTACAATGAAATAGAGGAATTTGAACTAGGAGTTTATTACATGCATGAAAGAAATCAACCTATTCCTAGCATCACCAAGCCATACCATAAAGATGACAATGAGGTATGGCAGTTGTTCTTTGATGGATCAAGAAGTAGACAAGGTGCAAGGGGAGCTATGCTTGTTTCACCTCAAGGCATTAAGTATTATTCAGCTTTTAGATTTTAGTTTGCATGTTCTAACAACATTGTTGAATATGAAGCTTTGATACACAGATTGCATTGGTCAAGAAAGAGAGGTATCAAAAACTTACAAGTCTTTGGTGACAATGAGTTGATTGTTAATCAAGTTAAAGGGCAGCATGCTGCCAAGAATGATCTCCTCAAAAGTTATAAGAATAGGGTGTGGGACCTCATTGAGGACTTTGAAGGCTTTGGCATCAACTCCATCCCTAGGAAAGAAAACCAAGCTGTTGATAGGCTTGCAGTAGTTGGAGCAACCTTTGATGTTGTGAAGAGTATCAACGAAGATAAGGTGTAGCCAAACATTCATGTGATTGTAAGGCCATCAGTTCCAGACAATAATGAGTTGGCAAGTGTTTGAAAGTGACCAATAAATCATCAATTTCTTACAAGAATAAGTTGAGTTCTCAGCCAAAAATCAAGAAAAGTTATAACAATAGTATGGTGATGAAGTGGTACAGGTGAGAACCAACAAACTGCCAAAAAGACTTGTGACTTTGTAGTCCATCTTTAATCCTAATGATCAATTTAGGAAGGAGAAAGCAAACATCCGAGTCAAGGGAGAAGATTCAGTGCCCATCTCGGTGGGAGAAGGCATATCACTTCAAATTGGTAAAGTGGCGACCAAGCAAGAAAGGTATGAGTTCATGCAACTTTGCCAAGAGTTGATATATTTTCTTAGAGCTATGAAGACTTGAGATGTTTCAATCCCAACCTATCTCAACACATAATTGAATTAGATCCAAGTGCTAAACCCATCAGGAAAAAACAAATACCGTTCAATCCACACATGGAGCCTCTCATGAAGAAGGAATTAAATAAGTTAATAGAGGCAAGTATCATATTTCCCATCAAGCATTCAATCTGGGTTGCAAACTTGGTTCCAGTTAGAAAGAAGAGTGGAGAAATCAGATTATGTGTAGACTTTAGAGATTTGAATAGAGCATCCCTCAAGGATCATTACCCACTTCCTTCTATGGAGAAGATTTTGCAAGTTGTTACTGGCTCTGAGAGGTTTTCATTGCTAGATGGTTATTCAGGGTATAATTAGATCATGGTAAAGGAGGATGATCAATTTAAAACAGCCTTCGCCACCAAATGGGGAACCTAAGCATATAGGAAAATGCCATTTGGGATGTCTAACACCGGAGAAACCTTCCTAAGGGCAATGGATATGGCATTCAAGGGATTGATTAACAAAATAGTGCTGATATACCTAGATGATATTACTATATATTCTAAAAGTGCAGCAGATCATCTCTTTCATTTGATACAAGTGTTCCAAAGATGTAGAAGATTTGGGGTATCCTTGAATCCCAAAAAATGTATTTTCCTAGCTCATGAAGGAAAGCTCCTAGGCCACATTGTTTCTAAAGGGGGATTAGTAATTGATCTAGAGAAGGTTGAAGTAATAAAATCACTGTCATTACCAAGTCACAAGAAGGCCCTTCAAAGTTTCTTAGGAAGAATCAATTTTTTTTGAAGGTTTGTTCTATACTTTGCAGCCCTTGTCAAGCCAATAACTATAATGTTGAAGAAAAGTATGGATTTCAAATAGACAGCTGAAGGTAAGGCAAGTTTTGAGGCAATCAAAGAGGCTATCTCACAAGCTCCAACTCTCATTAACCCATATTTCTCTAAAGATTTTATTCTTTATGCATTTGGTGGTGATGATACAATTTCTGCAATTTTAGTATAGCAGAACAAAGAAAATGCAGAGTAGCCAATTGCCTTCTTTAGCCAAAGCTTGGAGGACTATGAGGTGAGGTATTCCTTCATTGAGAAGCATGTTTTTGCAGTGATTAGGAGCTTGAAGAAATTTAAGCATCTAGATTCAAACAACAAGATTCAACTGTTGGTTTCTCATGTGGGAGTTAAGGACTTCCTCCTCAACAAAGACCTGAATGAAAAACATGCAGGGTGGATTACTCGTGTCATGGAGTATGACATTGAGATCAAGGTCACCAAGCTTGTCTGAGGAAAAAGATTGTGTGAGCAGCTGATCTTGAGCAAATAAATGGAAGCAAACAATGGGAAGGATGTTGTTTTGGTGTTGCAAGACAACCAGAAACAAAGAGGTGTTCAAGAAGATAATGGTGGTATGCTCACTCCTTGCTCGACCCAAGACATAATTCACTTCTTACAAATAGGCCTCTTCCCTCCAGAGATGAACAAAACTAAGAGAAGACACTTCATATTGTAGGCTATTCCATATGCACTTGTTGAAGGTGTCTTATTCAAAAAGGATATAAATGGAGTGCTGCTGAGATGCATTTGGACAAATAAAATTAAGAGAATGTTAGAAGAGTTCCATGGTGGATCAGTTGGGGGTCATTTTTCTCTAAGGGTGACAACCCTCAAGATTATGAAGGTTAGCTATTATTGGCCCAAGGTGTTTAGTGATTGCTATGCATGGATCAAGAGGTGTAAAAAATTGTGCATTCTTCACAGGCAAAGAAATATTAGCAGCTCTTCCATTGCACCCAATTTTAGTTGACCAACCATTCATGCAATGGGGTTTGGACTTCATTGGAGTCATTAACCCAAACTCAAGCCAAGGACACAAGTGGATTCTAACAGCAACAGATTACTTCACCAAATGGACTGAGGCGGTGGCACTCAAAGAGGCAATTGAATCTAGCATTCTAGAATTCTATGAGGGGATAGTAACTAGATTTGGTATACCTACCACTATAATATCAAATAATACATTAGCATTCATAGAATCAAAGGTAACTGAATGGGCTATTAAGAATGGGATCTATCTGAGCACTTCATCAAATTATCACCCTCAAGTTAATGGCCAAGATGAGTCTACCAACAAGAACCTATTAAGGATCATCAAGAGGACTCTTGACAAAAATCAGAGGACTTGGCACACTAAACTTAAATCAGCATTATGGGCTGATAGGATAACTCCCAAGAGATCCACTGGTAACTCTCCATTAAGACTTGTTTATGGAAGAGAGGAAATCTTGCCTATGTCACTTGAGTTGCCAACGTTGGAACTCATGAAGCAATTGAAATTGTTGGATTTTGAACCCATGGAGGTTAGATATACAAAATTGATGGAACTTTAAGAAATCAAAGAGCATGCAGCCCAAACAATGGAGAAGGACCAAGCCTTTATCAAGAGAACCTTTGATAGGAAAGCTAAGGCTAAAACCTTCCAAGTTAGAGATCTAGTGTTGAAATGGGATGCAGACCGAGAAAATTCAGGAAGGCATTCAAAGTTTGATGCCATTTGGAGTGGCCCCTACATGGTCACAAAATGTAAGATCAGCAATGCCTTTCAATTGTCTACATTGGATTGTGAAGAACTACAAATTCCAGTTAATGGAATCCTTCTAAAGCATTGCTACTAGAAGGGAAAATCCTCACCTTGTACATATTAGCTTAGATTTTCATTCCTCCAAGTGCTTTTGCACATTTTTTTTTGTAGCTTAGTTTTGCATTTCCCTAAGGTCTTTGGCATAAGCTTTTTTGTCCCAAGGATGCATCTTTGCAGGCCATGTTTCAAATCAAGTAATGCTCTACTCTCACAATCTTCTTTCTAAAAGTTTTCTAATGAGTTGAGAGTACCAGGTAGTTAAGCTGATGACTCCATGCCCAATGGATACTTCAAAGGCAACTGATCATTCATCCAACAGGCGGATGATCCCTCTGAGTCACCAGATTGTTATCCAAAATAAGCCCCTTGCTTATTTTGGACTAACTTTCCTTCATTCCTTCCTTCTTTTGAGCCTCAGTTGAATTTTTCCACTTTTCAAGCACTCAAAATTATCTGGAAATGGCTTCATTAGATAAAGGATCTTCTCACCTTTCTAGAAAGGTAAAATTTTCCTTCTAACTCCTTGTATTTTGCAAGTTATGGCTTGATGAAGTTTTTGAGGCAAATTTTCCCTGGGAAGGTCCACCACCAATAGGAATGCACCACGTGGCAGGGTGGAATGGCAGGTCAGTGGAGGTAAGTTGGAAAAATTGACAAGGAGTGGGTGGAGTGCAAAGAAAAAAAAATTCCCATAGGCCCACGGAGGAAAAGAAATGGCTTGAGGCCCGCGCCGAGCAAGGGGAATACAACACATGTCCAATCAGAGGCAGAAGTCAGAGGGGCAGAGTAAATTTTGGCTTTTTTCCAAAATAGCAAAGGGCAAAAAGGAAGAAACCAACCCGCAAGCCCACCAAGGAGAAGGAAAAGAAATGGTTTGAGGCTTGCGCCTAATGAGGAGGTGCCACGTGGTGGTAGAGGTCGAACTGGCGGGGGTAAGTTGAAAAAAATTCCAAAAATGGCGCAAAGGAAAATCTTGGCCCGAAAGCCCGAGGAGGAAAAGAAATTTGTGAAGGCATGCGGACCAACTGGAGGATGACACATATCCAGTTGTGTTGGGGGTAAGAGGAGCAGAGTAAATTTTGGCTTTTTTCCAAAATAGTAAAGGGCGCAAAGGAAAAATCTCGGCCCAAAATCCTGCCACAGAGGAAAAGAAATTTGTAAATGCCCGCGCCTAATCAAAGGGTGCCACATAGCAGTGGAGCAGCGGGGCACGGAGCTATTTTGGATTTTTTTCCAAAATTCAAAAAAGGGTAAAATGGCCATTTGAACTTGCGGATGAATGGGGAAGTGCCACGTGGTAGTGGAGCGGTGGGGCATGGAGCTTTTTGGGGAATTTTTCCCAAATCCAAAAAAGGGAAAAAAATTAGGTTTCGGCCCGCCGACCTGATTTTTGCCCCAGTTTTTCCCTAAATATTCAAAGGGCCATATCTTTCAATCCATAGCTCATTTTTTCTCAATTTTGGTGTCATTGGAAATCTATTGAAGTCCTCTACACGATGATATCTTCAATTTTATTTTTTTGTGGAGTTTAGTGAGAGAAAAATGAAAAAATTCCTTTGGCATGGGAAAAAGAGTAGAACTGACATTCAACCACCATTTTTAATGCAGTATGGCTTCCATTCTTCTCCAGCATGGTCAAAAATCTTAGGGAATGAAATTTTAAGGGTACCCATGCTATTTTGATGGATCTGGTCAGTGGTTGAATCATTCATTTTAATTTTCCCATGTTTCTCCTTCCTGAACTCAGTTTTTCATTGTTAAAAGCCAGATTTGGCTCATTTGTAAAGGGTTGGACATTTTTTAATGTTCTACAAGCTCCCTCCTTCACCCTAGCAAGTGAACTTAAGGAATATCAGACCTTTTTTAGGACTGCAACATGTTTTTTACCTCCTTGTTGTTGTAATGCACTGTATTTAAAAATGGAAATGACAATGCAAGCTCTGTGAATGACTTTTCAATCCTTTCTTGTGTTGTTTTCTCTATCTTAATCCTTCATTACAATTCTAGCAATTTGTGCATGATTTGTGTTGCTTTTTTATAATCTGTGTCAATCTACAGAAATAGATGTTCACCACTCCTTTGGTGTATCACCTTGTCAGTTTAGTTTTATCTTCTTTTCTTTCTATCCTTGTCTCCTTGGTAGAAATAGAGTAGAATTTTGAGTTAAAACTCTGCAAATTTCATGCATACATCTGATCAGAGGAGTAGAGGAACTAGCCTTCAATCTGGAGAGTTTTTTCCCATTTTTGCAAGTCCCACACTTGGGGAAAAGATTTCATGTTGTGCAATCACACTAAATGACCTAATTCTCACTTGCAGATCTGAAGGTCATTTAGGGGGTGTTGTTGATTTGCACGAACAATACCTAAATCATATCAACTACTGTAGGAATTTTTTTATTTCTCGCATTAATTTGTCTTAAATAGTGGATTGACAGCCATCTAGGAAGTATCACACTTCCCAGAACTAACATCCGTTAGGCAGTCCATTGTCATATATCATTTAACTTATCATTTGTGGTCTTGTTTTCTATTACAAGTAGTTACTCCTAGCTAAAAGGAAGCTCTCACAATCAGCACTGGATCGATATGTCAGAATGCGTAAAACAACCATCAACCAACCCATTTAACAGGTATTCCTCCTAGCCCATAACCTTATCTGTTTTGTCATTCAAAAATGTAAAGAAAACGGTGAAACACTGCCCCCAATCACTACTAGAGTCACTACGACCGTCCCACCTACATACACATACTCTCAACAACCCCCTATCTCATGTATCACCCATTTTGGATGCATGCCCACTATATCAGTCCCCTATTCCACTTTTTAATTATTGATAATCTATATTATTTCATGTATCATGATTCCACTTTTTTCATACCATTCGTAACTTTAGTTAATAATCTACTATAATAGCTTAGTTGTCGAAAGTTTTTTGTTTGTTAGTAGTATTGATGATAATCTAGAATAATATAATATAATGTTGATAACACCAAATATAAGATAAATTAGTTATGTTGAGAGGGATCGTACAATAGAAATCATTGGATGTTTTTATATGTGCTCATTTTTAATTGTGATGTTAATTTTTTTTCCTATTTCAACATGTCAAAAATATTTATTTTTCTTTGAGACTTTAAATTTAAAATATTTCAAACCCCATTTTTTCAAAACTAATATTATGTTTTCGATCTTTGCACAAAAACCTATATATATTGACTTAAGGTGTTAGCAATAGATATTTTTAACATAAATGTATTTAAAATAACTTAACTTACTATAAATTCTTAAAAATTAATAATTTAAAAAATATAATCAATTATAACATATTTTAATAAAATGGAAAAAATACAATTTTTTTAAATATTGGTTCGTTGAATCTAATTTTGTAGAGTAATAATTTCTACCATTCAAAGTCCACATAATAAATATTATTTACCCTTCATATTCCACATAATACAAAAAACTAAAAATTAAAAAAAAAAATCAAAATGAATATTATAAATAATTTCCAAATATCTAATTTTAATAACGATTTGAATTAATACTAATTAAAAGTACATATTTAATACTTATGCTCATGTGAATCAAAAATATCATCCAATTACAAAATGAAAGACAAATTAAACTACAATCAACATTTTTATAATTTGAATATTTATATAGGTTTTTTTAAAACATGTTGAAAGTGTTTTAGTACAAAACATAGAAAACATTAACTATTTTTTCTTGTTTTTAGCAGCAAACTTGGATTTGCTTCCTTGTGCAATCTTTTATTCACAATTTTTAGGATATATTGTTGGTTTCAAACTTTCTTTCAAAACTCCCATCTTCTTCAGCTTATGTGGAGGCTCATATTTTTTTTCATCCTCTATCGTGTCATATGTCAACATGTATCTTCATGAATGTGACTCTATGGTGTAGAATTTGGACAAGTAGATAACAAATGTTTCCAGAAAATTGAGTCGGGCCTTAACCATCACTGCAAATTCTGGTTTAGATGGCCTAATCTTCTTGCAATGATCTACATATATGAAAAATGTGGACCTCCTAAATGCTTCCTCCCTTTGGAATTCGGGAGTTGTTATAGTTATCCCGACGGGATTGGGGGGAATGAATCTCTGTGTATTCATATTCACTACACAAAATAGTAACTGAATACAACACCACACATGCAAACAGAAGCATACAATTAATGTTAGTATGTTATATGAAAAAACTAATATGCATCATCTAATATGATAAACAAAACACAATTTTAGAAAAACTATCTAAGACAAATTGATGTATGAATAATTTCTCTTCGGCAGACGGCTTTAAAAGCCTCAATACAGCGCAGTCTACCACCCAACACTATGGGTGTATCGATGTGGCATTCTAAGGGGAAATCCCCTTCAGCACGCAATGATTCCTATCTTTTCAAGAGGCATTTGCCCCCATATACCGAAATTAGAGTGAGAGCATGACAATAGAGAATTTTTGTTGCTTCAACTTACATCATAAAAAAATATAACCAATAAAAAAATTTATATATACAAATGGTATATGCACATTAGTATTATTTATAAATATAATGAATACAGAAAAATCAAACTTACTCTATTGTTATTCCATTTAACACAACTAAGATCACTCAATTATATTGAGAAATTATGAAATGTTTAACATTAATTATATTATGAACAAAGTAATCCTAGTCGTAACTATGTCTACACAAAGATAAATTACTAAATCAAACCTAGTCGCATAAATAAAGATGGTACATGAATAATAAAATTGGAATACATTGAAATACATTGAGTTTTATAATGATAAATAATTTTTCACAATTTAATTGATGATAAAGAAAAAGATAGTGTCACAATTTTATGATTTGATTTTGTCACAATTTAGCTGATATAAATGATATGATATCTATCTAATGCATTAATCGATATCATATACACAAGTTCTTATGGTTTGTAATGGTTAGACGGTACTGTAAGCTCCCCTAATATTGTAATACAATGGATGATGCCCTAAGATTTTGTTTTCATTTGTAAGGGTTTTCATCACATATATATCTTATATACATTGTACTATATATATGATTATTTATAATTTATTATTTCTTTTAGTATTATGTTTATTCTTATTAAGATGATTTCTTGATAGTTTTTTATGATCTTAATCCCTTGTTGTGGTAAGTGAGACTTAATTTTGTCAATCATTTTATATTGAGAGGAGCAAGAAGTGGAGAAGAAATAGAGATTAGATATCTCTCTTGTATCATTAAACAGAAGCACATACAAATATATAGGGAACAGAAATAACAATATTCCCCAAAATTAAAGGAGAGGTTACAAATGGATAAAGAATAATGGGATATGATTTAAACATACAAACCTACTAATATCTAGTTATTTGTTACATAGACTATGTCAACATTCCCCCCTTATTACATTATTCTTACAAATGTAACCCCTAAAAGGTTCAAATTTCCATTTTCCAAGAGATTTGGTGAGAATATCAACTACTTGTGCTTCTGTAGGATAGTACTAGAGTTGAATGTGATTATTCAAGATGTTATCTCAAATGAAATGACAATCAATCTCAATATGCTTTGTTCGTTCATGAAAAATAGGATTCTACACGAGCTTCAACACACTCTAATTGTCACAATAGAGAATAGGTGACTATTTTTCAAGAATTCCCATGTCATCCAAAATGCGATGTAACTGTATCGCTTCGCACACAGCTCCCCATGCAGCATGATATTCTGCCTCTATGGATGAAATAGAAACAACATTTTGCTTCTTGCTTATCCATGAGATAGGTCTAGATCTAAGATGAAAAATATATCCTGTAGTTGACTTCCTATCATCAACAGATCTAGCGTAGTCTGAGTCAACGTAGGGGCTATAAGAAGAATTGATCATTCTTCTTATATGCTAGACCATAATCAAATGTACCTCAAACATACCTCAAAACTTGTTTTTCTACAGTCCAGTGACATTTCTTCTGCTCCTGCATAAACCTGGAAATATAGCTGACAATATAGCATAAATCTAGTCTAGTATGTGTCATGTAGATGAGCCTTCCAACAAATTGCCTATAGAGAGTAGCATCTACTTGAGGTGAGTCCTGGAATCATGAAAGTTGCAAACCTTTTTCCATGGGAGTGGATATAGGTTTACAGTTGGAAGTTTTCTACTTTTCAAGGAGTGTCTTGGCGTACTTTATCTGGGAGACAAAAAATTGATGCTTCTTTTGTCATATCTCCAAGCCAAGACAGTAATCTAGTAGCCCCAAATCTGTCATGTCGAATGTTATTTTGAGATCACTCTTCACAATATCATCCTGATCTTCTGAACTTCCAATGATCACAAGATCATCCACATACATAACAAGAATGAAAATTTCTTTTCCTACCTTCTTTATATAAAAATTTGAATATGAGGGGCTACGATTGAACCCATGCTACAAAAGGTGATCATTTATCTTCTAATACCATGCCCTTGGAGCTTGCTTCAGTCCATATAGTGATTTGATGAGACGACATACCTTTTTAGGTTGTTCTTCATAAAAAAATCTTTTAGGTTGGGTCATGTACACTTCTTCTTTCAGATCACCATTTAGCAAAGAAATCTTGACATCCATCTGCAAAAGTCTCCATCCTTTTTGTGTTGCTAGTGTGCAAACTACTCTAATGGTCTTGATCTTCACAGTGGGTGAAAAGGTTTCTTCATAGTCGATGCCCTCTTTTTGAGAATATCCTTTTGCTACAAGTTGTGTTTTATGTTTTTTGATGGATCCATCTACCTTATATTTTGTCTTGAAAACCCATCTACAGCCTATGTTTTTCTTTCCTGTAGGCACATTGACAAGTTCCCACGTCCAATTTTGCATTAGTGAGTCATATTCTATATTCATGGATTTCTTCCACTGAGGTTGAATAAGTGCTTCATGAACATTATCAGGCTTGGAGCTACTAATTAGTGAACTCGTTAGTGCAAATTTTACCTCATTTCTTGTCTGACTCCTTTTTTGACTCCAGAAGAAGTATCTAGGAGTTTTTGTAAATGAGAGTCTTTGATGGTGCTTTGTACCCACTTCGGACAAGAACTCGACTACTTTTGTGAAGAACTGGTTCATATATGTAAGGATGGATTTAGAGTAACATTCTCTAGTTCTCCAAGGTCAACATATAACTCCCCTTGCAGCTAATTTTTTCTCTAAGTAGACTTCTCTGGCTCATCATCTGACTCAAAGACTAGTCGGTGAGAGGTGGTTGGTAATGGTTATTTCGTTGGCACTACTGAGTCAAAGTATGACTCGTCACAAACCACATCTCGACTCTCGTATATTTTCTTTGTCTCAGGATCTATGAGATGGTATGCCTTTGGGGTAGTGTTATACCCCAATAGGTTGCACGAGAGTGTTTTTGGCTGGACTTTATTTCTCTTCTAAGCTGGGACATGCATGTATGTTATGCAACCAAATACTCATAAATGAAAAATTGATGGCTTTCTACCACTCCATACCTCTTCTAGTGTTTTATTTTGTAGAATATTTTTCAGTGCCATGTTGAGAAGATAAACAGTTGTTTGTACTACTTTGGCCCAATATCGATCCTCCAACTTTGTTATTGATAGCATGCAACAAGCCATCTCCATCATTGTGTGATTTTTTTGCTCAAAAATGTCATTTTATTGGGGTGTGTAGCGAGTAGTCAGGTTCTTCTTAATGCCTTGTTGGTTTAGGAATGCCAAGAACTTCTTTGATGTGAATTCCCCCCTTGATCTGAGTGGAGTAGAAGCAGAGGTTGTCTAGTCTCTTTCACAACATGTTGATAGAATATCTGGAAATGGTGAAGAACCTCACTCTTCTTTTTCAAGAAAAATACCCACATCTTTCAAGAGTATTCATCCACAAACAGTTGGAAGTACTGATATCCTAAAAAGGAAGCATACAAGGGTCCATTCATATCAGAAATAAATACCTCCAGAAGTTGCTTGGCATATAAGGTGGTCACCTTAAACGGATCCATATGTTATTTTCATGTAAGAAATCTAGGGAAAATAGGCAAGAAACTTGAAAATTTGGGAAGTCCATGTACCATTTCTTTTGAGCTCAACTGATGCAAAGACTCAAAAGACAAGTGACCATATCGGTAATGCCACAGGGTAGTATATTCTATTGTAGAGGTAGATAAATCTACTACAAAAGATGAAACATTATCTAAAGCAAATAACTTATCTTTTAGAAAATCTCTAGCAATAACCTTACCTTGTCTCAAGATCAAGCATGATTTGATGCCATTTTTAACAAGAAATTATACCTTTAGATGATGATTCAAGAGATGACTCACTAACAAGAGGTTGTTAGTCAATATAGGAACATATAGTACCTTTGTAAGCATAAATTTTCATGGTCCGAGAGGAATGGTAACTTGGCTTATTCCTTCTGCAACATACTCTTTTTCATCTGATATCCGAACCTGATCTCCAATAGGTTGTTCATTCAATGAATCAAATAGCTTCTTGTCACCTGACATATGCTTACTTGCACCCGATTCTATCAACTAGACTTTCTTCGTGGGATGCAAAGTCTGAGAGACTAGTAAAAGGTTCTTACCACAATTGGCTCCTTCTGGTGTCTCCTCATCAAAGTCATCATCTTGTTGAGCTTTAAGATGTCCCGTCTACTTTCTTTAATGAGGAATTCATTTTGACTTTTGAAAATCATCGCACCTAGATGGGATTGATTGACTTGAAGACCCTTGTTTCAATCCATTATACCAGTAGTGATCAGTGTCGTGAGTGTTGGTTTTACAGATTTAACACTGCCTCTTTGACTTTTGAGCTTGTTGTTGTTGATTCTAATGTGCTTCTGTTTGCTTCTCTATATGACCTTTATGATTCTTCTGGCCACGATGGGGCTTTGAGAAAAGGGATTTTTCCTGGGCCTCATCTTGGACTGAATTGATGGCCTCTTCCTGCTGCAACAAGTTCACGAGTTCTTCGAACATCACTTTCCATTTGGATACATTCAGTGTCGTAACGAACACTCAGAACTTAGAAGGGAGTGCCCTCAAGGTGATCGGAACCAGAATCTTTTCTTCTACCTTCTCATCGAGTGTTAATTACTTCATTCACAGCTCAGCCAACTAACATAAGAACTCCTCAAATTTCTCATCTAACCCCATAGATAGGGTGTGTAATTTTGACTGAAGCTGGAATATCTTAGTCTAATTCTTCACCTTAAAAATAGTTGTTAACTTATCCCATGCTTCTTATGGTTTCTCTACATCTCAAACATGTGGTTACACATCATTGGTGATACTCAACATAATCAACATCAGTGCTTTGGCAATAGCCATCTCATATTTTATGAGTTCATCAGGGGCAGTGGGAACTATCACTGACCCTGTGACAATGCCCCATAATCCGTAAAACTGAAGGATAGTCTACATATTTGTTTTCCATGCCACATAATTTGGCCCTTTAAGTAATTGAGTATCGGATAGAAGCAATTTTGGTGTAGAAATTGCAATTAAAAAAATATTAATTTCATAGAATTATTACAAGTATTCACTGACTGTTAAGAGAATCGGCATCAGAGATGGTCTCAATATTCTCGTGCTAAGATATGATGATGCTTCTTAGGGTGTTCTTCTTCATCTTCACAGTCTACTTTGTAACCGACTTCTAGCTCTTTTCGAACTCTCTTCACTTGGCAGCTGATGTCAAAAAGAAAATACTCCAAAAGTCCTCTTCAAACTAGTTCGTCAAATACAAGGTTTCCGATGTTACAAATCTCATTAAGCAATCCAAAATAGAACCTAGAGCTTTCAAGAGATTTTGAACGGTGTTCTACAGCTTGCAAATCTTTGTTATGGCTTTCAACAGTCCTGATTGTTTCATTCCTTCTTGACATTTTGCATTGGTCTGTGGGACTCAACTTTAGATTGGTTAAGGCTTCTTCATGCATGCTCCAAAAGTCATGCAGCAACAAGATCCATGCAGATCTTCTATTCCTCCAATAAATAATGTCTTCATATTTTGAATGCAATATTAAAAACACTTCTACATAGCAACAAATTTCATCCCTCAAATGTTAGTCACGTACATCCAAAGACAAATAATATTCTCCACTTCTAGGCAAAAGGAAATAATTGCAGGTCGCTAGAATAAAGGCAGGTCGTTGAATTACATGTAGGACACTGGAATTTTGACATGTCCAAAAACACCTACAATTTTTCAACACAGTACACAATCTCTTCCACATAGTATTCAAAAAACTTCTCCTTTAGCAACAAATTTCATTTCAATCTCCCTCCACGTATTGTTTGCAGGGGAACAAAAAAACAAAACACCAATTTCCACGTAGCATGCAACTTGTTGGTCAAAGAGAAGCACACAGTTTGGTTTCCTTTTTAATGGAAATACCTTAGATGTTGGTGGCACTTTTCTCCAATGTTTAGGCTAAAAAAACTAAATGCATGTCGCTTGTAATTCAAGTGCAAGTCATTTTCCCACGTAGCAGCAAGATATATATATATATTATCCTCCTCACATAGATGAATTACAAATCCATGCAAATCTCTATGTTGCAGGTCTATGCCAGTGATCTCCTCATCTTGTTGATCCTTGAACCTGTGATTTGGCTCTGATACCAGATTGAGAGGAGCAAGAAGTGGAGATGAAATAGAGATTAGATATCTCTCTTGTATCATTAAACAGTACAAATATATAAGGAAGGTAAATAACAATATTCCCCAAAATTAAAGGAGGGATTACAAATGGATAGAGAATAATGGGATATGATTTAAAAATACACACCTAATAATATCTAATTATTTGTTACATAGACTATGCCAACATATATGTTATAGAGGGAAAAAGCCCTATATCATTGTCTATTAATGTATTAAGAAAAAATATTTAAATATGAATTCCTAATTTTATAAGTAATGTTTTATGCATTTTCTATAATTTATTAAAATGAATTCATAAATGAATTAAGCTTTTTAAAATGTTCCAGCATTTGGACCAAGTGCATCTGCTATTTTTGATTAATGGGGGGAATATTTTGTATAATTAATCCATGTACACTTTCATGTTTTTTTACTTTTCTGGTATATATTCTAACTTAATATTTTTCCTCAGTAAATTGAGAAGGTATATCAATTGATAAACGTCCTAATTTGAAATGGTAAGTATTATTATTTTTAGTATGAATGGTAAAGACGAGAGATAGAAGTTTACATAAAACTAATAGAAGGCTCCAAAATATTAACTACACATAACATGCACAATGGAATATACATGGCACATGTAGTATGCCCAATATCTTACAAAATAGAACATCCATTATATACTCAATTCTTAGGTATCTAAGTATTTGATGATAGTTTTTCACTTATAATGAGAAACTAATTTACAAATTGTGTTTTATAATGATAAAAATTTAGTCAAAATTTAACCGATAATAAAGAAAAAGATAGTGTACAACATATGAAATATATATGCTGTAAATAACATCAATAATTAAACTGTATGACATTACTACAAGATAATATTTACTTGCATAGATGATTTCATCTTATTGAGACACAATCGTGTATGATAAGAAAGAAGAAGTAGTTGAAAACAACATTTTTCAAAAACAATTCCCTATCAAGTTTATGCCATGTCATCCCCGGGATCAGCATATGATAAACATACTAAATCAAATAACATCAAAAACTGTCATACTAAACTAGACAAGCATTAAAATTTGGAATCTACCATACTGATAAAATTTTGTTCAATGATCTTGTGTACTATATATATTGAATGCTTATGAGATATGATGCGAAACACATTGAAATGATTGTATGCATTGATTGTACATGAAGACACCAAAATTGGGTCATAATTCCATTAAAACCCTGTCAATTAAATTAACCATATCCTACACATTCATATCCCCTAGTTCACATCTTAATTAAATTAATTAATATCCTCACTTAGCCACCTCACCCAGCCAACTCACCTAGGCACCTCACTCAAATGACCCACTCAAACCTCATTAATGACCTAAGACCAAGTCTAAACCTATCCTAACCAACTAGGACTTAGTCTAAACCTAGACTTAACTCCTATTTACAAACCTAAAAGGAATCTTACTCATCCTCCTGTGATCTATCACTCAAGACTCAGACAAAGATTTGAGACCACACCAAAAATAGCAACAATCAGACTATTTTTGGCCAACCTAGATATTCCTACCTTGACCGACGCCGATTATATCTCAACCGACACCAGTCACCTAACCATCACCATTTAGGTTAAATACATTTCCAAAATCCTTTACCTCGGTTGGTCGTTCAATTCAAGATCTCATATGAATAGAGAATTGGAGCACTCAAAATTTCTGAAGCACTCAGGTAAAGGAAATATACAGGTTGACTACCAACAACCATTGGCATTCACCATCTTCTTCACAATCACAAATTCACATAGAGAAGCACGGTGGTTTGAACTGTCACGGCACTAACACAACATCTCTTCTCTCCGGATCTCTACCATCACCATCCTCATCACCTGCATTCTCCACACCTACTCTTTAGTAAGTACCTAACATCTCTTCATTTATTTATGTTTTATTCCAGTAAGATTTAGTATTCAGCTCAGTAATTTATCTTTCTCCACATCCGTACACTCCCCTCCTCCTACAAACCTATCACCCTACCATACTTGACCCTTTTAGCTAGTTTTATCCTCTTTTTATCACCTTTGAGCCTCCAAGGCCATTTTAAAACCTTACCCTCACCATTTCCAACTTCTATGCAATCACAGAGAGTCTGAAAAATAAGTTTTAAGTCCTTTTTACTAATTGCCCCTACTGACGCCGGTTAGCGAACCAACATCAGTCATTCTCCCTAACTGGCATTGGTCACACAGTTGACATTAGTTACTATGTCTGGAAATATACCTCAGACCAGCGAGCTAATACCCACTTCCCAATAGCCCAGAACCCTTTCTAATATTTATCAGACCTTACCCAGAGCATGTACCAAACCTACAATGCAACACCAACCAATCACCTAACCCATTTTGACTTTAATCACCTTTTATCTGATATTTCCTATTGTTTTGTGTGAGATACCTAAATCGTTTCAATTTCAATAGGATCCTTACTTCATGTATGATTTGAATAGCATTAATATTGTTACATAAAAGTGGATTGATAGCCTGTTCAGGAAGCATCATGCTTCCCAGATCTAGCTCCTGCTACACAATCCACTCATTCTTTTGTTTAACTCTATCTGGTGGTATTGTTTTACATTTACAGGTAGTTCCTCCTAGCCAAAAGGGATTTATCACAATCATCTTGGATCAGCAAATCAGAATGTATGCACAACCTTTAACCGACATCATAAACAGGTATTCCTCCATGGCCTTCAACCATTATCTGTTTCATTAATTTTTTAAGAATCTGATGAAACATTTTGGCACACTCGATGGGACCCATTCAAGGTTCCTTGCATTTATTCATTCTTAGGGAACTATTGTATGTTTGTTTCTTTTCAAAAGGAAGTTAACATTAAATTATCTCCTTGGAAATCTTATCTTTCTTCTATTTGTCTCAGTGACATTTGTATTTCGAGACTAAAGAGAATTTTTTTTTCTTCTTGCATTTGCATTATTGAAATTCATTCTCTTTCCTATTCACTCTTTGTTTACATCGAATATCACATTTCGATTTGGGTTCTAAAATAATTACATTTCATACTTTTATGCTTACATTTTTAGCTCACATTAAAACTGAGGGCAACCTTTACAGTGGAAGTCATGCCCAACTGATGGTTGATATAATTAAATCGTAGAGCACTTTCTCTTCTCTCTCTTTTCCAAACTACACGAATATAAATTTACACATCTTCTTAAACAACACCTTACCTGGAAGAAGTTGTCAATGATCACATGATCAAGGGATTGACAATGGGCGCCTAACTAGTTTCTTTGTGCAGTGGTTAACTTAGAGAAAGGACCACCCCCATCAAAACATAACCTGAAACCACCCTTAGATCTTTCCAACCAAAAATATCTGTTATTTTCACAAGTCAGTCTTAAATAGCATAAGCTAAAACATAAAATTCAGTTATAGGATTTCATGTTCTTCTTAGCTTTTCATTGAGTTATGTTTTCAGTTGTGAGGTCACGTTCTCTATTTTCTTCTTCCTTCCACAGTCTACCATCATAATTGGTGTATTCTAACTATTTTTTAGTGTGTCAGGGTCCATTACTATCATACTCAGGTTTTTGGGTTGATATTCCATCTGACTTAATTCACAAAATAAATTTTTCTTCATTTTTTCAAATTTCACAGTGACCGACATCGGTCCAGCGACCATCATCGGTTTACCTAACCGTTGTCAGTTTCCCACTTTCTGGTTAATTTTACTATAAACAACACTCATCGCATCTTCTATTCTTTTTTAAGTTCTCAGGACATCTTCATACCCCCAAAATTTTAAAATAAAAGTCAAATATAGCTTCTTTACTTCATTTTCATCAGTCTTTGCCTCATTTGTAAAAATTTTCATTTCCCACAGTAACCAGTATTGGTCACCCTATCACCATCATCAGTTACCCTAACCATCGTCAATTCCTATGTTTTAATTTTTAATTAAAACAACGACCAGTTTCACCTCCCGGAATCTATTTTCTCAATTTCTGATGTTTTTCTGTGTCATTTACAGAGAAAAAATTATCAGGTTTATGCTAACTCACATGGTTTTAACTCATAGCTAAGCCAATGCACCTTTGTTTCACTCTAACCTTCAGCCACTTCTTCCTAGCCCATCCCTGCCTTCCTATGGATCCAACTTAGCCCATTACTATTAGTACCAGCAACGAGGAGTTCACAAGACTTCTTAACTATAATCTCACTGCCCTACAATACTATCTCGCCTACTCATATGCCTAGGACTCATCAAGACAATTGGTATATGGCATGCTTGTGTCTATCCCTCCTGCCCTTACCCCCACTTCTACGTCAGCTACCACTAGCTCAGCATTACCTTCATCTACCTTACCACCTGTGGTGTCTCAACTGGACCCCATATCCTTTATAATTGTTACACCTATGACATCTATCGCACCCGTGGTGTCAACTATTCCTTCCTCAATTTCCTTGAGCATAGCCCCATTTACACCCTTTACCTCATATATACCAGTTACATCACAACCACCCATGGTGTCAGCAACCCATACCCCATTCCAAAACCTCATCCTTTCCATGTTGCAGTCCCTACCCCCAATTACCACAAGATTCGTTACAACTACCCCACCTACTTATACATATCACCAACAACCTTGAATCTCACCTATTACCTATTTGGGATACCTTCTGCCTGTATCTATTCCCCCTTCATTGTTCTCATACTCGAAACCACCATATACTAGGATGTCATCCACATCATACATTCATCATCAACCTCCTTATACTGCAGGGGGTTCCTAATCATCACAACCCACCAACGACCTTGTTAAAATTATGATGGAAAAGATGCAAACATTGGAAACATCATTTTCTAGCTCTCGAAACTCCTTAACCTACGCTGAAATCTATAATGAGCCCATCCATCTATCTATTCCCATTTTCCCATACCCTACGCATTGGTAAATTCCAAAATTTAACTGGTTCAACAGTAAAGAAGACCCATAGCAACACTTGCGGTCTTTTAAACATGGGTGTTATCTAATCACCCACAATGATGCTTTACTCCTACAAACATTCCCCATGTCCTTAATGAGACTCGCATTAGACTAGTATAGTGGTTTTCCTCGACATTCCATTTACTCATTTAATCAAGTGGCTCAAGCCTTCTTGGACCATTTTTCAATCAATATTGTCAAGAAGGTCACTATGACTGCCTTGTAATCAACTCGATAGTATGACGATGAGTCTATCACCAATTTTGTCATTTGTTGGCAGAGCCTCATCAACCAGCTAACATTCCAATTACCTCAAACTGAGCTTATAGATTTGTTCACTAGAGCTTATTCCAGGCACATCTCACCAACTCTGCAAGTACAAACCTTCCGTACCTTCAATGAAGCATTTACCATGGCATGAAAAATTAGAAATTCATGTCATTGAAGAGAAGAAAATTCAATTGCGTAAAAAAAACACCGCATTTAAATCAAAAGATGTTTCTTCCTCTTCAAAACCCCAAAATAATTATTCAAAAGCCAAAGGATCTATCAACACGGTAGTTTTAAAGGTTGACACATCTCACCCCTCTAATAAATCAAATCCTACCTCCAACCTTTCTCCTGTTCAAACTTTTCAGTTCATACGGGAGCAATGAAAATACACTTAAATCGAGGAGCCTTATTTTTTAGCATTATAAAAACTTCTTAAGGCCGAAGATATTGCTCTTCCACCCATAAAACCACATAATGGTTTTGACTCCGCTCATCCTATGTCAACATGGTTCAAGGAACATGACTATTGTAACTATCATCACATAAATGTTCATAGCAGTGGTAATTATATAACCTTCAAGAACATTTTCCAGGAAATGTTAGATAATGGAAATCTCATCCTGGACAACCCGAATGCACCCGCAAATCAAAATTTTCATATATTCAAGAAATATTTCCCTAACCATACCCCATCATCAAACCAAACTAGAAAACCTTCAACTAATAACAATAATGTCCACAAATTCCATGCTATGTTTGACACCATATCAAGGGTTCATTTTAAGACACCTCTATAAAATTGAAGGTGGAAAATACCTGGCGAATATCCCTGGAACTAGTTTCAGTGAAAGGCAAATTTGACAGTATTCTAAAACTAAATTTTTGCCTAGTTTTTTAAGTCAGAGAAATTAGAGTTCCAGACATCGATGCACCTTTGACGCGCGACAACATGACATCAACAACCATCCTTGATGTGTGTCAAGACAATGTCAACAGATCCCATTGACACGCGTCAATAGAGCCCATTGACGCGCGTAAATGGCCTTTGTTGACACACATCAATGGGATCTGTTGACATGCGTCAATGTGCTCTGTTGATGCATGTCAATGGAGGCCATTGATGCATGTCAACAGAGGCCATTGACGTGCATCAATAGAGCCCATTGATGCACGTCAATAGATCCCATTGACACGTGATTTGGCCTATAAATACCCTCCCACTGGTCATTTTCTTGTTTAAACTTTCCGGCTCTTGATTTTTTTTGCAAATATCCCTCATTGTCAAAGATGCGAGCACAACTGTAATGTCAACTTCAAATGCTTCCCAACCGCAAGCCTAGGAAAAAAATCAAGAAGAGAATCCAGTCCAATCCACGGGCAAGATCATCTATAGGAATCCCTTGTGCCCCCACATCCATACTATATAAAAGATGTCTTCTGAATATAAAGATTTGATAGATGCGTGTGAGTTTACTGGGCTCGTTGACATGCCCCATTTCTAAACATATCTGAATATTTTGAATTACCTTCTCTCATCCTACAATAAAGAGGACGGCCTTTTTATGTGACTCTGAATGATGGTTGAATGTTCCAATTCAGTATCGAAGCAAATGACATCCATCGGTTTATGGGCCTTCTGCTCAGAAATTTACCAATTGTTACAACAAAGGCACCACACCTGGAAGAAGACAAGAAATTTCTCGAATCAATGTTTGGTTTCCATGTTGATTGTAAGTATAATTCGTTTTAATTCATCATTTTTATTCTATTTTTTATTCTGATACAATTTGGTGTTATAAATTTATATTAATTCCCACTATTTGGCATTTGCAACTCATGTGAATAAATCTAGGAATGGTGTGGATATGCAAGCAATTACACACCACTTTCTTGCTGCAATGATTTCATTTTTTCAATCCATAATAGTTATGTAGGATCGCTAAACAGATATACCAAACTGGGCCATTGCATACATAGTTGCCACTATCTCATAACAAAAATTTGATTGGTCCACCTATCTATCCAAAAAAATAAGAACTGACATAACAAATTCAAAGCTTTCAGAAAAACTTGTCATTTATTCCACAAACTATCTCCTCGGCCTTTATTACGAGGCACTTTTAAATTTAAAAGATAAAAAAATTCCTACTTGCACTGACGAGGAGTTGATGAAGTTGTAAATTCCATTTGAAGAACAACAGGTATAAACTATTTAGTTTGTATTTCAATTTTCCACATTGCATTGCACAGTTATTAACAATTTACAATTTGCAGAGAAGATTTATTGAAGCCCTTCCCCGAAAAAAGGTGTTATCAAGAGGAAGAGGCCAACAACACACTGAGGCTTCGAGAGACTCCCGTTCTGAAATGGAAGCTCACTTCTTTCTGAACCCTCAACAATTTGAACTCGTTAAATGCCAAAGAAGTAATATCTTCTCATATATTATTTACAAATTCCAAATTTTTATTTTTATTTTCTAATTTAAATTTTAACCAATTGAATTGACATAACATTTAATGTTGATGACATTGCAGAGACTTTGGACCATACACGTGTTTTGAAAACTCAACCTTCTTCCCCAAATTACTCCATACAGTCGCATGCATTCATATCTTCTAAACAACCACCGAATACTACTCCTACACAGCCACCCTTAGCACCGCTAAAAACTACCCCTTGACAACAAGGTACAACTTTTCAATACTATGTTTAATTTCGTAGTTTTTTCCTTTTTGGATTGTTTTCCTATTTTTCATGTTTTTTCTTGAACTTTTCAGCACATTGCAGTCCTTCTGATCAAACAGTGGCACCAACACCCACTCAACCAATAATTTTTAAAATGCCAACCAGAGGAACAATGAAAAATAACACTAGTAAATGCATGCCAATTACTCCGGCCCCTAGCAGGACACTAAACATTGCCTCCTCCTTTTGAATTCCAACTCTCTCACTTGGTGGCTTGCCCAGTGCAACGGGCATATCGGTTTTGAACAATATAAATTTAGATGAAGATTATTTGGGAATTGATAGCAATGACCCAACTGGTTTTTTCAATACCCGTGAGATGATTCAAGGCCAGCAAGTATACTTCAATTTAAACATGTTTTACAATATTGAATTACATTTCAATTTAAATTTATTTATCTGAATCTTGATTAATTTTATCACAAACAGGATCAGGCCACCCAAAGGCAGAAACAAGTAGCAGTTGATCTTGCTGAAAGCCCCCATTATTCTCCAACAAGATCATCTTCATCAGATACAAATAGTGAACAGTTTCTACCTTTTTATTTGGAAAACTTAATTGGTTATGATTGTCAATCCCATGTCAGTGAGTTTATTCTACCTCATATCAATCAGCTCATAGAATGGGAGAGAAGGGCTAAAGTTCTTATCAATGAGATTATTGGTCGTTATGAAAATTATTGGCAAAGGGATAGTTTATACGCTGAAGTCCAAAATCAACCTGCAAAGATGGATTCCTTACTTACCCAAGTAAGGAGTGGGACTATCACGTATAACAACTATAAAGATGACATTTTGGATAAGACATTAAACAAATTGGAAAATATTAGTGCTGAGGCCCGGGGATATTTTAACAAATGGTATAAGGACAAGGATCTAGTAGCAATTGCAAATGTCGAGAGAGATAGAGTGGTTGTAAGTACTATCACTTTCAAACAACCATTCTTGTTAATTTGAAATTTTCATTTTTTAGTAATATATTGAATTGACATTACTCTTTTTGTGCAATTGAAATATGAAAATTTGAAGAGTCAAGCAAAGTTATTCCAAGTTCACTTGGAAATAGCGAAGAACAGTTTATCCGCAGCTAAGAATTTGAAGGAAAATATTGTTTTGGTTAACAAACAAAACAATACAATAAAGCAGATAGTTAAAGAGCATAGCTTCGACCTTGAAATATTATTCAAAGCTAAGGTAGCAGCTGATCCAAATTTGTTGTCACATGGAGATGTGACAAATCAAGAAGAAAGAATTTTAAAAAACCTGTACAGTGTTGCAGAAGATCTTATAAGTTATGGGGTTATTTTTACTGCTGGGGAAAGGGTTACAACCATAGGGGAAGAAACCGTTGGGGAAAGGAGTGCAGTAGTTGAAATGGATAAAGAAAAAGAGGGTTGAAACTTTTATTATTGTGTGGAAACTTTAAATATTGAGTGTGGAAACTTTAATATTGAGTATGGTATTTGAATTTAATATTATGGATTTGATAGCCTTTTAAAATTTTAAATACTATGTAATCTTTAATTTTGATTACATATGGATTTGATAGAATTTTTAGATTGCATATGCAGTTTATGCTTTTTGGTTTACTCTTAATGGTGATTGCATTAGATAAGGATGAATCATGATGACGTATGTTTCTGGTTTACTTGGAGTATCATGAATTGTATGTGGACGTAGATGATGACTGATATAGATGGATATAGATGATGATGAATGATGATAATGGATAATTGTTTTAGAAACATGGAATGATGAGACATTGATAGATGATGATGAATGATGATAATGATATGATATATATGGATGATGATCAATTTAATGTGGACGTAGATTTAGCTTCAAGCACGGTAATTCTTCTTCTCTAGACATTTAAACTTGTGTTAAGATAATTCTTCCTCTCTATACTTGAACGGATATACTTGTAATGATATGATTATGAATTTTTTTTTAAAAATGGAATTGTTTTAATAAATTTAAATTAGATAAATAATTGTTTTAATAATAATTATAGTGTCAGGACTTAGGATTATGATAATGATATGGTGATGACATGATATATATGGATGATGATGAATTTTATGTGGATGTATATTATAAATTGTATAATGTATCGTGGATTATGAATTGTATAGTATAGAAATATCTTCCTCTGTAAAATTCAATTGTGTCATTTTATCCCACAATTAAAAATATATATCAAAGCATTTTGTAAATATAAAAAATAAATTAAACATAATTGTAAGAAATCAAGAAAGAATCATCACTGGTAAGAAATTAAACATAATTACAAATATGATAGGGTTTAACTTACGTCTAGTGTATTAGATTGTTGTGAAATCATCACTGGTAATGTGCTAGATCTTTGTTTTAAAAATACTCAACACGAGAAATGGATTAGTAGATAGATGGGTGAGTTGCCTAACATTGTCAGTCCAGAGAAGTACCAGCTTCCTCGAATGGATGTCAACCCACGTTTTCTGAAAAAATAAAAGGTTGTATTTAAATAAATGTAAATATATAGACTTGTAACATCTTTAATGATAACAAGAGCTGAAAAAAATGTAAAGTAACAAACAATAAGATTAAGGTGAAGAAGATACCTATTTACAGTTGAAATCATCACTACCACTAGTAATGTGCTAGATCTGTGTTTTAAGAAAACTCAGCATAAGAAATGGATTAGTAGATAGATGGGTGAATTGCCTGACATTGTCAGTTTTACAGTTGAAATTATCACTACCACTAGTAATGTGCTAGATCTGTGTTTTAAGAAAACTCAACACAAGAAATGGATTAGTAGATAGATGGGTGAATTGCCTGACATTGTCAGTCCCGAGAAGTACCAGCTTCCTCGGATGGATGTCAACCTACGTTTTCAAAAAAATAAAAAGATTGTAGTTAAATAAATTTAAATATATAGACCTGTAACATCTTTAATGATAACAAGAGCTGAAAAAAAATGTAAAGTGACAAACAATAAGATTAAGATAAAGAAGATACCTATTTAAAGTTGAAACAATCCATTATCAATAGCTTCTTCAAACTCAATGTTGTCTTCTGTAGAATGTGACAATGAGCCAATTACACTCTCGAGGTTGGGAACAGTTGTACTTGTAGCTGTATTATTCACACCTCTTCTTTCGCAAAGCGATTTCCAATGCGTAATTTCTTTGTCGAACGAAAATGTTTCGATGGAGTATCGAGAAACATAACACCTCATGCAACTTTCCAGATTTTTATCAAACATGTTTCTCAGTTTTGATTTTATAAATGATAATGCACTGAAAACCCTTTCGTCCTCCACAGACCCCAAAATCATTATTTGGCATAACTCATATAATCTGAAATATTTACTGATATCTTCTTCTAACATAGAACTTTGATAGATTCCTCACCACAGCCTTGTAATAGCACCACTTTCAGAAGGTTCGTCTAAAATTTTATGTTGGTTCCTCATTGTTGTTACAAAATTTGTTGATTGAAATTTTAATAAATCAGCATTCAGTATACCTTTGATTTCCATACCCTTGAGCTCTAAAGTCTTTGTGAATTGTTCCATTATTGTACCCATGGATTTATGGAAATGCTTTCTGACAAAGTTTTCATGGCCACTTTTAGTATTCCAAAAATTAGGATTCATCACACCCATGGCTTCCAGAATTTTATCTTTACAGAAACGTTCCCTAATTTCTGATGACAAGGATTCTGAAATTTTCTTAAGCTTTATTCTTGTTTCAACTATAATAGACTCAAAGAGATTACATGTGACGGGAAGATCTTCTCATTTCGATCCTGTAATATCTTGACGTTTGTGCAAAATGTGCAGTGGTATTTCCCTCCCATTAACAGTGATGCAGAGGTGATCATGGATATTAAATCTCAAAAAGGTGCTGGGATTTTTAAGATCTAATAAAGCTTTCCAATTCTCAAAAACAAGTGCATCAAAACTATCTTGGGAATAGTACAATATATCAATACTTTGACATACCATTTTTCTCATCCGTATAAAATCCACAATATAGACTAATCTGCCCTGTGCATGCTTCATCAGTGTATTGATCTCCTTTAACATTGGAAGAATACCAACCAATGTAAGCAATGTCTCCAAATCAATTAAACAGAACAACAAGTCCCTCACCCTATCAACTTCATGATGATATTTGTGCATGAAACCAACCAACGAAGGATACTCCTCACAAACTCTGCATGCAGGTTCATACAAAGAGATCCATCTAGTCTCGACATCCTTTAGAAGTTTTTTGCCATCTGTAATTCCAATTGCAAATTTTTGGAACTCGAGAAATCATTTTGGGTTGCTTGACATATAGGCATGAAGTTCTCTTATAAGGCCTTCTAATTTAGCAACATTTTTGTGGTTGCTTACCATTTTATACACTAAATTCATTCTGTGAGCCATACAGTGAATTGGTAGCATATATGGGGCCACTATTGTTTGTAATCTAACACACATCCCTATTCGGTGACCCTGCATGATAGATGCACCATCTGCTCCAACGCATACCAACTTCATAGCAATTTCATAATCAGTCATTCCAGCAATATCTTTCAAATGAGAAACAACTATTTTATGTAGGTTTTCGGCATTGCAGTTTTCAACCATTTGCATAACACCCAACAAATGAGGTGTCCTTATATGATTTTCTATAGTATAGATGTGGATACATACCCATGCAGTGTTGTCGATTGTTGTCACTTCTTTAATTGAAAGAGAGATAAACTTTGCTTTTTTTACATTCTCTTTCAAATCTTCCTTCTCTATCATTGAAAGGCATTTTTCCATTTCCCATCCACTACTTTCAGACCAATGAGACTGAGGTACATTTAGCATTCCATTAAATTGATACAAAACTTTGAAATCGAGGAAATCCTAAATCGGTCTTGCTTTTTTTAGTATGTGAAATAGAGTAGAGAATTGTATGAATTTTGCATGTAGATTTGTTTGTTTCATCTTACCAATATGTGATGTGATCGTTCCTCCCTTTTCCAAGAGATGTCTGTGTTTTTTCTGCTTTGCCTCGTATTCCGCTGCGTATCTAACATGCATGCATTCTTTTTTAGTTTTCCACCTGTGTGTTTTGATTTTTTGGCCATCCGCCCCTGTTACAGTCAAATATTGTTTTCCACAATGTTTTTCTATAGTGTTCAGCTTCAGTTGCATTTTTTGTTGCTTTCCCAATTTCCACATACATATTGTACATGTACATTCAGATGGGATCTCTTCAGAATTAGATGATTGTACAGGTTCGATAAATGGAAATTTAGCTACCCAATCAAACTTGTATGTCCTACCAATGGTCCACATATTCTTGTTCGTTTTCAACGTTTTACTTTTTTTAGTAGAATTTTGAGCAATATCACAATCACTTGGTTTCCTCTTTCTTGGACCAGAATTTGAATTTGATTTCTATGTTCCACTTTAATAAATATTTGTATGTGTGATATCTTGATGCACTTCTGGTTGCACCCCAATAGGAACAATATCTTCAAGATCTAGCATATTATCATAGGTGTCATTTGTTTGACTTTGATACTGTGCAGAATGCATGTCCACCTCAATAATACCTTCCACACAGTCAATATTTTGATTCTTTGTGGTGGCATCTATATGGTTGGTATTTTCAATATCTGTATCCGTAGAGTTTTCAAAATACTTGAAGAGTGATTTCTAAGATTTCTTACTTACTTTCAGGTTCTTCGCATTCTTTAAACTAGCACCTTCCATTATTCTGAAGAGAGTCCTACGTCAAAAAAAGAACCAAGTAGTGACTATGTCCAATGTCTGAGGTCTCTGTCACATGTCAACACTGCCCTTGTCGCACATCAACTGCCTATGCCCTGTCACACGTCCACTGTCTGAAGTTACTGTCACACGTCAACTCTGCCCTTGTCGCACGTCAACTGTTATGCCCTGTCACGCGTCTACTCTCTCTGTCACGCATCAACTATGTCCATGTCATGCATCAACAACTAACCCTAACAAGCTAACAACAATATCTTGTGCTTAAGAGTATGCAAGTTCAAACTTCACAGTATTGGTAATTTGGTAAGCTACTTGACGTGTACTAGCCAGTGAATCACCTAGGTTTTTATAGGAGATGTTTTCAAATGAAAGCAAAGCCAACCCCCCAAAAAAATATACTGTATATTTTAGGTGAACAGGACACCGACCCGCTCTGAAAAAATCACCTTTTCAATTTTTCCTAAAATGAAATTTTTGCCATATTACGAATATTTGCCATTAAAATTATCCCTGACCGTATCATTCCTTCTGCAATTTCCTCCTATCCCCTCTATCAAGGAGATTCTAGCATGAGCTCCTCTACCCACAGAGGAGACTACTTCCTATACTCCTTCACCTACATGAAAGTCCCCTTCATCTCCCCCTTCACCCACAGAGGAGTCCACAATTTCTGCCAATATCAGTTCACCTCACAACCTAACAAACAACCAACAGTATGAACTCTCCTACCCATGGGAGAGTCATCCTCACTTTCATCTCCACTAAAAGAGGAAACTATCTCATCCCAATTATCATCTCCCCTACCCATAGGGGATCCTTTAGACACACCATTACCTATTGGGGACAATTCCCCATTAGCATTCTAGGATCCCATTGATCTTCTCTTAGCTCTCTTATCCATAAAGTATGAAGCTGATTCCTTGTCTCATGGATATGTTTTACAGGGATTGCTACTAAGCCAACTTCATCTTCTCTTATAATGGTGTAGGTTTCACGCCTGACCGACTGCTTGGATTACGTTGATAATTCCATGCTTTGGGGATGCCTTCAGCTACCCTTTTCAACCCAAATGCAAATGTCACCTGCGGATATTGCCATGATCTATCCAAAGGTATTTCAAGGAACCCAATCAACCATAACCATGCTTGTTGAAACATCCTCTTCTTCATAACCCTCACCTACATCAAAACCTTTACCAATAATTAAACTTGTTCCTATGCCTAAGAACCTAAATGTATCCACACCTTCCCCTACATCCAAACCCATCACTACCTTGGGTGTCATACTGACATCAAGCCTAGTCTACCCACCCGTCAAGTTAGATTTAGCCACATCTTCCCAAGCTCGCACAAAAACCAATCCTCCACCTAAAAGGAAGACCCAAACTTTTAGGCCACACAGACCAGTTTCGCCCACAATGCCTTTGTCACCTTTTCCCCTTCTGTTTATCCTAAGGCCTCACCCATCAACCTTGGCTAAGCAACAACCTATCCAAGGCAAATCAAAAGTGCCACAACTTGCCTCTTCATCATAATCCTTTATTACACCAAACCTATCGGCACATCTTACACCTTCACCATTACCTGCATCTTTTTTACCACCTATAGCCCCACCACTTATAGTAACAACATAAGTACCTATGAGATTTCCTTCACTTCAACCCATACCGTCTACCTTGCCTCTATTAGCAACCTTCATTTTGCCTCCTTTATCACCTTGGCTAACTCATCCTTTCCCACCATCCGCTTTCCCTTCTACATCACGTACACCTCCATCACCTTTACCTAGGAAGGTGCAACCTAAATTGAAAAACCCACTACCCTCCAAGGAGGTAGTTAAGCCTATAACACCTTTTATCACTAGTTTGTCTACCATACCTCTACTCAAGAAGGTACAACCCAAGCCTAAAATAGTACCACCTACCGAATCAGTGGTCAAACCTATCCCATTTCCAATTCCACCTCATGTAGTACCTCACACATCACAATCACCTACACTTCAATCCAAACCCACACTCACCTCACATTACGATCCATTGGCAAGGTCTTACACCAACATTCTAGCTAAACTTTTAGAGACCTTTGTCATCACATTGACACCCTTTAGATATTACGACCCACTCAAGCCCAAACCAAAAGGGTTTGACGATACTAAAATTTGAACCTACCATCATGTGTCAGGACATGATGTAGAAAATTGTAAGGGTCTAAAAATCGTTCTTCTCCAACTTTATCCTCCTGAACAAAACTTTGATGGAGATGATATTCTCGATGACAACCCAATTCCAACTCCACTTATTACTACACATCCTCTCCCACTACCTATTCAGTAACCTACACCACCACCTCCAAAACCCTTTTATCCACCTCCAAAATTTGAGATCAATATGGTCCGTATAGGAGAGCTAGCCAAAACCCCACCAAAATTCCAGTGCACCCTACTCATTTCGCAAGGTTCTTACCCCGCATTAGGTTTTTGTCCATCATGTCATTATACTTTTCTTGACACACCTTCTCCATCCACCTCTCTTCCTCAGATTAACATGATCCAAGTTGCCACTCACACCTAGAAAGACAAAGGAAAGGAGAAAGCAACTAGCCCGTTTGCCAATCCTGTGCCCAACATACCATCTGTACCTACACCAAAAATACCATTCGAGGACCCACATATCCTATTTATGATGGGGTCGCCCATCGTACAATGATAAAACAATTGTACCAATCCCCTCTAAAAATGTCTTATAACAACCTCGTTCAAACTTCTGAATCCCATCGACAAGCCCTCATGGAGGTTCTGTAATCCATCGAGGTTTTACCTAATGACCCGACACCTGTGGCCTCCATTCTCACCCCTCACCATGTAGCTTCTCTCACCAATTCATCCCCTTCCTCTACACCTTCCACTACTCACCAAGTAGCCACCCTCAGTTTCTCTGATGACGAGATTATACCTCTCTAATCAGATGATCTTGATCCCATCCTTTTCATCTTTGTTTATATTGAAAATATATGTGTTCGGCACGTTATGATTGATGGAGGTGCCATCATCAACATCATCTCCTCCCATGCATATAATCAAATGTGCATCCCTTCAAATTGCATGCATAATAACCCAGTTATGTTGGTTCATTCAATGACACCATCACTTCCACTCTCGACACCATCATCCTCCAAGTTCGTGTGGGCCCCCGTACCATTCTGGAATTATTTTGTCTTAAAGGGGGAGTTCCAATACAACATGTTGTTTTTCTAACCTTGGATCTACATCATGGGTTGTGTTCCTTCAACCTTACATCGCTGTGTAAAATTTGAACATGAAGGACATAACTATACCATCCCCACTGACCCTTCTCCATTCAAAACCTGTAACATGTTGTACTGACCTAATGATGTCCTTGTACCAGTTAAGGCATCTACCACTGTCGCCACTTCTCCTTCACCCATAGCCCCATCCACCAATGTTGCTGTTACCTTTTCCACACCTACCTCCTCTATTCCCACTACCATCATAGCCTCTATAAGTTACCCATACACTAACCCATCTACTTCTCAACTAACCAATGTTTCTTCTTCCCAATCGCCTAGTGATTCATCTATTCTCACTACCCATATACCAACTACCGATCCCTTAGAAGGTGTTTTTCAATGTCTCACTTTGGGGGAGTACCGCCTGTACAACATCGACACATTCCTTACTCCTCAAGAGTATGGTAACCTTCACCAACATCCTTGTTATGATCACCACGTAGGTGAGGTTTTCCCTTATGGTCCTCCTCACCTTTGTACAAACTTAACCTATGGGGGACTTGATACTTCTACCTACTCACCCGAGCCACCTTCCCAAATGCAACCATTTTCCTCTGACCTTCAATCTCTCACCAACCGCTGCTTCACCCACACTTTCCTCCATCATTGTGCATGGAAGGGATTTGGCTTTGGCTTCTATGAACAAGGCTGCCATATTGTCATCTTGTGTACCACACATAAACACAACAACCGCAATGGTATTGGCTTTGCCAAACCATCTTCCAAGAAAGCCTACATCGAACTCATTGAGGATGAAAAACCTTCTTCACCCCATTTAAAACCTTCACCACCTTCACCCACGGAGTCTATGGATCCAAAATCCATTCCTTCTAACTTTTTTTTTCATAAACACCATTTCCCTAGGACCTCTGACTTATCAACGTGATGATGAGGCTCCCTCTTCTCTTCCCTTCCTATATCCTGACATGATCGATGACGATACACCTTCTATTAACATCATTCAATGTCAGGATGATGAGTCTATTCTCACCTATCTTGGTGTGGAGGATTCTTATATTCATCGAGTCATTTCCTTCTGAGACACAAACCATGTTAAATGAATCAACCATCAAAATCAATATTAACACTCAGGATGACCCCCACATTCTAAAGATAGGCCAATCTTTAGACACTGCTGAATAGGAAGATTTTACCTCATTTCTTTGAGATCATAGTAATGCTTTTGTTTGGTCCTACGTTGATATGCCCAATATTGACCCAAACATTGTGGTCCACAATATCGTAACTATTCCTAAAGCCAAACCCGTAAAACAAAAGCTGTGAAAAATGCATCCTCACATTTCCCTTCTTGTCAAAGAAGAACTTCAGTGCCTTCTCTCAGTTTCCTTCATCCTACCCATTGATTATCCCCAATGGATCTCTAACATCATTCCTATCACAAAAGTGACATGAGGACTCCACATATGCATGGATTTCTGTGACCTTAATTTAGCCTGCCCTAAAGACGACTTTCCTCTACCTAGTATAGACCAACTAGTTGATCTCACCGCCGGCCATGAGATGTTATCACTCATGGATGGATTCTCGGGTTATAACCAAATATTACTTTCCCCAGAAGATCAACACAAAACTTCCTTCATCACTCCTTGGGGGACCTTCTGCTATCGAGTCATGCCCTTTGGCCTTAAAAATGTTGGTTCTACATATCAACGGGCTATGACTTATATCTTTCATGACATCATGCATCGCATATTGGAAGATTATGTAGATGACCTTCTTTCCAAATCCAAACATCGATTCAAACACCTTATAGTCCTTAAGGTCATTTTTTACCATCTCATCAAGTATTGTGTTCACCTTCAACCTAAGAAGTGTGTCTTCATTGTCCTCTCAGGAAAAATCCTTGGTTTTATCATTTCTTTGTGTGGCATAGAAGTCAATCCCACTAAAATCAAGGCTATTCTTGAAATGCCTCCACATACTAACCTTCACCAACTATGTAGTTTACAAGGAAAGTTGTAGTCTATTCGTTGTCTTATTTCGCAGATTTTTTACTGTTGCCACCCCTTTCATCATCTCCTCAAAAAGGATGTCTCCTTCAAATGGGATGATGAATGCCACAAAGCCTTTGAGGCCTTAAAATAGTACCTCCTCCAACCACCTATACTCATTCCTCCTAAGGATGACCAACCATTTTACCTTTACATTTTTGCTATGGATCATTCCTTGGGAGCCATGCTCACTCATCGCGATGAGAAACACAGGAAGAAATGGTTTATTATATAAGTTGTACACTTTTGGATTATGAAACCTGATACACCCATGCCAAAAAAATCTACTTAGCCTTAGTTTTTGTTGCCACTAAACTTCTCCATTACCTACTTAACCACAAAACCTTTGTTGTCACCAATACAGACCCCTTACATTACATGTACGCCAAGCCCTACCAACATCAGTGTGTTGCACATTGGCTCATGCTTCTTGCAGACCTAGACCTCAAATTCACTCATAAAAAATCTATCAAAGGCCAAAATATCGCTGACCAACTTGCAGACACACCTCTCTCCGGAGATCAGTCCTCTAACTTTGATTTCCCAGACGAATCCATTGCTACCCTCTCTTTGGATGATATCATTTACCACATGACCTTATTCTTCGATGGTTCCAAATGTCAGCGTGGGGGTGGTGTTGGAGTTATCCTCATTCCTCTCGATGGTGAGCCTATGTCATTATCTTTCAAACTAGATTTTGAATGTACTAACAATATTGTTGAATATGAAGCACTCATATTAGGCCTTCAAACCACCATCACCTTAGATGTCAAATCAATTAATATCTTTGGTGACTCTCAACTGGTTGTAAATCAAGTCAATGGTATATACCAGTGTCATAACAAAATACTTCAAAAGTATAAGCATCATGTAGACATACTTTTGACTACCTTTGACTGTTATGAACTTCAAACCACTCCACGTTCCACTAACAAATTTGTAGATACCATGGCCTGCCTTGCTTCTCAGATACCTGCTTCACCCTCCAACTCAAAAATATTTGTCACAGTACAAAGGTTGCAATCACCTTCCTATCTATTTTGAGACGTCAACCTCGTCAGAACCGTTCAACCTGACCCACGTGACCTTTGGTATAAGAAGTTTGTTGATTACCTTTCCCTTTCAATTCTACCTCCAGACCTTACTCGCAATGGACAATGTGCCTTTCTCAAAGGTGTCTCTCGGTATGTCATCATGGGAGGTATTCTTTATAAATTTGGCTTTGATGGTATCCTCTTGCGATGACTTACAAGTTCTAAAATTCCCTACACCATCAAGGAAGTTCACGACAGAATTTGTGGAGGTCACTTCAATCGTTTAGTTGTCACTAAACGCATTCTCTGCCTATGCTATTATTGGCCAACCTTAAACCGTGATTGTTGTGATTATGTCAAACATTGTGTGAAGTGACAGAAACAAGCTAATCTTCATCACATGCCTAGTCATGCCTTACAGGTCACACAAGACCTTTGGCCTTTCTCTCAATGGGGTTTGGATCTTGTTGGAGAAATAAATCCCCATTCTTCACAACACCATCAATGGATTATTACTGCTACTGAATACTACACTAAATGGGTAGAAGCCATACCTCTTATTTCAACAAAAGCCAAGAAAATATGTGAATTCATCAATCATCACATCATTTTTCTCTTTGGTGTTCCCCATCGTCTCATCACTGATAATGGAAAACAGTTCAAAAACAAAACTCTACGGAAGCTTTGTGATGCCTTTGGCATTCAACTCAGTTTTTCTTCACCCTACTACCCTCAAACAAATGGCCAAGCTGAATCAACCAATAAAACCTTAAAAAAAATTCTTATGAAAGTTGTGGACGATACTGGAAAGGATTGGCATACACACATTCCTTTTTCCTTATGGGCTTATCGCACTAGTATTCATACATCAACTGTTGCCACACCTTTCTCTCTGGTCTATGGTACAGAGGTTTTTCTACCTCTTGAAGTCCAGATTCTGTCTCTTCGTATCTCACTTAAAGAGATGCTCAATGATGATGAATTTCACCAAGACCGTTTGGCACAACTCGAGTTATTAGATGAATGTCATCTCAATGCTCTTGATCACCTCCAAATCTACCAAAAATGTATCAAACGTGCCTATGATAAATGTGTCCATGAACAAACCTTCCAAGTCGGTGACCTCATCCTAAAGGAAAATCAACATGTAACAAAAGAGGAAAAAAGTAAACGGGGAAAATTTTCTCCTAATTGGCTTGGACCTTATATCATTACTCATACCTATGGATCAAGTGCTTATCATTTGTCTTCACTCGAAGGTAAACCCAAACCTGAGCCCCTCAATGCCTTGCATCTTTGACCATTTCATTATTGAAACCAGTCCTATATCACCTTTTGTCTAGTTCAAATGCTCATCCCTTGAGCACCATTCACCTTCCATTTTACCTATTTTAAGGATCAATGACTAAAACAAGAATCATGTGATTACCCGTTACTTTTCAACCTTATCTTCAATATGAGTACCATGACTCTACTCATGGCATGATTCTCATGGATAATTTTCATCTTTTTCAAGATGGAATCCCATGGTCATTCATCACTTAAAACCTCTCTATCATAGTTAACCTCTGTGTGCTATAGTTTTGTCTTAAAAACAAGAGCCTATTTTTCTCTATAGTCTTGTCCATGACTTAAAAGTCTAGAAGCAATACAAATTTCCAACATAAAATGGGATTCAAATCCTTGATTCAAACTTCTAGCAAAAAGATGACTCCCTCAAAAAAGGACATCTACGGTTTCTATCTCATTGCTATAAATAGATTGCTCCCTCGAAGGACAGCTATACAAAGCTAGTAGTATTGTACATAGTCTATCATAAAAGAAGACTATTCTTGCAAATGATAAAATAAAAATATTCTAAAGCTTCTTGCATCGATCAGGTTCATGAAGACCTCAAGGATAAATCTACTCATCCCACATAGACTTCCCACATCGATCAGTCTATCAAAACAAAAACAAAAGAAAAAAGAAAAAGATTAACTTTTTTGTCATGGACTTACCTATTGTGATCTTGGGTTTCTTGCCAAGTTGGCATGTTGTCTCACACTAGGTTATGCTAAAACCAACCTGCTTTCACCTCATCACCTTTTTCACCCTAATTTCCTACCCATTCAAGGGATGTGCTGCAAATGCGACATTTCATAATCATGTGAATTTCTTCACCCTTAGAATAGTCAATCATGCAAATGCCTTTAGGGTCTTATGTTCATAAGCCCATCTTAGGTATGACAAACCCATTTTGGTTCTTACAAATTAGGTGGCTCTTTTGGTCACCTCTTACCCTTCACCTTTTTCATTACTCGTTGATTATCCTATACAGGACCAAGCCTTCGACACCTCAATTTAACCACACCTCAATGACCTCAATTCACCCCTGCCTTCATGACCTAGACTCAATCATGCCTAAGTGACCTAAAATCAACCATACCTACCTGACCTAGACTCAACCATGCCTAAAACCTACAAACCCATTCCGCTACCTCATCATATTCTTCCCTAACTTATGGGAGAACTACATCAGCCTGAGACCTCTTTTCGTTAGGGCTATGTAGGTAGCACTCCAAGGGCATGGGGCCCTTGGAGGTTAGCTCGACCACTCTTTACCCTAACTAATTTTCCCCCCCACTTTTTTATTTACATTCTACCATTAGTTAGTTTCCATCTTCTACATTACTTGGAAATTAAACAAACATACAAGTATATAAACATGTATACTTACCTATTTCTTACAACATCATACCATACATATTCATCATCATTTATTTTTTCATGTTACCAATAACTTGGAAATTGAATCAAAACCAAAGAGCTAACTCCACCATGCCTAACTGAACTCGACCTTGACTAAATCATGCCTAAATTACCTAAACTCAACCATGCCTAACTGACCTAACTCCACCATGACTCAACCATCAACTGAACCTCAAAATCATGCCTATAATTGACTACCATGCCTAAACACCTAACTCAAACAAACCTATACCTAACTCCATCATGCCTACATGACCTCGAATCAATCATGCCTAATTCACCTAGTTTCCATCACATACACAATAACAATGAAAACTCAAATGCAAGTACATCATCCATACCATAAATATCATCATCTATAACAATGAGAATGTATTTGTATCAATAGAAATGTACACCGATACAAATAAATACTCAGTATCTCAAATCATCCTCTCATATATGTCCTCAATTTTATCGGCACACAGGCCGGTATATACCAAAAATAAATACATTGATCATATCAGGTGACTAATCATCACCCCACCTGATATCCATACCTATCTCATCATCTCCTCCTCCTCTCCTCCATCCCAATGACCTACTAGCATCTCTCCACCTAGCATGGGTCTCTGTCCCTATATCTATGGGAGAACTACCCCTCAGCTTGAGGCCCCTTTTCTCTGGGGCTTCATTAGTTAGGCAAGCACTCCGAGGGCTTGGGGCCCTATGGAGGATAGCTCAACCATTCTTTACCCTAAAGTCAATATTTCCCCCCACTTTTTTATTTGACAGGGTTATAATTTATTCATATTCTGAATTGAGTATCGGGGGGTAGGCTAGATAAGAGGGGCAAAGGAAAGCGATGTTTTAATTTTAATATAAAACATCAAAACATTTGAACCCTAATTTTTTGAGCTAAATACCTTAACATTGCAATTTAATGAGTGTGGTCATAATTTGATAATCTCTTTTTGAATAAAGAAATCTCAATTAAGATATCCTTAACCAAGAAATAATAAGATGGTAGAAAACTAGGATTGGGTATGCTTTTCAACACAAGTGATATTATTTCATCATTTTAATTATTTGAAGAACGATTAATAAATGATTAAATATTTACATTTATAAGGTAATTTTTAATAGGTATCGAATGATTTCAAAATATATTTTGAGATAAAACACATATTTAAATAAATTAAGTGAGAAATATGATATATTTTTCATTCAATATATTAAGGTAGAAATAAAAAGGTGTAAATAAAATTATCGTGGAAAAATAGGTAAGGTACATGGAAAATATAGGGGGTATTTTCATTCTAATAATATAACGGGAAGGGGTATTATCAATTGAATAACTAGAGGTAAAAATTAGAATTAATGGTATTCTTTAATACCCTTCGAACACACGTGTTATACCATGATTTTACTAAGTGAACCCCCCGTGCCTGGGACTGGCCTCCATGAACTCATAGCCTCACCATGTCCCTGTTTCTGGGCTCATCAGCCCCATGTGCTCTCTAAACTATGAGTGCAAGATCTAGTCCTCTCACTCACTTCCTGTTGTGCCCTGTAATAATCATAGGAGGGGACATCTATCCCAGCGGCCATCAAATGGTCCTAGTAGTACTGTGCCTCGTTCAGGGCATCCCTTAACCTCACCATCATCACTATCTGAGGTGGTGTCATAGGTCTCATAACAACCTGTGAGCTCTGACATAATAATGTTGGCCTTAGACCCTAAACATGTGAGCCCTGTCCTCCTTCCTGAACCATGGGACCTTGTCCCACCGCAATTGCATGTAGTGTGGGACCATGTCCCTGAATCTGTGGAGGTGTTTGCGTTGCAACTTGGGCCTATAAGGCCACAACCTGAGCCTGTGTAGTGGTCAACTGGCCTTACAAACCTGCTACCTACACCTGTAAGGCGGCTACCTGTCCTCCATCTCCATCTCCACCCTGTGCGGGTGTTGGTCCCTATATTACATGTGCCTATAAGGCCGCCACCTGAGCCTGTAAAATGGAAAAATGTGCCTCTGACCCAGTAAACTACCCATGTAAAGCTATAATATGGGCTTGAAGGTCATCCACCTAACCCTGTAAGGTATCCCTCTGTACTGTGATGGTGGCTAAGTTTGGCTGCCCTAGCCTCGATGGTGCTGCTCGTTGTTATGTCGCCCACCACTGCCTATATAAATATATATATCAGTGACCCCAACATCATCAATCTGCCTATCCACTGACTACTCCTCTTGCCCTGTAGGAACACTCGATCGTGGTGGAGACATAGGTCTCTCCATGTCATCTCTCCTGTACTGTGGGAAAGGTGGGGGTACACCTTGTGACAGACCAAATTATTGTCTAACCCTGTCTACGGGTATCAACTCGTGCTCCCCGAAACACCGCCCATGCATCCACCTCTCCGATTGCAGCTCCTCTAGCTCCTCTACCATGCCTCTGTAGGATGGATAGCCAATATAGGGTCTCCATACAATATCGACCCCTGAAATCCCCTTCAATTCCCGTTAGTAATACAAAACATCACGTGTGGCCCTAGCCACTTTGTGTTACCCACCAACTAGTACCCACCGTCTGTATCCAACTCTTACCCGACCACCTCCAAACCAATCATGTTAGGGAAAACCAACTGGACGTACACATACAATCTTCTCGTATGCCAAGTTGTGTATTAGAAAGGTGCAACACAAGCTAAACCGCCACAATATCCCATAAGCCCACAACTCCTTGTATAGTTGCACTATTAATGTCAGTGCCCAGGCAAAACAGATCTGCTCCTCCATCATATCCTGGAGCACTCCCAGCAGTGCTCGTGGGAATCTCTCGCCCTCAGCATTTGGTAAGGTGAAACAACATACCACCTCCATCATCAAAATGACCAACCTTGTCTCTTGAGGATGGGCTGCATACATGTCTCCATAGCTCAGGCTCGTGATATGGTACCTCAGCTCACCCATCGCCTCCCCAAATACAGCCACTATTGGCTCTACTGATGCCTCTGAAGAAATAGAATACATTGGCTCCCCAAAAATCAATAGTTGTAGTATCCTGTACACATCCTCTAGGGTGACAGTCATCTCTCCCGTCAGTAAATAAAATGTGTTGGTCATTGAATCTCATTTGTCGATGAGTGCGACCATCAAGCTAGGATCTTGAGCTATATGCCTATAGTGTTGGATGCCAATCAATCTAACATCTATCATATGCTCCCACTCCTCCGCAATCACACTCAACCGCATCGTTACCAATAGAGGTGGTACTTTTTCATGCATCCGAAGTTCATCTCTCACATGCATCATCCAAACAAGACATTGTCAAGACTTTCCCATATCAACACACCCATTACCCGACTTACCTATTATACGCCATACCTATTACCCAACACATCTGTTACCTATTACATCATACCCACATAACAACCCTACCAACTACCCCCTTTTACCCAACCCAATTTTACACCTGTTGCTCCTTACCATCCTCTCCTATTCTAGTTCAGTTCACCTACTTCCCCACCCCACATTGCTGACATAACATGTTACCCTACTTCCTCTACTTCAACCTTCATTTACACCTTTGTGCCTATTTCCCCCCTATATATCCCTTTCTTTTACCTATCTTCTCCTCAAGCTAACTGACATCGGTCTACTTGACCGTCATCGGTCCTTATTTACTGGTGTTTGTCACCTAAGCCTTAACTGAGGCCAACAAGCGCCAACCAACATCAGCCAAACCTTGACTAACATTAGTCGCTGTCATGACATCAAAAACCGAAAACATATCCCCCCATTTTCAAAAAATTGACAAAACTTACCTAAAACCCTAATATACCCATCCCACCCTATCTCAACTTAATTCCCAAACCTATTTCACCTATTTGTGACCTTCCCACTCCTCATTCCCTTCATTTTTACCCACTTTTAACTCACATTTCAAAATGAAAACCCCCCACCCCAATTTCTTCATGTTTTGACCAAATTTTTAGCAAATAACAAGTTATAAAATGTCCCTCACCACATCACGGTGTCACCTACATGGTGTCAAGTTTGGCCACTGCACCGATGGTCTACCCAAACCTTCTCCCACCTCTACCATGCCGAAATATACCTCGAATCCCTCCACCAATCACACGTCTCCAACCGCTCTCGTGGACCCATTTGCCTGGCTCCTCTCACCACTTAGTAACCTCCACCTCAGCCAAGTACAATGCCTTATCTTTTCCTCCTCGAAAAATGCACAAGTCACTCAACTATGTCATTTTCTCAAAGTCAAAAGACAACAATGATTCCGTAAAATACAAAATTTCAACTTTATAACCTTAACCTGACATGACCGACGTCGGTCATATTAAACCGATGTCGGTAACTGTTGATGCAAAATCACAGCACCCTTGGATGCAGATCAGGTTTCTAGGTTGATCACTTTGGCATCCAGTGTGATTGCATAACATTGAATCCTCTCTCCAAGCGTGGGACTTGTGAAACTGAGAGAGGAATCTCCAGAGAAGGCTGGTTCCTGCTCCTAAACTACCTGCCACAAGCTATTCCAGTGCAGGCAAGCTAATCTAATCCTAATCTAACAATGCCAAGGAGACAGAGAGAGAGAGAGAGAAAGGAAAAGAACAAAAGCCTACACTAAAACGGTGATACACCAGAGAAGGAGAATGTTGGACATCTATCAAAACTGCCATGGGACAAAGAGAGGTGAGCAATGGGAAGGATGGACAGATGCATCACAGGCCCAAGGATAGATTTCACACAGAAAATGTCCCAAAACTCCATGAACACAGCTCCAAACCTGCAATGAACATTCAAACATGCACAAATACCTGCAATGAAGAGAGGCAAGAAGAGAAACAAGCAAAAACGAGCAAGGATGGACAGATGCATCACAAAACATGTTTTGTTGCTCCAGAAGTTGCACAGAACATCATTTCAATAGTAAAAGGCAAAAACGCCATTACAGAGCAAGGGAGGAGGTTTGAACTCCATTTCTAACCCTAGAGAAGAAAAGAAGGGAGGGCAGAGCAGAAAAGATGAACAACTTGTTATTATCTCTTAAAATGAGCCAAATCTGGCTTTATACAATGCATGGGTCGAGCCCAGGAGACATAAAACATAGGAAAACATGTAAGCAGCCCAACCATTGACCAAAACGCATTCTTCATTAAAATCGGTGGTTGAGACATCACTTCTGGCCATGCTGAAGAAGAATGCGACCCATGTGCATTAAAACTGGTTGTTGAAATGTCGCTTCTGGCCATTATCACGTGTCAGAGCCGTTTCTCAATTTTCTCTCTCTAGACTGCACCAAAATTCGAGATTGATCCCAGAATCATGTAGATAATTTCATAAGCTTTCCGTTGATATAAAGAATGTGCAAATCTGAGCTCTGGATCGAAAGTTATGGAGGTCTGAAGTTTTAGGGCACAAAACAGGCGAAAACGAATTTTTAAATTTCTTCCCGCGCTCTGCCACCTGGATGACACGTGGCAGGTTCTGATTCGCTGAGCAACTCTCTCTCCTCCACCTCTCGGCGGGCTCTCTTTTGAAATTTCCTTGTGGGCCCTAGCTGGGACACGTGGCACTATCCCATTGGTTCGAGCTGATCCTTCAAAACTCGCCCTTTGACTTTTTGGCCATTTCCTTTGTGACACGTGTCATGATTTGGTTGGTTCTCGGCCCTTTCGGCTCCTTCGCGTCCACCGTGTCTATTTGTCCCGGATGTCCCAGTGCTGCTTGGGACAAAATCTTCTGGTTCGCCCGATTCGGCCGGTTCGCGTCCATTTGTCCCACTTGTCCCTGTGCTTCGTGGGACAAATTCTTCCGGTTCGCCCGATCCGGCCGATTCGCGTCTTTTTGTCCCACTTGTCCCTGTGCTTCGTGGGACAAATTCTTCCGGTTCGCCCGATCCGGCCGGTTCGCGTCCATTTGTCCCACTTGTCCCTGTGCTTTGTGGGACAAATTCTTCCGATTCGCGTCTTTTTGTCCCACTTGTCCCACATTGTTTCGGACTGAAGTTTTCCATTTCAGCCGGTTTGCATACTTCGCGTACTCTTGTCCTGAATTGTCCTGCTCAGCAGTTAGTCATTTTCTTTCTCTTTCGGCCGGATCGGCCTCTTGCGTCCGCCGCGTACTTCTGGCCTGATTGTCCCAAATGCTTAGCGGGCCGCCTGGAGGCTTTTCGGCCGATCCGCGCCTAGATGTCCCAAATGTCCCGACTGCTCCTAGGACTAGGACTTAGCCATTTTTCGTGATTTTTCCTGTTTCAATCTACTTGCTTGGAACTGCAAAACTCTGATGCATGTTATCGAAATTTACCCTGGGGGGGTGAAATTTTGACAACAGTAACCTTATAACTGGCATCAGTCACCTACCAATGCTATTTCATCTACATTTTGTCCACTTTGACCTAAATTCATTACTGTCACATACCTTTTGGCCTTACTAATACTTATTACACCCTACCCACAAGCCTAAATTACTTATACATTTCCTTAATTGCATTTAGGGACCTGTTATTTTACATATACCTTGGCCTTACCGTGCCATGACCTACATATCTTAACCTGAACTACTTTTTGTGACCTTTCAGCTTGTGTACTCGTTATACCTTACGATGTTGTTACTTGTGTTGATTTAGCCTAATGACCTTACCTTGCCTATTGTCGTGTTGTTTATCGCAACCAAACCTTTGGTGTACCGGATCATACCTAAACATTCTTGCACCTAACCTAAGTTGTGTTTCCAGACCATATCCTATACCTTGGATATCTAAATCACTTCAACCTTGTTTGGATAAACCTATCGACCTTGGACAATGTAGAGTTTGCACGCTCTTCAACCTGGTACCATGTCGCAATCTATGTGTGTGTGTGTGTGTGTGTGTTGGATTTTCATTACCCATTACCCGATATGACCCTTACCCATTACCCATTCCCCAATTTAACCTTTACCCATTACCCAAAGCACCCATACACTTACCTACAACTCACCTACCTTCTCTTTCACCACTTACCCATTCATCAAACCACTCACCAATTCTGTCTCACACCTCATCAGCTCTTCGTTTGAAGGGGATCACCTCCACCCATACTTGGGGAAACCTCACTCCCACTTATATTTGGGGAAACCACTTCCTATTTTTATTAGCGTCGCTTCCAAATACAAGCCACAAAACAAAAAAAGGCAAATGTAGACATCAAATTTGGGTCATAATTCCATTAAAACCCCGTCAATTAAATTAACCATATCCTACCCATTCATATCCCCTAGTGCACATGTTAAATGAATCAATTATATTAATTAAATTAATTAATATCCTCACTTAACCACCTCACCCAGCCAACTCACCTAGCCACCTCACTCAAATGACCCACTCAAGCCTCATTAATGACCTAAGACCAAGTCAGAACATATCCTAACCAACTAGGACTTAGTCTAAACATAGACCTAACTCCTATTAACAAACCTAAAAGGACTATTACTCATCCTTCTGTGATCTATCACTCAAGACTCGGATGAAGATTGGAGACCACGCCAAACATAACAACAATCAGGCTATTTTTGGCCAACTTAGATATTCCCTCCTTGACCGACGTCGATTTTATCTCAACCGACGCTGATCACCTAACAATTGCCGGTTAGGTTGAATACATTTCCAAAAGCCTTTGCCTAGGTTGGTCATTCGATTCAAAATCTCATACGAACAGAGACTTGGAGCACTCAAAATTTCTGAAGCACTCAGGCAAAGGAAAATATACGGGAGCACTACCAACAACCATTGGCATTCATCATCTTCTTCATGATCACGGATTCACATAGAGAAGTACGAAGGTTTGAACTACCGCGACACTAACACAACATCTCTTCTCTTCGGATCTCTGCCATCACCATCCTCATCACTTGCATTCCCCAAACCCACTCTTCAGTAAGTACCTAACATCTCTTCATTTATTTATGTTTTATTCCAGTAATATTTATTATTCGGCTCAGTAATTTATCTTTCTCCACATCTGTACACTCCCCTCCTCCTACCAACCTATCACCCTATCATACCCAACCCTTTCACCTAGTTTTATCCTTTTTTAATCACCTTTGATCCTCCAAGGCCATTTTACGATCTTACCCTCACCATTTCCAACCTCTATGCAATCACAGAGAGTCTGAAAAATAAGTTTTAAGTCCTTTTTACTAATTGCCCCTACCGATGTCAGTTAGCCTACCGACGTCGGTCATTCTTCCTAACCAGCATCGGTCACACAGCCGACATCGGTTACTATGTCTTATAATATACCTTAGACCAGCGAGTTAATACCCACTTTCCAACATCCCAGAATCCCTTCTAGTCTTTACTAGACCTTACTTAGAGCCTGTACTAGACCTGCAATGCAACACCATCCAATCACCTAAGCCATTTTGACCTCAATCACCTTTTATCTGATCTTTCTTATTGTTTTGTGTGAGATGCATAAATCGTTTCAATTTCAATAGGATCTTTACTTCATGTATGATTTGAATAACATTAATATTGTTATATAAAAGTGGACTGAAATCATGTTCAGGAAGCATCGCACTTCCCGGATCTAGCTCCCACTAGGTAGTCCACTCATTGTTTTGTTTAACTCTATCTGGTGGAATTACTTTGCATTTATAAGTAGTTCCTCCTAGCCAAAAGGGAGTTCTTGGAATAATCTTGGATCAAGAAATCAAAACGCGTGCACAACCTTCAACCGACATCAAAAACAGGTATTCCTCCTTGGCCTTCAACCCTTATCCATTTCATTAACTTGTTAAGAATCCGGTGAAACAGTACAGGTACATATAATTGTATGAAGTTCAAAAACTTAGCCATATAGGAGAAACTACAGTTAAAGAGAGTTATTTGGTGGGCATTTGGTGTATAAGTCTAGTAAGACATATCTTTTTTTTGACATGAAGACTTCTTTTTGAATGAGTCTAGGGATTTTGAGAAATTAATAGCTGGAAGGAATGGGAGATATGACTTGTATAATGAGGTATCTATAGTCCTTTTGGCGTCCCTGACTTGGGACAAAGTATTCAACATTTGGAAGTTTAATTTTGTGCTTAAATTATGACTCTGAGATACACAATTAATACATGCATTAATTGGTATGACTGCAAAGATCTAACAATTGCTAAACATACTAAAATAAACGTAGATGGCATCCTTGGGATCAACATATGCTAAACATACTATATGAAAATGTTGTTATTGTACAAGTAGTCAACAAATGGTTGTGGAAGGGGAATCAAGAAAAGCCTACATTTTATTAATAAAATATTTAGCACAAAGAATGGTGAGAGCTGAAAGTTCTATAGACATTGTAAAACAATAACCAACATAACAAAATGATTGACATAGGTTTAATTAACCGAACATATGTTTGATGAATGTGAGACCCTATTTCTTTGAGGCACTCTGTCAAACAATTCACATGCCTTGTCTACATGGACCCCTGCAACTAAAGAAGCTATCAAAATGAATGAGACCATATGCACATTTTACAAGAATTATTCATAGAGACTATATTTGTTTGGAGACATTATGTGAAATAGTTCATAGAGACCCTATTTCGTTTGAGGCATTCTGTCAAACAGTTCACATGCCTTGTCTACCTAGACCCTCGCAACTAAAGAAGCTATCAAAATGAATGAGACCATAAGCACATTGTACAAGAATTCTTCAAAGATTCAAAGAGACCATATTTGTTTAGAGACATTCTGTCAAACATTTCACAGAGACCATATTTCTTTGAGGCATTCTGTCAAATAGTTCGCTGGGGACCATATTTCAAGCACACAGGAGACCATTGTTTTTAGACATATTTGTCAAACAGTTCACATGCGCTTTGTCTGGGTTATAGTTAACTAAGGGATTTAAATAAATGCATGTTGTAGGACTCTTGGTAGAAATGTATGCAGAATGTTGGATGTGTAAAAACATGAAGTTGTCACTTCAATTTTTTTTCATCTTCTACACTGTTGCGTCCTCCCAATCAACTTAAAAATATATATCTAAGAGCTATCAAGCGGAGTATGGACCCTCGATAGATATTATGGTTGAGACATAGACGATAGTATAGTGCATGCCGACTACGGTGCATGGAACTAGATAACAAATACCCATAAATGGAAGCTAGTGCTATAAAAAAATGATACACCACTGAAAACCCATAAATGGAGGCCATCAAACTAGGAAACAAACGATGGTAATGCTAGAAAGGAAACAAATAAAATATGCAAACGATGGTAATGCTAGAAAGGAAACAGATAAAATATGCAAACAATGGTAATGCTAGAAAGGAAACAAACATTTGGGAGGGGGTATGAGCCCTTATTATAAAGACGATTCGAATCCAACTCCTTCCTCCTTCCTTCGGCTCTGAGCAAATGCAGATATGGGCACTTACTGTAAACGCCCCTTAGTGTAAACACAATTTCCTCCTTCCTCCGGCTCCGAGCAAATGCAAATTTCTCTGCTTCCTCCACTTTACAACCCTGTGATAAGTCTCGGTGTTGCGTGAAATGCACCAAGAATGGTGTGACTACCACACATATTTGTGATTACCAGAGGCTTTTTGTTTTGTGATTTTGGGGGAGATTTTACATCATAAGTCGGGGTTCAAAGTTTGAAGGGACGGGGCACAATTTTCAATAATTCAAAATTTCGCTGCTCCACGTCACTTCATCGCCGTGCCACATCGATTAAATACTGGGCAATTTCTCTACTTTTGGCGCAATAGGATGCCATGCCCGATGGAGCATTTTGGGTGGAGGATAGCCGTTGGCCTTAAGCTTATACTTGGTAGCCTATAAATGTATTTTGAATGGGACATGGTAGTTGCCCCTTTGAGCCGCTAAGTACCTAGGGCAAGAGTAACACGATGATGGTACATTCGTGTTTCCAATCCAAAGCGCGCTTAAAAGATAAGTACTTGAAAGTGAGGTTAATCGAGACGGTGACATGAGGAAAAATGGGAGACAGGCAGGCTAAGGTGGGCATATCTTTGGAGGTTGCCAGCTGCCACGTACGCAGTTGACCCGAGACTCGTCTTAACTCGCCTCCGACACAGCATTTGCGCGTGGTTTGTCTGCAACTCTCTTCAATTCATTTACTTGTTGCAGTTGTTCTCATTCTTTTAATGCCCGACTTGGTGGTAGTTGTGGGTTGTAATTAACGAGCAGGAGCAGGAGCAGCAGAAGCAGCGTCATCAGTAGCTGTAGCAACAACAAAGCTTCCTCTAACAATAAGTTGGGTGGGCTTTAATAGTTTACTTACTTACACACACAGATGGGAAGGGCTCCTTGCTGTGAAAAAGTAGGACTGAAGAAAGGCCCCTGGACGCCCGAGGAAGATGAGAAGCTCGTCGCTTACATACAGGACCACGGCCATGGCAGTTGGAGAGCCCTTCCCCACAAAGCTGGTACTGCTTCTGCCTATTTCAAATAATAATAGCCTAGTTGTATGATACATTAAACAAACTTAGTTTTTGTGTTTGGCATAATTGCAGGGCTGCTGAGGTGCGGGAAGAGCTGTAGATTACGGTGGGCTAACTACCTGAGGCCGGACATCAAGCGCGGCAAATTCAGCTTGCAAGAAGAGCAGACCATAATCCAGCTCCACGCGCTTCTCGGCAACAGGTATGGTTGCCCCTCCCTCAATCATACTCGCTTCCACCCGCTCCCTTTTCTCTGTTAACTCTGTTATAATCATGGCGTCTGATGATGCAGGTGGTCTGCCATCGCCACTCACCTCCCCAAGCGAACGGATAACGAAATAAAGAACTACTGGAACACGCATTTGAAGAAGAGGCTGGTAAAGATGGGGATCGATCCGGTGACGCATAAACCACAAAGCGAGTCCTCCTCCACCTCTCATGTCAGCCACATGGCGCAGTGGGAGAGCGCAAGGCTCGAAGCCGAGTCGCGCCTGGTTCGCGACTCCAAGCTTAGGGCTAACGCCGCCCACATCTTTTCTAAATCCACCGCTCAAGGAAATACATGGACGAAATTAACAGCGCAGCAGAAATTTGACAAGGTTTCGTCGCACCCCTGCCACTGGACTTCTTCCTTCGCTCTTCCCTACGAGGAGGAAAGAACCAGTTATCTCACCCTACTGCAGCAGGCCATGTGCCCATCCGCCCAAGCCTCCAAGCTTCTCTACGACGAGACAAAGAAAATCGTCGCAACCCACAAGATCCACGGCCTGTTAAACGACGCTAACACGTCTTACACTGATGAGAAAAAGGGTATTATAGATTCAAGGGAAAACCCTCTGGAAGGGCTCGTGATCCAGAGCGAGGAGGATAGCTCCCTTGTGCATTCCGCTGTCTCTGAACCTGACGGCGATGATTCCCATCATCATGTTCTCCGCTCCTCTGATCATGAAATTAACAGCGTGGATTTCAAAACCAACTACGACGGTTTCACGACAGACATGCTCATGGATCTGGTGATTGTGCCTGTGCCTCCGACACTGTCTGCATCTGCATCTGCTTCTGTATCTACATCGACATCTACAGAGGATCGATCCATGGTTTGCGTCTCAGCAGCGGTAGATGACAGCAAGGACTACTGGAGCAATATGTTCACCATCTGCAACTCTCCTCACACCAACCATGTTGGGGTTAACAGTATGTTTTGATATCACCGAATTCAACACGTCGATTTCGTTTTGTATATATTTCCATTTTGACAACAATTGCTAACTATCTACCCACCAGGGAAGGTAGAGAGATTCACCCAGGCATCTGCTTAATTTCTTGATAAATTGTAATTTATTATGTGATTATTAATTATCAGACTATGTTTATCAAGTAGGTCGAATATGAATGCCTGATTCGTATGACTCTCGCGCTAGACCATCGAGCGATTTTGTGCAGTTACGTTAGGTCATTTTGAATTGTACTTGGTGTGCACCATCATTTCCTCAATCGAAAAAGTTAAATGCAATCCTTTACTATGGCCCATGGATAGTATAATTGTTTTGCTCATCACTTTCTCACTTAGATCATCTGGTGGTAAAAGAAAATTTTAATCAGCGATGACCATTTGTTTCACTTCCATGCAATTTTGGCTTTCACTGTCACGTTTTCTCTAAATTTAAGGCCTGAAATTGAGGCTTCTCTTTTCACTGTAATGTAATACAATTTCTTGTTGCAAAGCTGAGCCCAAAAACATGAAATTGGTGAATAATGGCAGATCATGATCTCGTATCTTTGCCTCATTTATTTTCAATAATTTGTTTTTTGATCACTATTAATTACTCGGGCATACATTTAATGCCACCATATGAGAAGAGATTCACCGCGACCAAAGAGAGTTGATGTTGGCAGCTTTATGTGTTTTATCATGTGTTGATGTTCCCTCTATATACTTTTTTTCTTGTGATATGGTAATGGAAGGTTGCTTGCTTTAATTTGTGATATCTCAATAAATACGGCAGGCGTAATGACTCTCTGGAACTTGAATTTTACAATGTCAACTACTTAGTGAGGCAAGCCGAAAAGATATGGTGGCATTTGTCCATGCTTATGCCAGGTCGATCCAAATGCCTATCTCAGCTACTTGTTTAGTAATAGACGATCAATGTTAATTTGGTTCAAGTCTCGAGGATGGAACGTAACAAGACATCTACATGCTTTGCTTTCAATGGAATATAAATTGCAGTGGGGTGGATACGCTTTTTTCTTGAAATCTGCCATCCTGCTGTATGAATACTACATGTTTTGATTGTGCTTTCAAAACTACTGATTATTGTAACACGAATTCATTTGCTTTCTGAGAGATAAATTAAGTGGTTTTTTGTTTTATGGAATCATATAAGGTGATGTGAAAATTTGAAAAACCGATTAAAAAAAATCGTGTAATGCTCACCTCAAACAATTACAAGTAGGGGGGTTTATTCAATATTTGCATAAAGAGCATTCGACTCCAAATACCGTGTATTTCAGTTATTTGAATAAGATGTTGGCAGCTTTGTAGTTTGAATTCTCAAGGCGTACGAGTGGAAACTGGGTTTGCATCAAACGTTCGATGGCACCTTGTCATCTCAGAACATAGAATAAATTCATTGGAATGATAAATATTTGAGAAATAGGGTTTTGATTGTTTTTATAAAGTGTAAATTGAGGGATATGTTTACAAGGAATATGCAATGGATAAGTGTAAATAATTAGCATATCTATATTATATAAATATATGTAATTATGATGAGAGGTATTTTCACTCTTATATATATTGAGTGGAGGAGTCTCAAGTCGTGTCAGTGAAATTTGAAAATAAATAAATAATTTAATTTAATTTGTTAAATTCTCGGGTGTAAGGAAGTAAATAATTTAAATGTAAAAAATATTTTAGTAAATTAATTTTTTAAAATATCGGGTGTAGGAAAGTGAATTATATTTAAAAATTAAAGTAAATAAATTGTTTAAACAGGTAATTTAATTTGTTAATTTAAAAACTATAATGTTTAAATAAATAAATAAGTTAAAATATGTAATATATTATTAGGTAAATAATTTAAAAATAAATAAGTTATTAAAAACAGTTACATAACTTCCCCACGCATTATAATAATTTAATTTGTTCCTTATAAATAAACTCGGATTGGAAATTGTGACAGATTCAATAACTTATAGTAAGATCTTATTCTCTTGGTTTCATTTCAAGTATAATTCCATTTTTTTAGATAGAACATTGCTCACTAATAAAATTTATGCATGGAATTTAGATTAAAAACCAGTTCCCCAACTTTCACTTCAAAAAAAATTCAATATGTATTTACAGTGTTTACTTTATATATATCAATTATATAAATTTCCTTCATAATTTTTAGATTCTCTAGACTATATGATTATTTCATATTACATGTACATGGAGTTTTAAATAATATAAATAATTAGATGACTTTTTGAAAATGCTTTATAGGCATAGCTCCACCAAGATTAAATTTTGAAAATGAAAAGGAAAAAAAAGAATATCAAAGACAATATCGCATAAGAAGACAAAAAGAAATGACAGATGCACAACGAGAAAAACAAAGGAAATGTCAAAATGATAATGATAGAAGAGAATTTGTAGAACGGAGGGTTGAATTGACAAATGAATAAATAGATGCAGAGAGACGACAACATGCAAATAACATGATGACAATTCGTGCACAATCGTCTCAAGATGACTCACATGTATCAAGAATAAGAATACAAGGACATTCTACAAGGACATTCATTCAGATTGGTTTTTTGAGGAAGAAAGATGAGAATGTGAGGATTTGATCGCATTATTTATATAAATGATTTTATAAATTGCATAGTGTTTTGAATGTGTTGGTGAAAAAGCTATTAAAAATCAAACAAAAGGTCATAAATATGGAAATGGAAACGCTTTTTCTAATCTCCTATTCTCTTAAATTCATATCATTCTTTGACTAGCCTTGCTAATTGTTACAACTTGGATAATATATGATTGATTTCTATTACATGTACGTGGATTTTTTAGTTATATAAATAATTACAAAATTTGTTGAAAATACTTTGTAGGTGTGGCTCGACCACGATTAAATTTTGAAAATCAAGATGAAAGAAGAGCATATCAAAGACAATATTGTAGAAGGAGACAACAAGAAATGACAGATGCACAACGAGAGGAACAAATGAAACTTTGAAATGATAACAATAGACAAAGGTTCACAGAACGGAGGGCTGAATTAACAAATGAAGAATTAGATGCAGAAATATGACAACATGCAAATAACATGACAATAATTCGTGAAAGATCGTCTCAAGATGACACACATGTATCAAGAGCAAGGTTACAAAGACAGATTCATTCGGGTCAGTTGCAAGAGGAGGAAAGACTACATAGACAAGAACTTCACCATGAAGCATCTCAGAGGAATTATCGTAGAATGGTTGGTAATGTTGAAGTTAATTCTAGGGCAGGAAATTCAACATCGATGGATCACATGCCTGGAACACCAGAAAACTTGGCCCAAGATATAATGAATGTGGATGTTGCAAATAATTTAGAGAATGATAGTGTGCAACAAGAGATGACATTATAACCAATACGAACAACGAGAAGAAGAAGAATACAAAATAATGATTTACAAGAGGAGTCAACAATCAAACCTAGAAGAAGAAGAAGAATGCAAGACTCGCATATTGCGAGAGAACACATGATATATGATCCTAATGGAATGCTTGGGAGAGATTTTAATACGGTCCAAATGATTTTTCGACACGGTCTTGATAACCTTTCTTCACCAGTCATGTGTTATATTTGTCAGGAATGCTACATTGGAATAAAAGTTTCTCGAACACCTGAAGGATCTGTGTGTACTAGATGTTGATATGGACCCTGACTATGAAGAGATTCTCAACAGTGTAGAATGACATACAATGTGTAGAGAGGAGTTACATGATCATATGAATAATGTTCTCCATTCCGATCTGGTTGATCGTTTGATGTGGTTTGGAACATCGTTGAGGTGTACAAGGTCTTACTGGGAAAAATTTCGTGGTGAATTGGTTGACATGTTGCATCAAATAGGATCACCTACCATTTTTTTCACATTGAGCGTAACTGATATTTATTGGCCTTATCCACATGCATTAATGCCTGGAACACTGCCAGATAATCCATGAGAAGCGCAAAATTGGTGAAGGAAAAATATCAACGAATATCCAAATATAGTGGAACATTATATGCACCTGCGACATACACTTTTCTGAAAGGAGGTTTTACAAAAAGGAATGAAAGTTAAAGATTATTGGTCTAGATATGAATGACAACATAGAGGTTTGCCACATGTGCATGGATTCATATGGTTAGAAGGGGCGCCGAATATGGACAACCTTGATTGGAATGATGATTTTCAACGTGGAAATGCTGAAAAATACTTCCATTCTATTGTTCATGCATGGAATCCTCGGGATGACCCGGACCAACGAAACATATAGGTAATTTATCGATTCTCATCGAGTCTATGATTTATATAGAATTTTTACGTTCTCAAAATATATTGTGTATTCTTATGTTCTATGTTACAGGTCTACCAAAATTTTATGCAACATTTGTGTCTTCAAAATACAAGACAACTGACACAATTTGCTATGGACCGTGAATATGAAGAGATTCTCAATAGTGTACAATGACATACAATGTGTAGAGAGGAGTTACATGAGCATATGAATAAGGTTCCCCATTCCAATCTGACTGATCGTTTGATGCGGTTTGGAACATCATTGAGGGGTACAAGGTCTTACTGGGCAAAATGTCATGGTGAATTGGCTGACATGTTGCATCAAATAGGATCACCTACCATTTTTTTCACATTGAGCGCCCCTGATATGTATTGGCCTTATCTACATGCATTAATACTTGGAACACTTCCGGATAATCCACGAGAAGCACAAAATTGGCGAAGGAAAAATATCATCGAATATCCACATATAGTGGCACACTATATGCACCTGTGACATACACTTTTCTGAAGGAGGTATTATAAAAAGGAATGAAAGTTAAAGATTATTGGTCTAGATATGAATAACATAATAGAGGTTTGCCACATGTGCATGGACTCATATGGTTAGAAGGGACGTTGAATATGGACAACCTTGATTGGAATGATGATTTTCAACGTGGAAATGCTGAAAAATACTTCCATTCTATTGTTCATGCATGGAATCCTCGGGATGACCTGCACCAACGAAACATACAGGTAATTTATCGATTCTCATCGAGTCTGTGATTTATATAGAATTTTTACGTTCTCAAAATATATTGTGTATTCTTATGTTCTATGTTACAGGTATACCAAAATTTTATGCAACATCCGTGTCTTCAAAATACAAGACAACTGACACAATTTGATATTGACCGTGACTATGAAGAGATTCTCAATAGTGTAGAATGACATACAATGTGTAGAGAGGAGTTACGTGAGCATATGAAGATCATTTGATGGGGTTTGGAACATCGTTGAGGGGTACAAGGTCTTACTGGGAAAAATGTCGTGGTGAATTGCCTAACATGTTGCATAATATAGGATCACCTACCATTTTTTTCACATTGAGCGCACCTGATATGTATTGCCCTTATCTACATGCATTAATACCTGGAACACTTCTGGATAATCCACGAAAAGCACAAAATTGGTGAAGGAAAAATATCATCGAATATCCATATATAGTGGCACATTATATGCACCTGCAACATACACTTTTCTAAAAGGAGGTATTACAAAAAGGAATGAAAGTTAAAGATTATTGGTCCAGATATGAATGACAGCATAGAGGTTCGCCACATGTGCATGGATTCATATGGTTAGAAGGGACGCTGAATATGGACAACCTCGATTGGAATGATGATTTTCAACATGGAAATGCTGAAAAATACTTCCATTCTATTGTTCATGCATGGAATTCTCGTGATGACCCGCACCAACAAAACATACAGGTAATTTATCGATTCTCATCGAGTCTATGATTTATATAGAATTTTTACGTTCTCAAAATATATTGTGTATTCTTATGTTCTATGTTACAGGTCTACCAAAATTTTATGCAACATCCGTGTCTTCAAAATACAAGACAACTGACACAATTCGATATGGACCGTGACTATGAAGAGATTCTCAACAATGTAGAATGACATACAATGTGTAGAGAGGAGTTACGTGAGCATATGAAGATCATTTGATGGGGTTTGGAACATCGTTGAGGGGTACAAGGTCTTACTGGGAAAAATGTCGTGGTGAATTGCCTAACATGTTGCATAATATAGGATCACCTACCATTTTTTTCACATTGAGCGCACCTGATATGTATTGCCCTTATCTACATGCATTAATACCTGGAACACTTCTGGATAATCCACGAAAAGCACAAAATTGGTGAAGGAAAAATATCATCGAATATCCATATATAGTGGCACATTATATGCACCTGCAACATACACTTTTCTAAAAGGAGGTATTACAAAAAGGAATGAAAGTTAAAGATTATTGGTCCAGATATGAATGACAGCATAGAGGTTCGCCACATGTGCATGGATTCATATGGTTAGAAGGGACGCTGAATATGGACAACCTCGATTGGAATGATGATTTTCAACATGGAAATGCTGAAAAATACTTCCATTCTATTGTTCATGCATGGAATTCTCGTGATGACCCGCACCAACAAAACATACAGGTAATTTATCGATTCTCATCGAGTCTATGATTTATATAGAATTTTTACGTTCTCAAAATATATTGTGTATTCTTATGTTCTATGTTACAGGTCTACCAAAATTTTATGCAACATCCGTGTCTTCAAAATACAAGACAACTGACACAATTCGATATGGACCGTGACTATGAAGAGATTCTCAACAATGTAGAATGACATACAATGTGTAGAGAGGGTGCCTGCCTATGTAAGAAAAGGGGAAATTTTTTTTGTAGGTAAGATGTTAAAAAATTTGAATAATTAAATTGAAATAAAAAACACATACGTGGAAGAAATAATAATTGATTATTACATTTTGCAGGTACAATGCACCGTGGCCATAAAATCTCGATGGATCAAAGTTATATCAAGACTCAGAGACGGGAGATAAAAAGTTCAAACCTGCGAGAAATGATGATAGGGTAAATACACATAATCGCTACATATTACAATTGTGGAGAGAAAACGTAGATTGGCAACCTGTTCTTTCCAAACATGCCATAGTCAAGTACATTGCAAAGTATGTGATAGACGCACAAGAAGAATGTATTGCTATGTTTTAAATAATACAGTGCACGCCTTTATATAGGCCGATAGGGAGCGCTGTGAGGGAGACGGTTATTCAACTGTCCACTAACAAAAACTAACACACAAATACTAACAAATGTATTAATTTTCTAACATTCCCCCCCTTAATACATTGCTCTTACAAATGTACCCCCTAAACAAATCAAACTTCACCTTGCCGAGAGGCTTGGTGAGAATATCTGCGATCTGAAAATCAGTAGGGCAGTACTGGAGCTGAATTTGGTGGTTCAAGACCTGTTCACGAATGTAGTGACATTCGACCTCAATATGCTTTGTTCGTTCATGGAAAACAAGATTCTTAACAAGCTTCAACACACCTTGATTGTTGCAGTGAATGATGGGAGGTTTCTCTTCAGGAATCCCTATATCTACAAGAATGCGACGTAACAAAATTGCTTCGCACACAGCTCCTCGTGTAGTGCGGTATTCAGCCTCAGTGGATGAGAGAACAACAACAGTTTGCTTCTTGCTGATCCACGAGATAGGTCCAGATCCGAGATGAAAAACATATCCTGAAGTGGATTTGCTGTCATCAACGGATCTTGCATAGTTTGAGTCTGTATATCCCTATAAGAAGAACTGAGTGTTCTTTTGATACTCTAGACCAAAGTCAACTGTACCTCAGACATATCTCAACACATGCTTTGTTGCTATCCAATGACATTTCTTCGGCTCCTGCATAAATCTGGTGAGATAGCTCACTGCAAAGCAAAGATCTGGTCTGGTATAAGTCAAGTAAATGAGACTCCCCACAAGCTGCCTGTAGTGAGTGCCATCTACCTGTGGTGAATCCTGGAATCTAGATAATTGCAAACCTTTTTCCATAGGTGTGGACATTGGTTTACAATCTGACATCCCATACTTTTCCAAGAGTGTCTTGGCATATTTCATCTGGGAGACGAAGATATGATTCTTCTTCTGCCATATCTCTAAGCCAAGACAATAGTGAAGTAGCCCCAAATCATTCATGTCGAAGGATTTCTTCAGATCATTCTTTACATCATCTACAAGATTTTCAGAACTTCCTGTGATCACAAGATCATCTACGTACAAAACCAGAATGACAATCTCTGTTCCTACCTTCTTGATATACAAATTTGTATCTGAGGGGCTACGAGTGAATCCATGCTGCAATAGGTGATCATCAATTTTTATATACCATGCCCTAGGTGCTTGTTTGAGTCCATAAAGAGACTTTATCAGATGACATACCTTCTGTGGTTGATGCTTGTCTACAAACCCTTCAGGTTGGGCCATGTACACTTCTTCTTGTAGATCACCGTTTAGAAAAGCACTCTTGACATCCATCTACTGAAGTTTCCATCCATTTTGTGCTGCCAGTGCACATACAACTCTGATGGTTTTGATCTTCAAAGTGGGTGCAAAGGTCTCGTCATAGTCAATTCCTTCTTGCTGAGCATAACCCTTTGCAACAAGTCATGCTTTTTGTTTGTCGATTGAACCATCTGCCTTATATTTTGTTTTGAAAATCCATTTGCAACCAATGGATTTCTTACCTAGAGGCAGATCGACAAGTTCCCACGTCTGATTCTGAATTAGGGAATCATATTCAGCATCCATAGCCTGTTTCCACTGTGGTTGGTCTAATGCCTCACGAACAATGTCAGGTTCGGTGCTCTCAACAACTGAACTCATGAGTGCAAAATTTACCTCATGTCGAGCTTGACTTCGTGTTCTAACTCCCGTAGAAGTACCAGGAAGTGAGTTCAGGTGTGCATCCCTGATAGTACTCTGGACCCATTTCAGATGTTGGTGCTGCTGATGTGAAGATGTGTTTTCCAGTGTGCCAAGATCAATGAACAAGTCTCCACTCAGCTCTTCTTCTCTCTGAGAAGAATCATCTTGCTCATCATCTGGATGTGTGAGCAATCTATGTGACGAGGTCAGTACTGGATCTCCATTGTGTGGCAAGGAGTCAAAGGACGACTCATCACATACCACATCTCGACTCTCGTAGATCTTCTTCGTCTCAGGATCCATGAGACGATATGCCTTTGAGGTAGTACTATACCCCAAGAAAAGACATGGCAGTGTCTTGGATCGATCTTCTTCCTTCTCTTATCTGGAACATGCATATATGCAGTACAACCAAAAACTCTCAAATGATGAATAGAAGGTTTACGACCAGTCCATACCTCTTCTGATGTCTTGTTCTGCAAGATCTTTGTGGGTGCCCGGTTGAGTAGATACACTGCTGTCTGGACTACTTCTTCCCAAAACTGATCCTCCAACTTGGCGGTTGAGAGCATACAATGAGCCATCTCCATGACAGTCCTGTTGTGGCGCTCAAAAATCCCGTTCTGTTGGGGCGTGTAGGGTGCAGTCAAATGTTGCTGAATGCCATGCTGCTTCAGGTATGCTAAGAACTTCTTTGACACAAATTCCCCCCCTCGATCTGAGCAGAGGAGAAGAAGAGGCTTCCCAGAATGCCTGGTGGCTTGCTGGTAGAAGGTTTGGAAATTTGCAAGTGCCTCACTCTTCTTTCGAAGGAAATATACCCACATTTTCCTTGAGTAATCATCAATGATGAGCTGAAAGTATGCAAAACCTTGAAAGCTAGCTGGCAAGGGTCCGCACAGATCGGTGTGAACGACCTGAAGATGCTCTGTAGAATGATAAGAGCTCTGTTTGAATGGACCTCTATGTTGTTTACCCGCAAGACATCCCGAGCAAACAGGTAAGGAATGGGAGAGTGGAGGAAGCCCTCTTACCATTTCCTTCACACTGAGCTGATGCAGAGCCCCGACAAAAAGATGACCATATCGAAAGTGCCAAAGTGCAGTGGACTCTGCCGTTGATGCAGAGAGAGCAACGCTAGATGAAGTGACCACATCCAGTGCAAATAGACGGCCCTTCAGAAATGCTTGAGCAACGACTGACTCTCCCTGGGAAATGATGCAGGACTTGACCCCTTTCTCAACAAAGAATTCAACCTGCATTCTATGGTTAAGAAGTTGACTTATAGACAAATATTTGAAGTCAAACCTGGAACATAGAGCACCTTTGTGAGTGTACATCTTCGTGTTCCAAGAGGAATGATGACATCACCAATCCCTGCTGCAATATACTCTTGATTGTCTGCAATGGTGATCCGATCTCCAGTGGGCCGGTCACTCAGAGTATGGAACAACTTCTTATTACCAGTCATGTGTTTGCTGGCACCTGAATCAATCAACCAGACATCTTCTGACAGCTGCGAAGTCTGTGAGACTAGAACAATGTCAGAATGAGTCGTATCTGGTACCTCTTCATCGGAGGTGGCATCCTGTTGAGCAGTAATGTGGCCCTTCTGCCTCTGATTACGAGCATGCCATTGGGATTTCTTGGAATATCCTCAGCCAGAAGTGCTCTCTTCGCCAGAATTTCCATACTTGCGACCGTTGTAATAACAGTTCGCAGTCGTGTGCGTATCCGTGGAGCAAATGTGGCACCACCGATCCGCCTTGTGATTATGCTGCTTCTGGGGTGGCCGCTGTGGTGGCCACTGTGAAGATGGCTGTTGAGCATGCTGCTTCTGATTCTGGGGGGCTGATCGCCCTTTCCGAGGATTATGTTTTTACCTCGTGATGAGAGCCTTATCTTCGAAGGCTTCTTGTACATTTTGCATGGCTTCTTCCTGCTGGAGATAATTCACCAGGGTTGCAAAACTCACCTCCTGTTGAGTGATTGTCAACGTGGTGATCAGTGTCTGAAACCGGGAAGGAAGAGCTCGCAAGGTGAGCGGGACTAGCAACTTGTCGTCCACTGGTTCACCGAGTGCAGAGAGTTCTGCACGTAACTCAGCTACACGCCGCAAGAAGGCTTCTACTGATTCGCCATCATGCATACTCATCGTATGAAGCTTTGTCTGAAGTTGTAACTTTGTCGTCAAATTCTTAGCTTCGTAGATGGTACACAATGCACTCCATGCCTGAGAAGAAGCGGTTGCTTCCCGAATGTATGGCTGCACCTCATCAGAAAGACTCAGGGTGATGAGCATTAGTGCTTTCGCATCAGCCTTTTCATATTTTTCCAACAGATCATCATCTGTGGGAGGGGCGTCTTTGCCAGAGACGATCCCCCAAAGATCTTCAAATTGAAGAATCGTCCACATTTTGGTTTTCCCTGCTACGAAATTTGGCCCTTTCAAGAGTTGGGCATCAGATAGCAATATTTTTGGAGCACTATCATTTTCAAAAACTCAAAAATGTATCTTATTTATTTCTTTATTGTTCAAAATGGCTACAATGCTTACTGAAGGACTATCTGTCCCGAAGATGGGCTCTATAGCTCGTGCATTTGAGAGGAGACTGTGTGTTTACTTTTCTGTTAGAGGAAGAGCAGACTCCCGCGTGAAGAGTAGCTTGGTGCCGAGTGAATTTGGTTCCCTGACCTACGTTTTTTGGTGTACGTTTTTGCTGGTGCGTGAAGGAAGAGCGATAGACTGTTGCAACTGTTGCCATTTCTTTTGCTGTGCGTGCCTTAGACTGTCCCGCCGTGGAAGACCCGTGGAAACTCATTGCTGGTGCTGTGCGTGGGGAAGTGGAGTCCCGCCCTGCAAGACTAGCGAAACTCATTGTGGTGCGAATTGCGTGGAAAAGTTAATTGAGGATGCGCCTGTCCCGCGTGAAGCATATTCTTGTCCCGCGTTTGCTGAGACGTGAGAACCTTTCTGTTGCTGTGGAGACTGAGACCAGCCAAGGTGCGTGCGAGCTGTGGAGTCTTGAAACTGTACCTACTGTGTTGTGGAGAATGCTGCAGGTGGTGATTTGGAGCTCAGCAAAGGGCATTTTGTCTGCATGTGAAGTTCAGGGACAGTTCAAGGAACCGCTGTGCGTGAAAGAAACTTTGCTTGCAATGCAGGAGGCTAAAGATTCCGTCCGTGGAACTCTGCCTGCGAGCGAGCTGTGTGCTGTCCTTGGAGCGTGGAAGCAAATCAGTGTGTGCGCGTATGTCTCAAATTTCCGATGCACAAAGCATCGCGAGCAATGCACCAAATATTTGGGCATTGAATGACAACGAAGACGCCACTGGGCTTTTCTTTGCCTTGTTCAACGAGCTACACAACACTGGTAACATTCTCTTTGACGAGATTATGCGCCGAGGACTGTTGGAATACTTTTGGTTCGACGTTCGATGTCAAGCACGACGGATTCGTGCAGAACTTGAACGTGGTTATGATGCAGATGATGAACTTGAAATAGAACGCCCACAGGAGCGTCAGTGTCTCACTGCACGAGCCTATAGAGCCCATCTTCGGGACAGATTCCTTCAGTAAGCATTGTAGCCATTTTTGAAAAATAAATAAATAAATAAGATACATTTTTGAGTTTTTGAAAATGTCTGCTCCAAAAATATTGCTATCCGATGCCCAACTCTTGAAAGGGCCAAATTTCGCCGCATGGAAAACCAAAATGCGGACGATTCTTCAATTCAAAGATCTTTGGGGGATTGTCTCTGGCAAAGACGCCCCTCCCACAGACGATGATCTGTTGGAAAAATATGAAAAGGCTGATGCGAAAGCACTAATGCTCATCACCCTCAATCTTTTTGATGAGGTGCAGCCATATATTCAGGAAGCAACTGCTTCTTCTCAGGCATGGAGCGCATTATGTACCATCTACGAAGCTAAGAATCTGACGACAAAGTTACAACAGTCTATCTCTCTTCCTTCACGCACCAGCAAAAACGTACACCAAAAAACGGGACAGGGAACCACAATTCACGCGGCACCAGTCTACTCTTCACGCGGGAGTCTGCTCTTCCTCTCTTCCTCCACGCACGACCTCGACCTGCTCTGATACCAATGATAGACGCACAAGAATAATGTAGAGCGCTATGAGGGAGACGGTTATTCAACTGTCCACTAACAAAAACTAACACACAAATACTAACAAATGTATTAATTTTCTAACAGTATGCAGTGAAAGAAGAGAAAAGCTCTGAAACTTATCATAAAATGTTGATGCGGATGACAAATATTGAAAACCCGGATGAAATGGTAGCGACAACATATACGAGACTTCTAACCAAAACAATTGTTAAAAGAGACATTGGCGCACAAGAAACATGTCACATGTTGTTGGAGCTCCCTTTGGTAGAGCAGTAGAGTATTTGTCAATTTGAATGTTATGCGTGAGGTGTTCAAAAAAGTAACAACACCTTATGGAGATGACCATGAAGAACATGCAAAAAGTTTCATTGATGGGTAGAAGAATAAGCCCTTTTCCATGAAACATGTGTCTCTTATTGATGCCACTAGATCTTGGAAATATAATCCAAGGAGAAAATGGGATAACAAGTAGGAGGTCAGAAGTTTGACAGCTATTTTGAGAGCGTTCCCAAGTTTTTCCTCTGTCCCTTCACGGTAATCTCATAAATGGGTTGATTTTTGTTGGTTAGATTTGTTGCTTTACAAGCTGTTTCGAGATATCAGACATGATTCTGATTCAATAAGTGTAAACTGGGATTTGTTCCATTATAATCCATGGCATGTCGAAAGGAGGACTATAGTAGAAGACATTGAAAATAAAAACAATTCTGAAGATGAAATTAATCAACATGTTCAACAAAATACAATAGAACATGAATGGAAAATCATGTGTAGGCTTCATCATGGTCAAATTTTGCAAGCGACGGAAATAGATATGTTGGGAAGGAGAGATATTGATAGACAAGCACCATGGAATGATGAATATCGATGTGAAGAATACACAAGTAAAGCGATAAAATTCATAAACAACATGAAAGATAATGGGTTGGTTAAAGACGATGAATTAGCCCCAAATTTCAATTGCGACACCTTGGGTGCTAAACAAAAACAAGCACTTGATATAATAATGAAACATTATAATCAATGTCAAAATAACATTCCATTGATCATGATAGTTCAAGGAACAACGGGAACAGGAAAATCCTATTTGATTGGTGTGATTTGTCAGGCACTTTTTGATGCATCATTCCTTGAACGTTCTCCTCTTCTATTGCTTGCACCAATAGGAGTTGCAACTTTTAATATTGGTGCCTCAACAATCCATTCATAACTTCGAATCCCTATTACAAATTTTATAGAATTGGAGGGATCAAGACTTATAACATTCCAATAAGAGATTTTCCACATAAAATATGTATTGATTGATGAAATGAGCTTCGTCAGACAAAGTTTGCTAGAAAACGTGGACTCCTGACTTTGTCAAGCATTCCCTGAAAGATCAGACATGAGTTTTGGTGGTGTTTCTATGAATTTGGTAGGATATTTGGGGCAACTTCCTCCTATTACCGATAAACTGCCATATGATAGTAATAGACGTGCAAAGCTGTTATGGGAAGCATTCAAAACAGTTGATACATTGGATAAGGTATTTAGGCAAGAAGGAGAAGATGAAGACCAAAAACGTTTTTGAGAACTTTTGGTCAATCTCAGAGATGCGAATGCAACACTGGATGATTGGATGTTGTTAAAGAGTAGAACAAGTTCTGCATTAGACAAAGATAGCAACAAAGAATTCTATAATAATATTCACCTAATGGTGACAAAGATTAACATGAATAACCAAAACAACAAAAAATTACTTTCATTGAAAAGACCTGTCGCACGTAGCATTGCAACTAGAACAAGTACCACCAATACACTGACAAGAGGTCTGAATGACGAACTTGATTTATAATTATTAATTTCTAATGATACAAGGGTTATGCTAACATCCAATCTTTGGATAGAAGCAGGTCTTGTAAATGGAGCTCTGGGAAATATTCAAAGCATAGTATATGCACCTGGTAGTGGTCCACTGAACCCGCCAACATATGTAATGGTTGAATTTAATAGCTACTTCGGAATACTATTTGAAGATAGAACTCCGCATATCATCCCAATTACACCAATACAGAAGGGACACACACACCAATTACCCTTATGGTTGGCATGGGCATTGACGATACATAAATCGCAAGGTTTGACTCTTTCCAAGGCTACAATTGATATTGAAGAAACAAAGACAATGGGGTTAACATTTGTGGCTATTTCTCGAGTGAAGTCGTTGTAGAGTGTAAGAATATCTCTGCCATTTTCATATGAGCGCTATGCAAAAATAAAGAATGGAAAAATACTTTCGAAATTGAAGGCTGAGGAAAAAATAATTATGTCCTTGGAATATAAATAATGTACCATGTGTAACACACATTTCATTCTATGAATTTGTCATTACATGTGATGTACATTACGCATTTCAATTCATATGAAAAAAGATTGTATTTTTTAACTTGATAATACGATTACTAATAAAATCCATAAGAACTTCGTGCATTATAGACCTTGATTTTTTTTTTTCTCATACTCATTATCCAAAGACAAATATGGTTCCTCATTTAAATGCATTTATGATGTTCCTTGTAAGATATTTGATTTTATTCATGCATGAACAAAATTCCCCCTTATTTTCCATACTTCATTTTTGGTATTATTCTCTGCATAATGCAACTCCAACGGTTGCTACTAGCATACATATATTATATAAATATATGTAATATATGCCGAGAGGTATATATTACATATATTATATATTATATAGGTGCCTCGTGAATTTCACCTCTAGGCATATTTTACATGTCATGTTTTGATTTATGTTCTATATGTATGTAAAATATGCCAAGAGGTGAAGTTCAAGAGGCACCTATATAATATATAATATATGTAATATATACCTCTCGGCATATATTACATATATTTATATAATATAGGTATGCTAGTATATGCCGAGAGGTATATATTACATATATAGGTGCCTCGTGAACTTCAACTCTCGGCATATTTTACATGTCATGTTTTGATTTATGTTTCTATATGTATGTAAAATATGTTGAGAGGTGAAGTTCACGAGGCACCTATATATGTAATATATACCTCTCGGCATATAGTACATATATTTATATAATATAGGTATGCTAGTATCAACCGCTGGAGTTGCATTATGCAGAAAATAATACCAAAAATAAAGTATCGAAAATAAGGGGAAATTTTGTTCGTGCATGAATAAAATCAAATATCTTACAAGGAACATCATAAATGCATTTAAAGAAGGAACCATATCTCTTAAGAGAATGAGTATGATAAAAAAAAATCAAGGTCTATAATACACAAACTTCTTATAGATTTTATTAGTAACCGTATTATCAAGTTAAAAAAATATAATATTTTTTCATATGAATTGAAATGCGTAATGTACATCACATGTAATGAAAAATTCATAGAATAAAATGTGTGTTACACATCGTACATTATTTATATTTCAAGGAAAAGTCTTTTTTCCTCAGCGTTCCATTTCAAAAGTAGTTTTCCGTTCTTTATCTTTGCATAGCGCTCATATGAAAATGGCAGAGATATTTTTAGTCTTTGTAATGACTTCACTTGAGAGATAGCCACAAATGTTAACCCGATTGTTTCTCTTTCTTCAATATCAACTGTAGCCTTGGAAAGAGTCAAACCTTGCGATTTATGTATCGTCAATGCCCATTCCAACCGTAAGGGTAATTGGTGTGTGTGTCCCCTCTGGATTGGTGTAATTGGGATGGTACACGGAGTTATATCTTTGAATGGTATTCCAAAGTAACTATAAAATTCAACCATTACATACGTTGGCGGTGTAGACATCTAAAATTGGTTACCCAATTTGGTGTCCCCCGCTTTCGTTTAACTTCTCGGGTAACCTGGGACACGTTCATATCACCACTGCCCCTTAGGGTATTATTCAACATTGACTTTAAAAACATCTATCCTAAGTTTAATTCACCCCATTATGTTTTACCCCTAACTAATTAAATATTAACTATTTAATTACACCTTTTTACATATATCCTAACCACTTATCTACCCCATATCAATTTTAAACCTCCCATATCTATTCTATCCATATATCCCCCCTATTTCTCCTCCTCCCAAACCAAGCAGCGGGATATTTCCCGTATTTGAGGTGGAGGGATCACTCTCAGCTTTCCAGAAATCACTCCTTTTGGCCATTTCGGGAGTCTGTTCCCTGATCGGCGCCAACCGGTACTTGGTCGATGCCGATTTTTTGGAACGGCACCGATTTCATCGCGGTCGGCGCTGATTATAAATAGAAGCCCAGAACTTAGTTCTGGTTAGACAGTGAGACAGAGAGAGAGAGACAAAGAACGAAAGAATTTTGAGCATTAAGTCTGAGCATTGTCTATCAAGTGAGAGTGAATCCTGTCCAAACCAATCCCTGAGACGAGTACCGTTACTCTGCTCCTACCACATCGACATCATCAGTCTCCATCGATGACTCTGTTCCTACATCCAGCACAGGTGGAGCCTTGTCAGTATCCCTACGGCTCTTGTAGATCCAGCAGAGATCGATGATCTAGCTTCCACTGTCTGTTCCTCAATCCTCCTGCAAATTTTCCTCAAGTTGACGCCGACCTATCTCATTCGACACTAATTCTTCTCAATCGATGTCGATTTTCCCAATCGTCACCGATCTGCCTGCGGACAGGTAAAAGAATTCAGGGAACACAAATCCAGCATTGTTTTTACACTTTCCTGTTTTTTATTGGTTTTTGTCTGCAGTTTACTTTTCTGTCTATCATTTTTAATCAAAATATAGACATTTACTTACATCTTTTATCATGTATGCTTCTTTCCTTAATTAAAAACGTGGACTGACATCCGCTGAGGGAGCTTATCACTTCCTGGACCCGCTTTTCAGGCAGTCCACCTAAATATCTTTTAACGTGGTTTGTTTCTATCAAGCATTTGTGTCTCACAGGTTTCTTGGATCTACTTTGCAGGATCTCTCGTGTGTGCCCGTCTTGTCTACATCGGCTTTCTTTTCCATCTACATCCTCAGATCTTATCTTTTAGGTATCGATTTCATTTGAGTTTTTTAGGTTTTTTGTGTTTAGTTTGGTACATTAACTTGGACAGGTAACAAGCATGAAATTCTTGATCTACATTCTGGCATGCCTGGTGGGACCCAACCAAAGTCCCTTATTGGTAAGTTCATTTCTTTTCCAGTTTTGAGTTTCTGTTCTGTTTCTTCGCTGCTTTTCGTCAATTCTCCATAGCATTTCCTTCCTTGATTTTGGTCTTGCTTCTTTCACTTATAATTCGCAAAGTTAAAGTTTCTACTTTCTTGCAAAACTAAATCCCAATTCCTATTCCAAAGATCAATAAATCTTTCATTTGATTTCAAAATTGCATTCTTGATCCGTCTCTTTTTGCAAAATTGTTATTTTATTGAAAGTTTTCTAGTTCTTTAAATAGGAATTTTCATTCTACTATCATCTGGATATATCTTTCTGGATTTGTTGGGTGTTTGCTTAACCTTTTCTTGTGGATCACATTGCTTGTTCGTGGGATTGTTCGAGGGGAAGATCTCAACAATGCGCTTTTTGAAGTCCACACACCTTGGAGAGCTAAATATATAGGTATTCCTCTTTTACGGCGTTTTCTCCTTTTTTAAGAATTTAAAAAGAACTTATTTGTTTGTTTTCTATCACATTCAAACATTTCAATTTTGGTGCTTAAAAGGAATTTAATCGGATATGGGAAAGAATTTGTTTGACTTGTCTTCATCGAAATCCAACACTTCGTTCTTAGTGCTTAAAAAGAACTTTTCTTTTGTCATTTTTGTTGTATGCTATTCATCTAGTTTTCTAAATAGGCTGGAAAAATTTATCAAAATCGGTAGTGACACTTTTTGATTTTTATTTTTCACCCTTGCACACAAAGCCAAAATCACTAGGTATAAAGCATTTAAACAAAAATTCCTCCCCTGGCCTCGCCTACTTGGAAGTGACATCCAAGAGGAAGAGCCTATGCAGTACTCGGGCCATGCTATAAATTCATGGAATTTCTGTATATATTGGCAAAGCACCCGACTCCCTTATCGCAACGGTGTGTGAAGTGCGGGGGTAGTCCCTTATATCAAGCCACATACCAGTCTTTTACTGAAGTTCCTTCGGGACTCCTCACCAAAACATTCCCCAAACCATCCTTAGTTTGGCTATCTGAGTAGTTCCTGTTCTAAAAAGCCTTCCTTAATATTTTATTTCTTAAAAGCAGGAAAACTTAAAAGAGATAATCTCCTACGATGCTTGAATTGTATATGCATTAGTTAGGTCAATCTTTTTTTTCTATATTTCTGTTTGTTTATGATGGTCATCACTCAGTTACAATCTAGAAGAATGGCTCAATTGGCCCCTTCTTCCTCTGAGATCACCACTAGTGTGGATGTTTTGGCACCCCTCGGATCTTCCTTAGGAACACTATTAGTTAGTTCCCCATCTTGGTCATATAATCCTTTCTATCAGCCTAAAGTAATCCCATCACATCCAGCTTCCCCCAGTCCTTCAGAAATATCATCTGCTTCTGATATAGAGTATGTTCCTCGCGGGGATCCTAAATTTCAGACACTCCTTGATCACAATCCAGCAGCCCTTATAGACTATCTAGTACATAAGTCCATTCGAATATCTGATCAGGGACCACCAATTCAACAAGTTTACGATTATCCTTGTGAACCATCCCAAGATTTTGTGGAACAGTTAGCATCCTTTTTCTCACCTCGAACCACGGAAGAGGGTGACGCACATGTGCCTCCTTTTTCTCTTCCACTGACCATGTCGACTAGTTCTCAAATAGTCTTGCCTATTCCTAGTGCCGCAGTTACCTCGGCTATTCCACAACCTACTTCTGAGAGGTCCTCTTCTCTAGCTATAATGGGCGCGTCTGCGCACCCACAAATTGTTATTAATTATTCTATGCCGTCCATTACATCCCAGGGCCAGTACCTCTTTATGAGTCAACCCCCTTCAACGAGTCAGTTGGTTCCTATTTCTCGTCCTCCAGTTGGTCTTTCTTCCAATGTTCCAGTGATAGTGACCTTCACCCATCCTCTAGCATCGGTGCCCTTAATAACCAATCCGGCAGTCAAAAGCCTCATTTAGACCTTATTCCCCACCATGTCCAACCAAATCAATACCCATGTTCCTCAACCCATTCCGATTCAGTTGACAAGTGTAGGAGCCCACCAATCACAGGATCCAACTTTCATTCAACCACCTTTTTCTCAACCACTTGTCATCTCACAGCCTATTTATACACAGGCTCCTTCACAACAAATACCTCACCAGGCGTCACCCAGAACACCTGGTTATTCCTCTTATCATCCTGTTAATCAACAGATGAATCCCCCGTTGACACCTCAACAAAATCCACCATTTGCTTCTTATGTAGGGAATACCAGTATGCCTCCTCCTCAATCTGACGTGGTTCAAATTCTCTTCAAGAAAATCACAGACTTAGAAGCCTCTACCAAAGGGGCTCATCCTTCATACTCTTTTAAAGAAGTGTGTAATGAACCCATTCATCTATCAGTGGCTTTTAAGCCTTATCCCCCCCCAATGGGAACTTCCTAAGTTCTCAAAATTTCATAGTCGAGAGGATCCTCAACAGCACCTACGAGCATTCAAACACGCTTGCTACTTGATAGTCCAGGATCAGGAGCTTATGCTCCGTACTTTTCCTATGTCTCTAGCAGGGCCTGCTTTAGATTGGTACAATAACATTCCTCAACATTCCTTGTTTTCTTTCTCTCAATTGGCCCAGATGTTTGTTGAAAACTTTTCAATAAACATCGCACATAAGATCTCGATTACATATCTTTATAACATTCGTCAATTCGATGATGAGTCTATTGTAGACTTTGTTGCTCGTTGGAGAGGGATAATAAACCAATTATCTTTCTCCCTTCCTCAATCTCAATAGATCGAGTTGTTTAATCGATCTTGTGCTAATCATATTTCTTCCACTTTAAGGATCCAAACTTTTCATACATTTGAAGAAGCCTTTACGATGGCACGTAAACTTGAGTCCCGTGCCATTGAACAAGGGAAGTTAAAACTTCACTCTAAATCTAAACCATATTTTTCTCAGTTTACAAAATCAAACCCTTCCACTTCTAAAGACAAAAATCAGGGATCCACTAACGCTATCGTATTAAAAACACCACATGCCGATAGCAGTTCTAATAAAACACCACGGAGAGACTCCTCATCTTCTTGAAAAGGACCCTCATCATCTCGATCTTTTACTTCGTTGGGGGAATCATATGCTTCTATCTTAGAAAAAATGTTGGAAGTTCACATGATTGAACTTCCCCCCATTAGAAATTTTGATGAAAACCAAGAACGTCCATTCTGGTATAGGGAAAATGACTTCTGTCATTATCATAGAACTAAAGGCCATGACATTGAGTGATGTCAAACCTTCAGAAATATTGTCCAAAAATTCATTGATAAAGGCAAGCTCATTCTGGATAATCCAAATGCTTCCCCAAATCAGGCGCTTGATGTTTTTAAACAACCTTTTCCTAATCATTCCCCAAACCATGATGCTTCAGAGTCTCAAAAACCAAACACTCATACTATCAGCTTCATTTCTACTGAAGAATCTTCTTCTAAAACTAAGCCATCTACAAACACATGGACTGAATCAGAACCTCCTACCGCTCTGCTAGTCGCTGGAATTCCATCATTTTCAGACACCCCGTCTTTGAATATTCCCACATTGTTAGAGATAGATTCATCTCCCTCTGCCTCTTTATCTGATCTACTGTCTATACCCGAGATAGTGTCATCCTCATCTGTCTCATTGTCAGATATTCTTTTGATGCTCGAGGCGATTACATCTCTTCGAGTTTCCACCACGAATACATCTACCTCTGTTTCTCCCATTTTTGCTGTGACTATGCCATTAGTAAACATACCTATAGTTTTACCAACTTCAACGGAAGCGTCTTCGATTTTGACTCTTCTTGTCTCCTTTCCCATAGTAGTTGCACCCACAATTACTGTACCAGAAGTACCTCACTCGCAAGGAACTGCTCCTTCATCATTCACTTCTTCCATCACCAATACTATTTTGCCTATTAAGGGAAAATCTAAAGAAATAGCATCGGAACCTACACTCTCGGTTCCTGGACTTAAACCAAGACAAATGAAGTCTAACGTTACATCATCAGCACCTCCTCATCTCCTTCCCCCGAAAAGGCTACAATCACCTTATGCGGTTGAAGTTGTCACCATTCCTAAAAAAGGAAAACCCATATTTCAAACCATCAAGACTCTTGGTGCTTTCCCTTAAAAATCTCTTTCTGCGCCTCATAAAAGATTGGATTTGTCCACTGAGAAGGTGTCTTCTTCTACAAACCTATCAAAACCATCATCTTCTTCTACAACACCTTCTTCACTGGCACCTCATAAAGTGGACTTACCTATTAGAAAGGCGTTACCTCTTTTATCAGGACCATCATATTCGTCACCAAAAGAAAGGGAACCCTCTGTTCCTTCGATCAGACCTACTTTGAGAGCTCCTCCCTCATCTAAATCAACATTATCTAAATCATCATCTGTTTTGACCAAGCAACCTTCTTTATCTCTGAAGACCACAACACTTGTCACTATAGACACCAAATTTGGGTCTTATGACGCCATGTGTCCCACATCTCGTCTTGCAACCTAACCCTGCCTCACCACCTAAACCTTACACACTTAATTATTTATTAATTACCTTATAATTAATAAATCTACATCTCCAACCCTGCCACCTCACCTCGCCACCTCACCATGACCTAGCCCTAACCCTAAACTAACTTAATTAAGACCTATAACTTGGTCTAGACCCACACCCATGAATCATCACCCCTCACCCACACCAAAACAAACCTAATAATGACTTGACCAAGCCCACAACTGACCCCTTAGGAGAAAAGGAGGGAAAGTTGGCTATTTTACTAAAAATAGCCAACTTTGACCTAACCGACATCGGTCCCTACGTGACCGGCGTCGGTTAGGTAACTGCCATCGGTTCCCTATAAATGACCTCCCCAAACCAAAACCAAAAGAAGGGGAATTCATTGGCAAGGATCTGAATTCATTTTCAAGAGAGAGAGAAGAGGTTGTAGAGAGGAGTATTGAGCCCAAGACTATAACTGAGCAACTAGATCACTGTCACACTCATCCAAACATTGGGAGAGTCAGAGGATAGCTTCATTAGCTCACTTCCGATTGCCGGATTATCCCAACTGAGCCTTGGCTTCACCACTGCATTCCTTGGACCTGCATCCGCATCAAAAACTAGTAAGTAGTCTCTTTTATTACCTTGTATGCTTCTAGACACTACTTTGTGAACTTTTGATTCATAGGGATTATAAGCTCACTCCTGGATCTACCACCCGATAGTACCCTGCACCTAACCTTCATTCATCCATCTATATATTTCCCCAAAGACAACCTTCTCATTCTATGAGTCTTCTCTATCACCCTACAACTCCCCTCAACCATCTACTAACCTTCTAAGCCCCATAACCACCTTGTAACCAACCTCCATTTAAAATCCCCTAAATCACTGCCCCTACTGATATCGGTCATCCCCTACCGGTATCGGTTTTATAACCGCGATCGGTTATCTAGTGACCAGCGTCGGTCACTGTGACTTATACCAAAAAACCAACCTTTCACCTATTTACCTCCAAACAATCTCATATCCAGCTTTTTCTATCCCTGTAACTTGATCTGAACGTATCAATAACCAGTGACCAAACAAACATCATGATATTTTATTATTGGTAGTTTAGTCTCTATTGCTTTTAGTAACGAGGTATCTAAATCGTGATTTCACAATAGCTTCTTTATTATCATTTGCATTAATTGGTATTAAAAGGGAATTGACCACCTTTGAAAGGAAGTCTAATATTTCCTAGGCCCAAGGCAGTTCCCTCACTTATTGTTTAACGAAAATCTGGTGGTCTTGCATTCTTATTTACAGGTAGTCCTTCCCAGACAAAAAGGAGCTCTTCACAATTGGTCTGATCTCTCTACGGTACGCGAACACCTTCCCAACACTCAACAGGTATTCCTCCTAGCCCTAACCCTTATCTTTTTCTCAAGAGAATGAAAAGATAGAAGTAACTCTATTCTGGAGAAAAATTCTGTGCGAAACATTTTTGGCATGCCCGGTGGGACCCTTCTCGGGTTTCTTTCTTTCTTGCTTGTTTTCATATAGGGAGCACACTTGCTGTTTCTTTCTTCTAAATATTCACAGAATATGGTGTCATTTTGGTAAAATAACTTGTCTTTCTTTCACATCTTTGCATTAATGAAAGTCATCTTTTTAACCTCTTCTCTTTCTTTGCTTCATCGAATATCATTTTCGATTTGGGTTTAAAACACGTGCATCACATTCTTGCTTGCTGTCTTTAAATTCTAGTGAACGTAGATTAAGTAACAGGTTGTACACGTGGGGGTGATATCTATGGTATTGATGAGAAATTAATCTTACTCTCACTGCACAACACATACCAAATCACATCATAAGCTACACAACATCTCAAACATCCCCCCTTCCTGCGGCATTCCTCCGCCCGGTTGAGGTAGCCTTACAAGCCAAAACAAACTTGACATCTCCCTTAGGTCTTTTGTTTAGGATTGACATCATCTTGCATCTAAGGCATAAGCCCAAAGTGATTAAAACTAATCCTAGGGTTAGTCTCTTGATTTGCTTGTGCATCTTGCTTGTTTTTTGTTTTTCTTTCAGTTCTTTTTCTCTGTTATACCCTGTCTCAGTGATCACTTCAGACAGTTTGGTGGGTATACTAAGCCTTGTTATCCCTAAACCAGCAGCCTCTTACATTCTCTCTTTTCCTTCACAGTGACCGGCATCGGTCCTATTCTACCGACATCGGTTACCTGACCGACGCCGGATATCGTCTAGCTGATATCGCTTACCAAACTGATATCGATTACTGTGTTTCACAGTTCCTGACAAACCAGTAACCTACCAATTCCAATGTTTTGTTGTTGTTTCTATTCCTAATTGACTAATTCCCTACTGTATCCTCTTTTCCATGGTTGTTATCACCCGGAAACAAGCCACAGCCATGGTTTCACATGCTTGTTCTGTGTCTTTGCTTGAGTCACCCCCTTCGCATCCTATGGGGAATCCTATGGACACCAATGCTTTTCCCAAGATCTCTGTAGGAGATCCGGATTTTGCTAAATTTTTGGATGCTAATCTTGGTGTCATACAGTATTATTTGTGTCATACCCCTGACCGTACACCGGACGGTCAGCTCCTCTTGGGTATGCCTATTAGTATAGCTGCTCACTTAGCTCCTTCCCCACCTAATAACTCCACCTCACCATCTTCATCCTTAGCCCTGTCTCCCAGCTCAGTGGATTCAATGGTCCATACTACACCAATTGCCCTTTCCTTTAGTTAATTTGGGGTCCCACATATCACTACCGTCCACTACCCCTACCTCATCCCTCTCGCAGATTACCTCTTTCATAACTTGCTCTCTACCATCTATTCACATGAGCTTTCCCTCTCAAGCTCCGCCCACCTTTTCATTTCCGTAGACTCATCCGGTGGCCTCAATATCTTATATAGGACACCCTTATTTAGCTGCCCCAACACATTCATCATCGTTACCTTATCAACATTCAACCCCACCATTGACTAGTAGTAGCTCTTGGTCCAATCCTCCTTCATTTATGACGATAGCACCATCATCTGAACTAACCAATGATTTAATCAAATAGATGATGGACAAGATGCAAAATATTGAGGCTTTTGTTTCAGGAAGCCGTAACACCCTGACATACGAGCAAGTTTATCGGGAGCCTATTCATCCTTCTGTCCCCCTTCACACATATCCTCCTCAATGGGAATTACTGAAATTTACTCGCTTTAGTAGTAAGGAGGACCCTCAACAACACTTTCGATCGTTTAGACATGCCTGCTATCTGATTACTCATGACGATGCCTTACTACTCCGTACCTTCCCCATGTCCTTATCAAGACTTGCCTTAGAGTGGTACAGTGCTTTAGCCCAGCACTCAATCTTCTCCTTTAACCAGTTAGCCCAATATTTCTTGGATCACTTCTCCATCAATATTTCCAAGAAAGTATCCATTACAGACCTCTATGCCATCCGATAATTTGAAGATGAGTCTATCACAGATTTCATTGGACGATGGCGGGGCCTCATCAACCAACTTACTTATGCCTTACCTCAGGCCAAGCTCATCGAACTCTTTACGCGGGCCTGCGCTAAACACATTTCTCCCACCCTCCAAATTCAAACTTTTCGCACCTTTGATGAGGCCTTTACTATGGCTTAGAAACTAGAGATTCGAGCCTTAGAGGAGGAGAAATTGAAGTTGCGCAACAAAAACTCAAATTTCCGAACCCAAGACTCCACCAACAAACCCAACACCACCAAATCTCATGCATCGGTTGCTTCGAAACCAAAAGGAGCCGTACATGTGGTGACGGTCAAATCTCAAGCACCGTCTAATACCCAGCCAAAACCCACCTATAGGTATAAAGCCAAGCCCATCAAGTACACTCCCTTGGGAGAAACTTATGATGTGATCTTGGACAAATTGCTTAAAGCAGGAGCTATCACCTTGCCTCATATTAAACCTCACTCCGGGTTTGATTCTGCCCGTGCTATACCTTCTTGGTATAAATAAAATGACTTCTGTAACTTCCATCGCCACGAAAACTGCAAGATGTTGAAAAATATAGTGCAGGAAATGGTTAATGCAGGGGATATAACCCTTGATATTCCTAATGCCCCTGCTAATCAAAATTTAAAAATCTTCAACAAACCATTTCCAAACCATTCATCTAACAGTAACACAAACCAAGAAACATCAGCTGAAGAGAAGAGTGTGCATGAGATCCATGCGGTTTTCAACTCCCAACCAAGGGCTTCCATCAAGGAAATTCTGAATCAAAGCTCTTCACCAATGTAGGGGTCCTCGCCCCTTTCTCCTTCATCAGGACAAGGAGGACAGCCCCGTTATTCCTTTACCCATAAAGGAATCAACATCCCAGAGTTCTTTTATCACAGAAGAACCTTCTTACACCACATCCCTGCAAGAATGTGAGAGGATGTTATCCAACCTATCTATTTCCCAAACATCTCCTTCCACCACTCTTGCTGCACAAGAAGAAGGATTGCCACGTTTTCTGTCTTCCTTAGAGGAGAAACCCCTCGAGCCTACATCACCAAACTCCTTAACCATGACGGATCCTCTAGAAAATGCCCCTCCTTCTATATCAGTTCTTCATTGCCTAAATCTTTCCAGCGACCGGTTGACCTCTTAACACCCATTGATACAACACCTCATTCACCCCCTGTATCACACCCACAGTGGACTGGAATCATAGTCTACTTCTCTTCCATACCAAAATTCCCATTCACATGAGAATATTGTCATCCCCTAGAAGATAGACGAGTCTTATGGGAACATTTGAGTACACCATGCTCTACTCAAATGCAGATGACTAATCCAGACACCTCTACCATATGCTCGAAGTTTTTACAAAAGCTCAAAATGCCTATGTCCTCACCTTCACCCCCCTCATCTCTATCGAATACCTCATCCACCTCTATCAACCTAACCAAACCTTCCCCTATGCTTGGGACTTCACCAATACCCAGCCTGACGCATCCACCTAAATGGTTAGATTTATCCAAAAATAAAGCTGTCAATCCACCTAGGAGACAGACCCAATCTCCTCGAGTCCAATCTATGCCTCCGTCACAACTAAAAACCTTACCCCCAATCACACCGGTACAGAAGGCATGGTTTCAACCCTCGCCGTCACACCTACCTTCTATATTGGGGCCTCACCCCTCCACCTTTCCTCAATACACCATGCCTCCCACGTCTTCTTTAACATGACCTGCACCTTCTGCACCCATACAGAAATCCACGGGCATCTCAACACCGTCGCCCCACGTATCCTGCCTACTTACCAACCCTAAGAAAACTCAATCATCGAAAGACTTGTTTGTTGTTGCTCCTCTTTCCCCGTGGTTGTTTCCTGCCACCACGTCATTTGTGGCCTCATCATATAACCAGCTAAACATGACTTCTGCGTAGAAGAAGCCATGCCTAGTTAAAACCAATCATCAAAATCCCTTTCCTAAACCACCACCCGTACAAACCACTCGTACCCAACCATTACCAAAACAAACAATAATATCACCCACTCAATCAATAGCCTCATCTTCATCTGAATTTGACCCACTCAAAGGATCTTATGCTAAGATCCTTTATATGTTGGTAGGGGATGTGACCATTTCCCTACCCCCACTCAGACCCTATGATCCATCTAAACCTCGACCTATAGGTTATGATGAATCTAAAATCTGTGCCTACCACCGCACACCAAGATACAATGTAGAAGGATGTAAAGCTTTGAAAGCCATCCTTTGCCAGTTTCCTATCTCGGATGGAAAATCTAAGAAAGACAACTTACGGAGGGAAAAGCCCTTAGCTTCGATCCCTTCTCCTATACCACCTGTCCCCGCCTTGCCAAAATCTATCATCATTACAACCCCACCTCTCGAGAACAATGACTTATCCCTACCATCTTCCTCATCTTGTATTCATGAGATCAACATGATTAACATTGCTACTTGAGGTCAAAAAAACAATGGAAAAGCTAAAGAGAGCACACCTGCGACTTCTCTTTCTCCTTTCACCATCCCGATCGCACCACCACCTAAAGTGGTTATTTATGGACCTGCCTATCCAGTCTCTAATGGAGTTTTCCATTGTGACATGATCAAACAACTTCACCAATCTCCTCTAAAAATGACACTCTATGATCTCATTCAAACATCTGAATCTCATCGACAAGCTCTAATTGAGATCCTCCAAGGGATAGAGGTCCTACCTAACGAAACCCTACCCATCACCTCCATCTTAACACCCAGCCACGTTGCTTCTCTCACCAAACAACCTACCTCCACAACCACCTCTGTCCCTGTACAACAAGCTGCTGTTGTCAGTTTTTCTGAAGAAGAAATTGTCGTCTTTGGTGCAGAAGATCCTGACCCCGCTCTTTTCATTTCGGCTTATGTCCAGAACATCCGGGTACATCATGTTATGATCCAAGGGGGTGCTATCCTAAACATCGTCTCTTCTAAAGCCTTCCAACAGATGAATATCCCTCTTAGCTACATGTGTGCCAACGCCACCATGTTGCGTTCATTCAACGATGATATTACTTCTACCCTAGGCAACGTGATCCTTAACATTCGTGTAGGGCCACGTACCTTGCCCGAACTGTTCTATGGCATTGAGGGAGAGTTCCAGTATAACATTTTGTTAGGCCACCCTTAGATCTAGGCTATGGGATGTGTTCCCTCCACCTTACATAAATGCATAAAATTTGAGTATGAGGGGAAGGCATACACCGTCACAGCTGACGCTCCCCCCTTCAAAACCTGCAATATGTTATACCGCCCTAATGATGTGCTTGTATTAGTGAAGGCACCCATTGATCCGACCCAACCATCTATTTCAACCATGCCTCAACCATCCACCTTAGCTGCACACACACCTTCTACCAATGAAACCGCCGACGCGAATACCTCTTCCTTCCCCGTAGACAACATCCCAACCTCGAATCCCTTGGTAGGTGGTTTTCAACGCCTTACGCTAGGGGAGTACCACCTATACAACGTTAGCACCTTCCATACCCCAAAAGAGTATGGACAGTTACATGCGTATCTTACCTATGAATGTCGTGTGGGGGAGTTGATCTCCTATAGACCACCTAATTACCTCACCAACCTAACGTATGGGGGTGTTGACACATCCTCTGTCATCCCTGAACCTTCTCTTGGTGTGGTTCCCTTCCAATCTGATTTTCAATATCTAACCAACCGTCGTTTCACCCTCACCTTCCTGACTCGTTGTGCCTAGAAAGGTTTTGGTTTTGGTCTTTATGAACAGGGTCGACATACGATCATTCCCATGACTACACGAAAACACAAAGATCGTAGTGGTCTTGGATTTTCTGAACCACCTACACCGAAGAAACCTAGTGTTAATTGTATCTAGGAAGACGACGAAGTCACCCCTTCCGAACCATCATCGCCCATTTTTCCATCTTCACCCACGGAGTCGATAGACCCAGAATCTATCCCTCCTAACTTTTTTTTTTCGTGAATGCTATCTTCGTAGGTCCTCTCACTTATCAATGCGATGGTGAAGACCCATATTCTCTCCCCCTTTTGTATCCAGACATGATCGAAGAAGACTTGCCTTTGATTAATGTTGTGGAGTGTCAGGATGATGACTCCATCCTCACCTACCTTGGTGTGGACGACTCTTATATTCAACGCACCTTACCATCTGAGTCAACTATAGAAATCAACATCCACACAGAGGATGATCCTCACATTGTAAAGATCAGACAATCTCTCGACGCATCAGAACAAGCCACCTTCACTACCTTCCTCCATACCCGTAATCAAGATTTCACTTGGTCCTACGCCGACATGCCAGGAATCAATCCTGACATTGTTGTCCATAACATCACTCTGAAACCAGACTCCAAACCAGTTAAATAGAAACTGAGAAAAATGCATCCACGCATTTCCCTCTTGGTTAAAGAAGAGCTTCAACGACTCCTTTCTGTTTCTTTCATCTTACCTATTGACTATCCTCAATGGATTTCTAATGTCGTACCTGTCACTAAAGTAATGGGGGGACTTCGGATATGTATAGATTTTTGAGACCTTAACCTCACTTTCCCAAAGGACAATTTCCCCCTACCTAGCCTTGATCAACTTATTGATCTCACTGCGGGCCATGAGATGCTTTCTCTCATGGATGGTTTCTCGAGATACAATCAAATTTTAGTATCCCCAGCCGATCAACATAAAACTGCCTTCATTACCCCCTAGGGCACCTTCTGCTATCGTGTCATGCCGTTTGGCCTTAATAATGCTGGTGTAACCTATCAGCATGGGCTATGAATTACATTTTTCATGACATTATGCACACTATCCTCGAGGATTATGTCAATGATCTTCTTGAGAAAATCCAAACATCGTAGTGAACATATTGATGTTTTTAACCATTATTTTTGATTACCTGTTACAATACTGTGTTCGTCTTCAACCAAAGAAATGTATCTTTGGCATCCTTTCGGGAAAATTTCTTGGATTTATCATCTCTTTGCATGGCATTGAAGTCAACCCCAGCATAAAGTCAAAGCTATCTTAGAAATGCCCCCACCCACTAACCTAAAACAATTGCGTAGTTTGCAGTGAAAACTCCAATCTATCCGGTGTTTCATCTCATAACTCTCGAGATTGATGTCAACCTTTCCATCATCTCCTTAAAAAGTAAATTATCTTTCAGCATGGAGTGAGGAGTGCCACCAAGCCTTTGAGGCTCTTAAAGCTTATCTCTTGTAGCCACCCGTGCTTATCCCACCTCAGGACGATCGCCCTTTCTACCTTTACCTTTCTGCCACCGACCATGCTGTAGGAGCCATGCTCATACATCATGACTCCGAACATCGAGAGTAAGTAATTTATTACATAATTTGTACTCTTGTGGATTACGAGACTAGGTATAAACACGTAGAAAAGTTGTGCCTAGCCCTATCATTCGTGGCCACCAAACTCTGACATTACCTCCTGAATCAAAAAACTTTTGTCATCACCATTGCTGATCCCATACATTATATGTACACCAAACCTCATCTAAACCAATGCATCACCTAATGGCTTATGCTCCTCACTAACCTTGACCTTGAGTTTTGTACACCAAAAATCAGTCAAAGGACAAACTATCGTGGATAAACTCACGTGAAAGCCCCTTTACCTAGGGAACAATTTACTAATTTTACTTTCCCCTGATGAACTCATCATCACCCTTTCGCTCAGTGATGCGTATCTTATCCGATGACCCTCTTCTTCAATGGATCAAAATGTCAACATGGTGGCAGAGGGGTACGCATTGTTCTCATTCCTCTTGAGGGTGAACCTATGCCTTTTTCACTCAGGCTTGAATTCCCCTACACTAACAATATAGCAGAATATGATGCCCTTGTTTTGGGTCTCCATGTTGCATTACACTTAGGTGTGAAGTCTATTAACATTTTTGGTGACTCTAAATTGGTTGTCAATCAAGTTACTGGCATCTACCAATGTAAAAAATGAGGAACTTCAAAAGTACAAACGTTACATAGATTCACTTTTGACCTTATTTACTCATTATTCTATCGAAACTGTTCCACGCTCAACTAATAAATTTATGGATACTATGGCTTGCTTGGCCTCACAAATTCCTACCTCACCAACTGACGCTGACATATTTGTCTTTGTCCAACAACTCTTTGTCCCATCTTACTTAGTCCAATATGTTTGTATGGTAAATAATGTATCTGACTGATTCACAGGATACCTGGTATCACCAATTTCACAACTACCTTACAACCTCTGTTCTCCCACCTAGACCTTACTAGTAATGGCAAATTTCGCTTTTCTTAAAAGTGTTTCTCATTATGTCATCATGGGGGGACTCCTCTATAAACGTGGCTTCAATGGTATCCTCCTTTGATGTCTAATTGGCACTGAAGTCACCCATACCATCCAACAAGTCCATGACGAAATTTGTGGTGGGCACTTTAATGGCCTTGCCATGGCCAAGTAGATCCTTCGCCTAGGATATTACTGGCCTACTCTTAATAAATAATGCTACGAATATGTTAAGCATTTTGTTATGTGTCAATAGCTTTCCAACCTTTAACATATTCCCAGCCACCCACTACAGGTCGCACGAGATCTTTGGTCGTTTCTCATAATGGGGTTTAGACCTTATTGGCGAGATTCACCCACCTTCTTTGCACGTCGTCACCATTAGATCCTCATGAAAAATGAATATTACACTAAATAAATGGAGGCCATTCCACTCATTTCAACCATAAAAGAGAAAATTGTTGAGTTCATCAATCATCACATTATCTGTCGTTTTGGTGTTCCTCATTGCATGATAACAGATAATGGAAAATCTTTCAAAAATAAGTTGTTACGAGCCCTTTGTGAAAAATTTGGTATCAAACTTATCTTCTCGTCAGCCTACTATCCATAAGAAAATGATCAAGCTGAATCTTCTAACAAAACCTTAACCAAAATTCTCATGAAAGTCATTAACAATTCTGGGAAAAACTGGTATGATCACATCCCCTTTGCCCTTTGGGCTTATCGTACCAGCATTCGTACTTCCACTAATACCACACCATTTTTTTTGGTGTATGGTACCGAGGTTGTCTTGCCTCTTGAAATACATATCCCTTCCCTCAAAATATCTCTCCAGGATATTCTCACCAATGATGACTTCCGCCAAGAGCGGTTAGCCCAATTGGAGCTTCTTGATGAGCATCGTCTTACAGCTCTTGACCACCGTCAACTTTATCAAAAGCACATCAAGCGTACTTATGATAAGTGAATTAATGAGCACACCTTTAAGATTGGTGATCTTGTCCTCAAAGAGAATCAACACGTAACCAAACTAGAAAAGCGTAAATGTGGAAAATTTGCTCCTAATTGGATTGGGTCCTTACATTATCACTCACACTTACGGATCAGGTACTTATCATTTAGCTTCGCTTAATGGTAAACCTAAGCCTGAACCCCTTAATGCCTTGCATCTCTGACCATTCTACTGTTGAATTTAGTGTTACATCACTTCTTATCTACCTTGCGCTCGTCCCTTGAGCTCATTTACCATCTCATACACCTTGTTTCATGCATCTCAAAGTAGAATCAAACTCACGTGGTTTGATCATCACCTCCTCTTAACGATGCCTTCCCCTTTTTAGTCTGGTCCATGACTTAAAAGTATCAAAATAACAAGTTCTCAATTATACAATTCTGGGATATTCTTGAGTCAAACTTCCTACAAAACTAGATGCTTCATGCCAAACGAACATCTAGAACTCTAAGCTATAAACTAGACTGCTCCCTCGAAGGACAACTATGTGCAAAGCCACATCTACTACTATAAGTAGACTGCTCCCTTGAAGGACAGCTATGTGCAAATGCTGCATCTGCTACTATAAATAGATTGCTCCCTTGAAGGACAACTATACAAAGTCAGCCTCTATCAGAAGCTTCTCACATTGATTAGCTTCGTGAAGACCTCAAGAACAACAAAATGCATATCCCATTTAGACTTCCCGCATCGATCAGCCTATATCCAGAAAAATAAAAGTAGTATTCAAAAGCACTTTTGAGTCATGGACTTGTCTATTTAGGTTTGGTTCTCTTTCGTCAGAATAATCACCTTATAACAAGTTCTCTGCGCCCCAGCTATACCATCCACCTCACCTCACCATTCTTCAAAAACAACAAAACTCAAGGGACGTGACGTATATCTTATATATTGTGATTATACAAATCTTTTCACCTATCGACTTCTCACCTATACAAGGTACCTAGGGATTCAAGCTCATCCTACAATAATACGTGGTTTGTTTAGCTCTTTCCAACTATGGGACACTTTTTCCTCTTTTACCCAAATCTAGGATTATGTGTTGACCTTAATCAGGACACGGTTTCCTATGCTTAGGTAAGATAACCCTCGCTTCCCTTATACCCACACCAACACCAACAACATTACCCTACCAACATCAAACTTTTACCAACCAACAAATTTCCTAACCACAACCAAATTGCCTGAATTCACCTCTCCCTGGTCCTAAGGGAGAACTACATCGGTCTGAGGCCCCTCCTTGCTTTGTGCAATGGACTATGTAGGTAGCACTTAGGAGACATGGGGTCTCCCAAGGTTAGCTCGACCATCCCCTACCATAACCTATCATGTGTTATGTTTTCTTTAACAATATAAATATTTTCACGTATTTATATTGATAACACTCACCTTTGTCCTTTATCGATCCAAACATTCAAAACACAAACAGTCTTATTATTATCATAACTCAAATCAACATACATATTCAGTTTTATTTAGATGTTAAACAAATACATCTTCTCTATTATCGACGCGCAGGTTGGAGTCCTTATTTATTCTTCTACCCCTATGTATGAAACTCACTTAGGCCCCCGCGCCTCGTCCTGGACTAGGTAGCGATCGTGATCATTGACGCCGCTCACCTGGTCTCTCCATCCTCAAAGGTACCACTGCTATTGGTTCCTCTCACTGATCCACCAATCTCTCCTGTAACATACGAATATGCCCTCTCACGTGGAAGAATCTTGCCTCTAGTCTCTCCACTCATGACTGCGAAGACTCTAACAATCCTTTACGTATCACTCACTTAGCACCTGCAACATAGCATGATTACGTGTGATTCATGAATAATAGCGGATTCCTCTTAACCCCACATGGTTTATTAATGCCCGCTCAGATGGTGTTACATCCGCTTAGACCCGTGATAACAAAGCTGACACCCTATAATTCATCCTCAACCCTGCCTCTGCCTGCACACATCAAACCAACAAACAACAAATAAATCCCCAAGTGTTTTTTATCACAATCTGTAACTTTACATAGTAACTGATATCGGTTACCTAACCAATACTAGTTAGGCATAAACTGATATCGGTCACTGTCAATTTTATCCACCGTGCTCAAAAACACCACCTATGATAACTTATTCGCTTGTTTACACCTCTCTATAACTAAAAACATATTTGAAACACTTGATTACCTACTCCATAGCACTCACCCCATCCCAAACCCTTGCCTATCACCTTTCTTTTCATCTCTACCCACTTACCTTACCACATCCTATTCATAACCGTGCAAAATTTAATTCCAACCATAACTTATACCTCTTGGGATGCAGTAGCTTGAGGTGGAACCTATCTTCCCTCTCCTCTCTGCCTGCTGGACGCTTCTTCTTGTTCAACCATGTTCACCACCCTCTTCACTATAACTTGCCTTTATGCCTTCTTAATCCAAGCCCACGATCACTTTACCTGTCTCTTTCCTCCTTATCACTCAATTCTGCCATGCAATTAACTTGTATGGACGTCACCAACCTCGCATCCTCGTACTTAACATGTTGCATGACTCTAAAAATAAGAATTTACGTTGCCTCCCAAGCTTTTCTATTTTTAGAAAAGCTCATTTTAGCATAACCGATATCAGTTACCTAACCGGTATCGGTCACATAGTGACCGACATCGGTAAGCTAACCGATATCGGTCACCTGTCCCCGTTTTGCTTATACCTAGGCCTTTTCTTTGTTTTTTGCAAAATTTTGGCAGAGCCTGCCTCTTTTCCCTGCATAACGACATCACTATCAAAATCCATCATCATAATAACATCAACATTTCAAAACATATGCATATCATCAAAACATCATCAACATCATCTAAATACATCAAATTCCAATACCATCGACAAAACCCATGAAACATTATAATATATGCATCAAATCAAAAATTATAACACACCATGTGGATCAAACTCTTCATCTATATATATATATATATATTGTCAAATCAATGTCAAAATATACAAATTTCCCTGCATGGGGCCTCTGTAATCTAAAATACAAAGTTGACACGCAGGCTACTGTCTCTATCAAAATATCGACTCAGCTTGCAGGCCGGTCTCTCATGTCAAAAATATACTTGGCTCGCAGGTCGGTATCAACTATACAAAATGTACTCGGCTCGCAGGCTGGTATATACAACAAAAATGAATACATAAATCCTATGTGGGCACACAGGCCCCTATATGCACACTCAGTTCATAGACCGGTGTCTCTATCAAAAATCATCTATCCAACTCAACCAAAAATGTCTCAACTCCTGGGGTGACTCAGCTCCTCCAGCACCTCCTGCTCCTCCAGCCTGTGACATAGTTCCAAATCTCCTTAGCAGGGTCCTCAACCAATCAAGCTCTACCTTCCGATCTCTGGGGCCTACCAATAACTCACTCACCCACTCAACTAGTGCCAACTCAACCCAAACACTCGACCCAATCAATTCAAAACTCCACAAGAGATGTTTTGACACTCACATTCACATTATGAAAATGACATGCCACTTTTTTCTTTTTATAGGTTTTGACCTCTAATCGATATTGGTTAGGGCACGCTCTAGAAGACCGATATCCATCTTTTAACTAATATCAGTCACCCATAACCGATATTGGTTACCTGCTTATCTTAACCTAACTCCTACCCTTATCCACCAATCTCCATTTTTCACCACATCGCCTACCCCCGGCTTTACTAAATAGCCTTATTTTGAATTCACCAACCTGACCGAGGTCGCAACCAACCAATCAGCCTGACCCAAGGCTACAACAAACCAATCAGAAGCTAACCAATCGGCCCGACGCGAGGCCACAACCAACCAATCGGCCCGACTCAAGGCTGCACCTAACCAATTGGCCCGACCCAAGGCCGCAACCAACCAATCAGCTCGATCCAAGGCCGCACTCAACCAATCAGCCCAACTCAAGGCCACACCCAACCAATCGGCCCAACTCAAGGCCACAACCAACCAATCTACCCGACCCAAGGCCGCAACCAATCAATCGGCCCGACCCAGGCCGTAACTAAACAATCGACCCGACCCAAGGCCACAACCAACCAATCGGCCCGACCCAAGGCCGCACCAACTAAGTACCTCGACCGAGGACCACAAATTACAATTCTATCCACCCATCATGTAGCTGTTTGTTCAATCGAGCTCACCTGTTCATGTTTTAGCATGACTAGGATACTTGAATTGATCAGCCGACCAACTTTACCTAGACCAAGATCGTGACATTTATCTCAACCAAACCAACCATTTGGTACTACCGAACATGCCTAAATGTTTCGGTACCTTACCCGTTATATCCCCTAGAGCTACTTCCTATGCCTTGGATACCAGGATTATATCAACCTTGTTTGGATAAACTATCGACCTTTGCCTATGAATTGGTTGTTTGCTCTTCAAATCATGTACCCTAGTCGCACTACTGATTTTTAACGTGCATCTGCTTCCTTGAACTTACCCCACCATCTTACCATCATCTCATCATCATTCACCCTTTATCAACCCTATCCTTGATTTCACGTCGCCTCAATCTGTGATAGATTTTAGGGGGATTACCTATACCCTAACTGGGGCAACCACTTCTTATTATTGTCGGTGTAGCTTTATAAGACAAGCTACACAACTACAAGGGGAAAATGTAGACACCAAATTTGGGTCTTACAATGCCCTGTGCCCCACATCTTCTCAACCTAACCTTGCCTCACCACCTAAACCTTACACACTTAATTATTTATTAATTACCTTATAATTAATAAATCCACATCTCCAACCCTACCACCTCACCTTGCCACCTCATCATGACCTAGCCCTAACCCTAAACTAACCTAATTAGGACCTATAACTTAGTCTAGACCCACACCCATGACTCATCACCCCTCACTCGCACCAAAATGAACCTAATAATGACTTGACCAAGCCCAAAACTAAGCCTTGCCTTCACCACTACATTCCTTGGACCTACATCCGCATCAAAAACTAGTAAGTAGTCTCTTTTATTACCTTGTATGCTTCTAGACACTACTTTGTGAACTTTTGATTCATATGGATTATAAGCTCACTCCTGGATCTACCACCCGATAGCACCCTGCACCTAACCTTCATTCATCCATCTATATATTACCCCAAAGACAACCTTCTCACTCTCTGAGTCTTCTCTATCACCCTACAACTCCCCTCAACCATCTACCAGCCTTCTAAGCCCCATAACCACCTTGTAACCAACCTCCATTTAAAAGCCCCTAAATCATTGCCTCTACTGATATCGGTCATCCCTACCGGTATCGGTTTTATAACCGCAGTCGGTTATCCAGTGATCGGCCTTGGTCACTATGACTTATACCAAAAAACCAACCTTTCACCTATTTACCTCCAAATAATCTCATATCCAACTTTTTCTATCCCTGTAACTTAATTTGAATGTATCAATAACCAGTGACCAAATAAATAACATGATATTTTATTATTGGTAGTTTAGTCTCTATTGCTTTTAGTAACAAGGTACCTAAATCGTGATTTCACAATAGCTTCTTTATTATCATTTGCATTAATTGGTATTAAAAGGGAACTGACCACCTTTGAAAGGAAGTCTAATATTTCTTGGGCCTAAGGTAGTTCCCTCACTTATTGTTTAATGAAAATTTGGTGGTCTTGCATTCTTATTTATAGGTAGTCCTTCCCAGACAAAAAGCAGCTCTTCACAATTGGTATGAACTCTCTACGGTATGTGCACACCTTCCCAAAACTCAGTAGGTATTCCTCCTAGCCCTAACCCTTATCTGTTTCTCAAGAGAATGAAAAGATAGAAGTAACTCTATTCTGGAACAAAATTCTGTGCGAAACAGTCACATCTTCATCTTCTTCGAAATCTATCTTAGGAGCTCCTCCTCTGTAGAAATCAATCATGCCTCATTTTCTTCCATCTCAAGTGTCCAAGACTACTTCTTCCAATGTCTTAAAAAGTAAAATGATCCCTAAAAAGACTGTCAAACCAGATATGCAGGTTCTTTTACCTCGGCAGTCCGTAGAGGTAAGAAAGGCACCTCCGTCATCTCTGTCTTCATCTTTATCTACCGGATCCTATACTGAGATTCTTTGCCAACTTATCCAGTCTTCATCCATATCCCTTCCTCTGATCAAACCCTATAATGCTAAAGAAGTAAAACCTTCCTGGTTCAACTCTGATTTGATTTGTGCTTACCATCGCACCCCAGGACATGACACTGAGGGATGTAAGGCCCTTCAATCTGTCGTTAATAGTCTTTTGGAAGAAAGTGATCTTCTGCTGGAAGAAGAGGAGGAACAGGTATCTCCTGTCATCTCAACCACATCTGAGGCTCAACGATCTACTCAGGCTTCTAGTTCTACTAATTCCATGCCAGATTGTCTTCCACCTTCCCAAATTGACATGATTCATATTGCCACTAGAACAAAACAATATGATAATCTATCATCATCTCGGCCACGGGTTGTCATTTCTGTAGCCCCTGAAGGCATTCCTCCTTCCACATCAGCCTCGAGACCTAGGGTCTCTATTCGTGCTTCACCTCAAGCTCAGATTCCCATGTCAGTAGAGGAGAGTGTTATGAAACAACTTACTCATGCTCCGGTCAAAATGTCTCTTTTTGACCTCATTCAATCATCCCCACAACATCTCTAGGATTTGATTGATAATCTGTGCCGTATTGCAGTGAATTCAAATGAGCACTAGCCTTTTGAGATGATTGTTGGATTGAATAAACCGTCAACCACTATTTATTTTGAAGATTCAGAAATTCCTTCCCTTTCTTTCGAGGATTTGGAGGCTCCCCTCTTTATCACAGTTCAAATCAACAACACTATGTTAAAACACACTATGATTGATAGTGATGCTGCACTTAACATCATTTCCTCGCACACATTCGAGCAACTTAAGTTACTAAAGAACGTAGTGTCACCCCCGCCTTTCGCCCTTTGATCATTTAACAATCAGTTGGCAGTTACTTTAGGAACTATGGTCCTGCCCATTCGAGTAGGTAAGAAGCTGCTTCACGAAATATTTTACATTGTTGAATGGAAATTCCACTACAATATGATCCTTGGATGCTCCTTGATTCATGTAATGAATTGTGTCCCAGCAACCCTCCATCGATGCTTAAAATATCATTATGAGGGAAAAATCTATACTCATCTAGGAGATCCTTTTCCTTCTGCACAGTGTGACATGACCATAGGGTCTACCCCTCTAAAAGAGAATGCGTGTTCTCTTGATGAGGCTTCTTCCTCTTCCATACCTGCAACAAAGCTACCAGATTTACAAAATCTAGAAGAGACATTGCAGCGTTTCTCACTAGGAGATCTTCCTCTTCTTTCTTTCGATGCCCATCTCAAATCTAATGAGTATGGTAGACCAGACAAACGACCTGAATATCAACCAGGTCTCGGTCATGTCATCACCATTGGTCTACCCAATCAATAGACTAACTTCATTTACGGTGGTCTTGATACACCTCATTATCACCCGGATTCTCCTCCTAGGGCCAAACCCTATTCAGCAGGGTTTGATTGTCTACAAAATCCCATGTTTGCAAAAACTTATTTATATCGATGCGCGTGGAAGGGTTTTGGCCTGGGAAATTATGAACAGGGTGTGCATGACCTTGCATCCATTCCAACTCTCAAACCACATCAAAAATTTGGTTTAGGATTTAAACCTCTTTCAAAAGCCACCATCACTATTCTCGATGAGCCTCTCCCTATTGAGGAACCATCTTCGCCTGCTAGGTCAGAAGCATCATTTGATGTGGATGACACCATTTCCATCCCGTCTCACTTTTTTTTTAGTCAATACCATTTCCTTAGGGCCACTGACCTATAAAACTAATAACAAATCCACATCCATACCATTAGTCTTCCCTGAAATATTTAGAGACGACTCTCCTACTATCAACACTATCCACTATGTGGATGATGATTCTGTCCTCACCTACCTGGGGGCAGAGGATTCCTATCTTCCTAAAACCATTCCTTCTGACACATCTATGCTTCTTAACGAAGCCACTATCGATCTTAATATAGGGACTTCTAAAGACCCTCTCATCATTAAGGTCGGCCAATCTCTTAATCCACAAGAGTTAGGAGACTTTACCACTTTTATTTCCAACCTTCATCAAGCCTTCACTTGGTCATACAAGGATATGCCAGGAATCTATCTTGGTATCGCGGTCCACAATATCGTTACCCTTCCCGACATCAAACCGGTTAAACAAAAATTTCGTAAAATGCACCCTCGAGTAGCCCTCCTTGTTAAAGAAGAGTTGCAACGTTTGCTTTCTGCTAACTTCATCCAACACATCGATTATCCATAATGGGTTTCGAACCTAGTACCAGTAAACAAACCTACTGGGAAAATTTGAATTTGTACCGACTTCTGGGATCTTAATCTTGCTTGTCTAAAAGATGATTTTCTTCTACCTAATATCGATCAAATCATGGATTTAACTGCGGGTCACGAGATGCTTTCTCTTATGGATGGTTTCTCTGGATATAATCAAATTCTTATCACACCATAGGATCAGCATAAGACTTCCTTCATAACCCCTTGGGGGACTTTTTGTTATTGTGTCATGCCTTTCGGTCTTAAGAATGCAGGAGCAACCTATCAATGAGCCATAACCTACATCTTCCATGATCTTTTACACAAAACAGTGGAGGATTATGTCAATGATCTCCCCGGTAAATCCAAACACTGTTAGGATCATCTTTTCACTCTTACACCTCTCTTTGAGAGGCTCATTCACTTTTTTCTTCGCCTAAATCCATCTAAGTGCATGTTTGGAATTCTCACTGGTAAACTCTTAGGCTTTATCATCTCTATTAGGGGTATTGAAGTGGACCCCGCAAAAATAAAAGCTATCCTTGAGATGCCTCCCCCTTCTAACTTAAAGCAACTCCGTGGTCTTCAAGGACGGCTTCAATCAATACGTCGTTTTATCTCGCAACTGTCGGACCATTGTCAACCTTTTCATCATCTCCTTCGTAAGAATGTTCATTTTGAATGGGATGAGCGTTTCCAAAAGGCCTTTAATGATCTCAAAGTTTATCTTCTTTCCCCACCTGTGCCTACGCCTCCACACGAGGGGGAGCCATTCTATCTTTATATTTCTATGACTGACCATGCTTTGGGAGCCATGATCTCGCATCGAGATGCTAACAATAAAGAACAAGCCACATACTACATCATTCACACTCTCCATGAGTATGAAACACGTTAGTCTGAAGCTGAAAAGCTATGTTGTGCTCTCTTCTTTACAACTTCTAAGTTTCGTCACTACCTCCTCAATCACAAAACTTACATTGTCACAAGTGTCAATCCACTCAAGACAATGCATGTGAAGCCTTATCACAATGATCGTATCACTCATTGGCTCATGCTAATGACATAATTTGATCTCGAGTTTATTCCGCAAAAATCTATCAAGGGTCAGGTCATTGCAGATCAATCGATTGATACTCCTCTTCCGGACACTCAAGTCCCCCTTGCTCAATTCCCCGATGAGTATATCCAACAAATTGATTTCGGTCTTTCTCCATTTAAAGTAAAACTCTTCTTTGATGGATCCAAATGCTAGCAAGGGGGAGGTGCATGTTTCATTATGATTCCTCAGTGGGGTGCACCTATCCCAATCGCACACAAACTTAACTTTGAGTGTACCAATAATATGGCTGAATATGAAGCTCTTGTTTTAGGTCTTCAAAACACTATTAATCTTGGCACCTACCATATTGACATCTTTGGTGACTCTGAACTCATCATTAATCAAGTCACGGGTGTCTATTAATGTAAAAATGATATCCTTCAAAAATATCGTGATATCGTTCTTTTTCAACTCCAATCTTTTGATAAATTCACTATCCAAGCTATTCCTCGTACTGCAAATTGATTCACATATACAATGGCTTCATTAGCCTCACTTATTCTACCTTTTACTAAGGACTCGCGACTTTATGTGGCTGTGCAATGATTAGACCAACCTTCTCATCTCAGGAAACTGACTTCAATCAATTCCGTTACAACCAATACTCAAGATGAGTGGTATCAACAGATTGTTGATTATTTATCCCATTCAGTGCTTCCTCTAGATTTGAATTCTAATGGTAGAAGATCTTTTATCCTACGTGCTAATCACTATACTATTCTAGGTAGAATCCTTTACAAACGTGGTTTTGATGGTATTTTGCTTCGGTGCCTCAAAACCCCTTAATCATCTAAAGCCATCCAAGAAGTCCATGATGGTATCTGTGGTGGAAATTTTATTGGCTTGGCCATAGCTAAACGCATCTTACGTTGAGGCTATTATTTGCCTTCTCTTAATCAATATTGTTGTGAATACACTAAGAAATGTGTCAAGTGTCAACAAAATTCCAATCTTACGCATATCCCTAGTCAGGCTTTGCAACTTGTAACAGATTTTTGGCCTTTTTCGCAATGGGGTCTTGATCTCATTGGTCTTATCAATCCTCATTCTTCACAGCGTCATCATTCTATCATTACTGCCACATAATACTTTACTAAGTGGGTGGAAGCTATTCCTCTTTCATCGACCAAAGCTAAACCGATTGTTGATTTTGTCTATCAACACATCATTTGTCGCTTTGGTGTTCCACACAAACTCATCACAGATAATGGTAAATCTTTCAAAAACATCAATTTGTAGAATCTCTGTGACGCTTTCAATATCAAACTCATTTTTTCTTCTCCATACTATCCCCACGCTAATGGCCAGGCCAAGGCTTTCAATAAAACTTTGCGTAATATCCTCGCAAAGGTAACTAGTCGAGCTGGTAGGGATTGGCATTTACATATCCCTTTTCCTCTCTGGGCTTATTAGACTAGCATTCATACTCCTATAGGTGCTACTCCCTTCTCTCTAGTCTATGGTTTGGAGGCTGTTCTTCCTTTGGAAGTCCAAATCCCATCTCTTCGTGTTTCTCTCAGAGAATTTGTCTCTGATGAGGACTATCATCAAAATAGTCTTGCACAGCTTAAGTTGCTAGATGAGCAGCGTCTCAATGCTCTTGAACATCATCAAATCTATCTTGAGCATGTCAAACGTGCTTATAACAAGCATTTGCAACACCGTGAATTCAAAATTGGTGATCTTGTTCTTAAAGAAAGCCAAAATGTCACTATGCTAGAACGGAGTCAGCATGGTAAGTTTGCTCCTAACTGGATGGGTCCATACATAGTTACTCATAAATATGGGTCTGGGGCTTATCGTCTATCCTCCATGGATGGTGTACCTGAAATGGAACCTCTTAATGCCTTACATCTAAGACCCTTCTACTGTTAAAATCTATCTTACAAGACCTTAGTCGCAAAACAGATCTTTCATCCATCTAACAACCAGTCATATATTTTCATAGTGATTCAGAACTATTTGGTTCTCCACGTTATGTCTTTTCCACCTTAAATATGAGTATCGCAGCTCTACTCATAGCATTTTTCTTATGGATATGTTCCTCCTCCTAGTAGGGACACCTTAATCACTTCTTCATCTGTCCCAAGTATCTATCTTAATCAAATCTACTCAGGGCATGAATACATGCTTTTTATGCGTTTTCTTCCCCTCTATCTGATCTATTTGGTCTACACTTAGCTTCTTTCAGAACAAGCTCCAAAAGCTCAAAATAATAATAATAATAATAATTCCAAAAGATAGACTGATCCCTCGAAGGACAGTTATCTATGCATTTTCAAAATGAATCAAAAGATATGGACCATACCCTTGAAGGATGGCTACATTTGAAACACAGACCGATCCCTTAATGGACGGTTGTTTTTTTGCTTTTTAGCATCATTGAAAGACTTCCCATATCGATCAGTCTTTCTATATCTAGCAAACTTCCCGCATTGATCAGTTTGCTCTTTTGTCAAAAAAAAATCATGAAGCTGAGACATAAGACCTTTTGTCGATCATATGGGGAACCCTATTTTCCCAATAGGGAGCATATATTCTGTCCTTTGTAAATTTTGACAAGATAAATACTTACTTCTCCTTCCATTTACCTTCTAGATCTGGTTTGCGACTAGCTAGTGTCAGGCTTATTTTAACCTCATATATGACCTTGCATGCATGGTCTTTTGGGCTTCCTATCAAAGTCTCTATTTATGGTCGGTTAGGGGCCTAGCTTATCATTCTTTTTCTAATCTAGGTGTATTTCCTTTATTTCTAATCAAGGTCATTTCATTACGTCCTTGGCTCTCGACGAGAGTTTTTCCCATTATCATTTCTTATTCTTGCAGTTAAATTGACATTTAACATGTTAATTTAATAAAAATCTATCATCTATCTAATTTCATCTTATCTACTTTGTCCAAAACATATCAAAGCATGTATTGTCAACACATGTAGATCTACATATCTATTTTCATAAAAATTTAATAAACATCTCAAATATATCAAATCTATCAATCACATCTATCCATCTATCCATCGAAACATCTAAACATATGTACATCCAAGTTACACTACATCTATCTGTATCTATTTTTCATCAAAATTAAATCCACATATCAATCACATCAAATCACATCACATCTATCTATCCTCTATGTCTATGTCCATCCAATCACATCTATTTATCATCTATCAGCATATGTCTATATCCATCACAATTACGCTATATCTACCATGTATATCGAAATTAAAAACATGAGTAAAATCATATGACAAAGACAATGATGAATCTATATATATATACATGCGTATCTGTACAACAATGAATGGATGGATTTCAATCAATCCATCTATATCATACATCAAAAAATGCCTTCAAATCGAGATTACATCAATATATCGATATCAAAATACACCAATCTCTATATCGTAAAGTCTGATAAGTGGAAGACACTATCTCCTCCACCCTCCTCTGGACCAGGCTGTCTCTCTTGGCCACCGCCTATCGAACTAGAAGCACCTGCTACTGGGGTCCTGCCTCCACCTCACCCTCTCCCGGTACTCCCTCCCTCTAACGCACCACTAGCTGTGGCTATCGCTGATCTCCTCCTCGCACCGTAACGAGGCACCTCAGGGGCATGCTGTGCTAGGGCATCCTCATAGTATCTCACCTCAGCGAGGAGAGACTGATACGTACTCAGGCTCACCATACCAGGTGCTCATAATGTCACTGCTGGTGCTGTTGGTGGTGGCCCTCCTACGGTCATACCCTGTGTCTCGGAATCTGACATGGTACCTGTATCACCATATTTGGCCCTGAGGGCCTCTCTATGCTGATGGTAGTGATCCCTCTGTTGGATCGCTGTATCTCACTACTGGAAAGCTATGTCTCTCTCAAATATCAGGGCATCCCTTTCCTCTGTCAGAGCTCTGATCTCCTTGAGGGCCACCTGGTGTGTTTGCGTCAGGGTAAAATGCTCTCCCTCCAGCCTCTCCAATGCTGTGGCTATATCCTCCTCATCGGTATCTATGGATGCTGGCAGGTGTCATGGTAGCTCTGTCTAATACCATTCTACATAGCCGTCATCTACTCCGGCATCATCATCACTGTCTGCGGAAGGTGGGGCCTCCCTCAATGGATCTGCCGGGATCAAAATCGGTAGATCGGTCTCTCTGCTGTCTCACCTATATGGCCTGTAGGTGGTTGACACTGTCTGCACTAGGCCGAACTGTCTCAATACCCATATAAACGGGACACACTCCCACATATCAGGCCTGCGGCCCCTAACCACCCTGCTGTGTCTCAACCCCACCAGGTGAGCATCCTGATCAGCCCATGTCAAGTAAACCTGATATGGTCTCCAGATGACCTACTCTGGTGTCAACATCCTGAAGCGCTTGGCATACCAATCTGTGGATCTCCCTGTATCTCCTGGGGCCATGTCAGCCCGCCATCACTGGAATCCATAATCTATGGCCCCCAGTGCTGCTAGTATCCATGGAAGCCCGGATGGCCTGATCGACAAAACTGACATCAATTCCTATCCGCCTACCAGTCGTGTACATCCATAGCTCATAATATATCTGTTCTATCAAGGCAACGGTAAAAGTAAACACCTATTTGAACTATAGGATGTCACACACATAGTCTAGTAATAACAAGGGAAATCTCCCACCTCCTGAATATGGTAGAGCAAAGTAGGAGATTGCCATCTGAATAAGAACTATCCGTTTACTCCTAACATTATCCTATCTATACTGTGAGGCTATCCTCACTGCCCCAGACACTATCTCTGAATCCACTACCCTGTCTCCATACAATCGTCCTAGGGCCCTTTGCTGCTACTCTCGTGAAGTAATCTCAATCGGGTCCCCGGTGATCGGCAGCCTCAAAATCCTGTATATATCCTTGTGGGTGATAGTCATCTCACCTGTCCTGAGCCAAAAAGTGCAAGTCCGGCTATCCCATCGTTGCACTAGTTCTCACATCACCTCTACATCCCGAGGTACTCATCTATAGTATCGAAATCCCCCGAGCCCGGCTAGATCTAGGTGGCGCCAATCTACGTTAGTCACATCAAGGAGAATTGTCTCTAGAATCTCAGGAATAGCATCCCACATATGAAAAACCTCTTGTGCCTACATCACACAACATCAAGAGCAATGTTAGCTTCCTATTTATCCAAATCCGAAGATCCAAAACACATTTAATCACCTTATCAGTTCATCCGGTCCAATCGGCGTCAATTTATTTTTAGTCGGTGTCGATCTAATATAGTCGACGTCAATTGAAGTGAATTGGCGTTGATCTAATCTAATCGGCATTGATTTTTTAGATCGACGCTGATTGGGAGGCAGCGTGTCAGAAACACTCTGGCCTCCCACTTACTCCATTTTTTTCAAAAAAATGATAATGATAGTAAAAACATTATTATGACAAGTTCAGATAGATTTACTTACCCCCGATTGTGTCCTCTTCCGCTTCTAACTGCTCCCAGAGGCTTTCATGGTGCTCAAAACCAGTTTTTGACTCTCTCTAAATCAATCGTCAAGGTGAAAATAAATCGTTCACGTTTTCCGTTCACATATCTATATGTGCTTGGAATGGTCGGCGCCGATTTGTACGGTCGATGCCAATTTTCATGCTCGATGTTGATTTGTTTGATCAATGCCAATTTGGGTCCATTCTTGCCAATGGGTTGTAATTTGGCTTCTCCACGTCACCTTCTTCCCTCTCCTGATCTTCTTGCTATAGTGTTGATGTTTGGATTATTTATCTGGTCATTATTATGCCCTGAGTGTTGCCTTTTGGCACATACTTTCAATATTATCGTCCATTTCGAGCCTGCTCCTTATCCATGGGGCACTCACTTTTTTTTGGCACCTTAGAGTTCACGGGTTTGTAGGCACTAACATTGTCTGCTTTGCAGACCGTCTGGTTGTCCCTACCAATGTGTCTCTTTTCAGGTGCTGACTATTTTTCAGCCCTCCTTACACTCATGGGTCTGTGGGTACTAACGTCATCTCATTCAAAGACCGTCTAGTCTGCCCTACCAATGTGAGTTCCTTAGGTAGCTGATTTTTTTTATCTATTTTTGTGTGTTATTAATGATCAAATCTACTCCAGGCATCTAGCTGGGGCATCCTGTGTTTTCATCTACCTTTGTCAAACTTGGGATCGTTTGTTCTTTCGTAACCCATCCCATCCCTAGTTTGAGGGGGATCACATCATCACTTTTTCTTTCTTTCTTCCACCTCCTTGTTTTTGTCTTGCAACTTTGCTTATCGCAAGTTACTCAACAAAAAGGGGCAAAATGTACACACCTAAAATTGGTTACCCAATTTAGTGTCCCCCACTTTCGTTTAACTTCTCGGGTAACCTGGGACACATTCATATCACCACTAGCCCTTAGGGTATTACTCAACATTGACTTTAAGAACATCTATCCTAAGTTTAATTCACCCCATTATGTTTTACCCCTAAGTAATTAAATATTAACTATTTAATTACATCTTTTTACATATATCCTAACCACTTATCTACCCCATATCAATTTCTAACCTCCCATACCTATTCTATCCATATATACCCCCTATTTCTCCTCCTCCCAAACCAAGTAGCGGGATATTTCTTGTATTTGAGGTGGAGGGATCACTCTCATCTTTCCATAAATCACTCCTTTTAACCATTTCAGGAGTCTTTTCCCTGATCAGCGCTGACCGATACTCGGTCGATGCCAATTTTTTGGAACGGCACCGATTTCATCTCGGTCAGCTCCAATTATAAATAGAAGCCCAGAACTTAGTTCTGCTTAGAGAGTGAGACAGAGAGAGAGAGAGATAGAAAAAATGAAAGAGTTTTGAGCATTAAGTCTGAGCATTGTCTATCAAGTGAGAGCGAATCCTATCCAAACCAATCCCTGAGAGGAGTATCGTTACTCTACTCCTACCACATTGACATCGTGAGTCTCAAACGATCTCTTGGTGACTCTGTTCCTGCATCTAGCATAGGTGGAGCCTTGTCAGTATCCCTACGGATCTTGTAGATCTAGTGGAGATTGACGATCTAGCTTCCACTATCTGTTCCTCAATCCTCCTGTAAATTTTCCTCAAGTCGACGAAGACTGTACCCAGTCGATGTTGATTCTCTCTAGTCAACGCTGACCTATCTCAGTCGACGCTGATTCTTCTCAGTTGACATCGATTTTCCCAATCGGTGCCGATCTACCTGCAGATAGGTAAAAGAAATCAGGGAACACAAATCCAACATTATTTTCACACTTTCCTATTTTTTATTGGTTTCTGTCTGCTATTTACTTTTCTGTCTGTCATTTTTAATCAATATATAGACATTTACTTACATATTTTATCATGTATGCTTCTTTCCTTAATTGAAAACGTGGACTGACATCCGCCAAGGGAGCTTATCACTTCCCGAACCTACTTTTCGGGCAGTCCACCTAAATATCTTTTAACGTGGTCTTTTTCTATCAAGCATCTATGTCTCGCAGGTTTCTTAGATCTACTTTACAGGATCGCTCGTGTATGCCTGTCATGTCTACATCGGCTTTCTTTTCCATCTACATCCTCAGATCTTGTCTTTCAGGTATCGATTTCATTTTAGTTTTTCAGGGTTTTTGTGTTTAGTTTGGTACATTAACTTGCATAGGTAACAAGCGTGAAATTCTTGATCTACAGGTGGGTTCAGTGGACCACTACCACGTGCATATACTATGCTTTGAATATATCCCAGAGCTCCATTTACAAGACCTACTTCTATCCAAAGATTGGATGTTAGCATAACCCTTGCATCATTAGAAATTAATAATTCTTAATCAAGTTCATCATTCAAACCTCCTGCCAGTGTATTAGCAGTACTTGTTCTATTTGTAATGCTATGTGCGACAAGCCTTTTCAATAAATGAATTTTTTTGTTGTTATGGTTATTCATGTTAATCTTTGTCACCATCAGGTGATTATTATTATAGAATTATTTGTTGCTATTTTTGTCTAATGCAGAACTTGTTCTACTCATTAACAACATCCAATCATTTAGTGTCGGATTCGCATCTCTGAGATTTTCCAGAAGTTGTCGAAATTTTTTTTGGTCTTCATCTTCTCCTTGCCTAAATACCTTATCCAATGTAACAATTATTTTAAATGCTTCCCATAACAACTTTGCACATCTATTACCATCATATGGTAGTTTATCAGTAACAAGAGGAAGTGACCCCAAATCTCCTACCAAAACCATAGAAACACCACCAAAACACATGTCTTCTCTTTTAAGGAATGCTTGACGAAGTCGGGAGTCCACGTTTTCTAGCAAAATTTTTCTGATGAAGCTCATTTCATCAATCAATACATATTTTATGTGGCAGATCTCTTGTTGGAATATTGCAAGTCTCGATCCTTCCAATTCTACAAAATTTGTAACAGGGATTCGAAGTTGTGAATGGATCGTCGAGGTGCCAATATTAAAATCAACAACTCCTGTTGGTACAAGAAATAGAAGAGGAGAATGATGGAAGGAGAACAAATAATTATTATTCAATGTGTGTTACAAATAAAAGAGCAAGCCAAATATATAGGTTGTGTGAGGAAGGAGGAAAGTTACAGGAGGAAGGAGGACAGTTATAACTGTCCATTAACAACAACATATTAAACTAATGCTAACATTCCCCCCTTAATACATTGTTTCTACATATGTACCCCCTAAACAAATCAAACTTCACCTTGCCGAGAGGCTTGGTGAGAATATCTGCAACCTGAAAATTAGTAGGGTAGTATTGGAGTTGAATTTGATGGTTCAAGACCTGTTCACAAATATAGTGACATTCAACCTCAATATGCTTTGTTCGTTCATGAAAAATAAGATTCTTCACAAGCTTCAACACACCTTGATTGTCACAGTGAATGATGGGAGGTTTCTCTTCAGGAATCCCTATATCTGCAAGAATGCGATGTAACCAAATTGCTTCACACACAGCTCCTCATACGACGCATTATTCAACCTCAGTGGATGAGAGAGCAACAACAATTTGCTTCTTGCTAATCCACGAGATAGGTCCATATCAGAGATGAAAAACATATCCTAAAGTGGATTTCTCGTCATCAACGGATCCTGCATAGTCTGAGTCTGTATATCCTTGTAAGAAGAACTGAGTGTTCTTCTGATACATAGGCCAAAGTCAACTGTACCTTAGACATATCTCAAGACATGCTTTGCAGCTATCCAATGACATTTATTTAGCTCCTGCATAAATCTGGCGAGATAGCTCACTACAAAGAAAAGCTCTGGCCTTGTATAAGTCAAGTAAATGAGACTCCTCACAAGCGGACTGTAGTGAGTGCCATCTACCTGCGGTGAATCCTAGAATCTAGATAATTGCAAACCTTTTTCCATAGGTGTGGACATTGGTTTACAATTTGACATTCCATACTTCTCCAGGAGAGTCTTGGCATATTTCATCTGGGAGACAAAGATATGATTCTTCTACTGCCATATCTCTAAGCCAAGACAGTAGTGAAGTAGCCCCAAATCGGTCATGTCGAAGGATTTCTTCAATCATTCTTTACATCATCCACAAGATTGTCAAAACTTCCTGTGATCACAAGATCATCTACGTACAAAACTAGAATAACAATCTATGTTCCTACCTTCTTGATATACAAATTTGTATCTGAGGGGCTATGAGTGAATCCATGCTGCAATAGGTGATCATCAATTTTTATATGCCATGCCCTAGGTGCTTGTTTGAGTCCATAAAGTGAATTTATCAGATGACATACCTTGTGTGGTTGATGTTTGTCTACAAACCCTTTAGGTTGGGCCATGTATACTTCTTCTTTGAGATCACCATTCAAAAAAGCACTCTTGACATTCATCTGCTAAAGTTTCCATCCATTTTGTGCTGCCAGTACATAGACAACTCTGACGGTTTTGATCTTTGCAGTAGGTGCAAAGGTCTCATCATAGTCAATTCCTTCTTACTGAGCATAACCCTTTGCAACAAGTCGTGCTTTGTGTTTGTCGATTGAACCATCTTCCTTATATTTGTTTTGAAAATCCATATGTAACCAATGGATTTCTTACCTGGAGGTAGATCGATAAGTTCCCACATCTGATTTTGAAGTAGGGAATCATATTCAGCATTCATAGCCTGTTTCCACTGTGGTTGGTCTAATGCCTCATGAATAGTGTCAGGTTCGGTGCTATTAACAACTGAACTCATGAGTGCAAAATTTACCTCATGTCTAGCTTGACTTCGTGTTTTGATTCCTAAAGAAGTACCTGGAAGTGAGTTCAGGTGTGCATCCCTAATAGTATTCTGGACCCATTTCAGACGTTGGTGCTACTATTTTTGATGTGAAGATGTGTTTTCCAGTGTTCCTAGATCAATGAATAAGTCTCCACTCAGCTCTTCTTCTCTTTGAGAAGAATCATCTTGCCCATCATTTAGATGTGTGAGTAATCTATGTGATGAGGTTGGTACTGGATCTCCATTGTGTGGTAAGGAGTCAAAGGATGACTCATCACACACCACATCTCGACTCTCGTAGATTTTCTTCGTCTCAGGATCCATGAGATGATATGCCTTTGAGGTAGTACTATACCCCAAGAAAAGACATGGTAGTTTCTTTGGATCGATCTTCTTCCTTTTCTTATCTGGAACATGCATATATGCAGTACAACCAAAAACTCTCAAATGAAAGATAGAAGGTTTACAACCAGTCCATACCTCTTCTGGTGTCCTGTTCTACAATATCTTCATGAGTTTCCGATTCAGTAGATACACTGCTGTCTGGACTGCTTCTACCCAAAACTAATCCTCCAACTTGGCAGTGGAGAGCATACAACGAGCCATCTCCATGACAGTCCTATTGTGTCGCTCAAAAATCCCATTCTGTTGGGGAGTGTAGGGTGTATTCAGATGTTATTGAATGCCATGCTGCTTCAGGTATGCTAAGAACTTCTTCGATAAAAATTCCCCTCCTCGATCTGAGTGGAGGAGAAGGAGAGGCTTCCCAGACTGCCTGGTGGCTTGCTGGTAAAAGGTTTGGAAATTGGCAAATGCCTCACTCTTCTTCCAGAGAAAATATACCCACATTTTCTGTGAGTAATCATCAATGATGAGCTAGAAGTATTCAAAAACTTGGAAGCTAGCTGGCAGGGGTCAGCACAAATCGGTGTGTACAACCTGAAGATGCTCCATAGAATGATAAGAGCTCTGTTTGAATGAACCTCTATGTTGTTTTCCCGCAAGAAATCCCGAGCAAATAGGTAAGGAATGGGAGAGTGGAGGAAGCCCTCTCACCATTTCCTTGACACTGAGCTAATACAGAGCCCCGGCATAAAGATGACCATATCAAAATTGCCATAGTGAAGTGGACTCCGCCGTTGAAGCAGAGAGAGCAATGTTAGATGAAGTGATTGCATCTAGTGCAAATAGACAACCCTTCATAAATGCTCAAGCAATAACTGAGTCTCCCTAGGAAATGATGCAGGACTTGACCCCTTTCTCAACAAAGAATTCAACCTACATTCGATGATTAAGAAGCTGACTCACAGACAAGAGATTTCACCTTTATGAGTGTGCATATTCATGTCCCAAGAGGAATGATGACATCACCAATCCCCGCTGCAATATACTCCCGATTTTCTATGAAGGTAATCTGATCTCCAGTGGGCTGGTCACTCAGGGTATGGAACAAATTCTTATTGCCAGTCATGTGTTTTTTGGCACTCGAATCAATCAACCAGACACTTTCTATCGGCCACAAAGTCTGTGAGACTAGGACAATGTCCAGATGAGTTGTGTCTGGAACCTCTTCATCGGAGGAGGCATCATGTTGAAAAACAATATGACCCTTCTACCTCTGATTATGAGCATGCCATTGGGATTTCTTGGAATATCCTTGACCAGAAGTTCTCTCTTTGCTAGAGTTGTTATGCTTGCGACCATTGTAATAACAGTTCGCAGTCATGTGCATGTTCGTGGAGCAAATGTGGCACCATCGATTCATCTTGTTTTTTAGCTACTTCTGGGGTGGCCGCTGTGGTGGAAACTAAGAAGGTTACTGCTGTGGATGCTACTTCTGATTCTGGGGGGCTAAATGCCCTTTCTGAGGCTTGTTGCCATGCTTTTGCCTCATGATGAGAGCCTTGTCTTCGAAGGCTTCTTGAACATTCTGAATGGCTTCTTCCTGTTGGAGATAATTCACTAGTTTGAAAAAACTCACCTCCTGTTGAGTGATGGTTAACGTGGTGATCAATGTCCAAAATCAAGAAGGAAGAGCTTGCAAGGTGAGTGGGACTAGCAACTTGTCGTCCACTGGTTCATCGAGAGCTGAAAGTTCTGCGTGTAATTCGGCCACACACCGCAAGAAGGCTTTGACTGATTCACCTTCATGCATACTCATTGTGTGAAGCTTTTTCTGAAGATGTAGCATCGTTGTCAGATTCTTGGCTTCATAGATGGTACACAACGTGACCCATGCTGTAAAGGAAATGGTTTCTTCCTGAATGTGAGGTTGAACCTCATCAGAAAGGCTCAGAGTGATAAACATTAATGCTTTTGCATCAGCCTTTTCATACTTAGCCAATAGATTAGCATCTTTGGGAGGGGCATCCGTGCTAGAAATGAGCCCCCACAGGTCTTCAAATTGAAGAATCGTTCACATCTTGATTTTTCATGTGGCGAAATTTGGCCCTTTTAACAACTAGGCATCCGACAAAAAAATGTGAGGTGCAGACATTTCCAAAAAAAACTCAAAATTGTATTTTGTTTATTGATTGATTGTTCAAAAATGGTTACAAATGCTTACTGAAGGAACCTATCATGAAGATGGGCTCTATAAGATCATGCAGTGAGATGCAGATGCTCCAATGGGTGTTCTACTTCATGTTTATCATCTGCATCATAGCCGCGCTCCAATTCTTCACAGATTCAGCGCGCTTCACAACAAACGTCAAACCAGAAATAGTCGAACAATCCTTGACGCACCAAGTCATCAAATAAGATGTTGCCAGTATTCAATAATTCATTGAGCAAGGCAAAATAGATGCCAGTGGTGTTCTTGGGCTCTCAGAGGTGACCCAACATAAGGGTTGCTCGTAACACTCTCAGCATCAAAAATGTGTGACATGTATGTTGCGAGGTAATCTGGATTAACATTTTTTTATGAAGGGATTCTACCCTTGTCTCTGCCATGATATTTGCAAAATTCCCTCTGCCCTGGATCTCCACGATCCTGCCTTTGCTACTCATGTTTTACTGTTCACTAACCATGTTTTTTTTTGTTGCAAGATTTCCCTTTGAGTTTCTTGCTGGCCCACGTTTTTCTCTCCAGACCACGTTTTTGTGATTCTTCCCACAATAGGTGTCAATGATTCCTATTTTTTCTCGAAATGTAAGTTTGTCCTGGATCTCATGTGTATTCCTCCAATGCGCTGGACTTGCAGGAGTTCCACGCAAACTACATATCAGTTTTCAATGCTGGAACAACAGAACAGGTCATCAAACCTCCACACACAGCATAGGACCTTTACGAATTACACGTCAAAAACCACGCTTTAGCCCCTGGCACTCCAATCTTCCACGCAAGTCACTACAAAGTTGGTCAATCACCAATCAAGGTTGGTCGTTGCAATTTCAACGCAGGAAGAGGACAAGACGATAGCTATGATACCAATGATGGAAGGAGAAAAAATTATTATTATTCAATGTGTGTTACAAACAAAAGAACAAGCCAAATATATAGGCTACGTGAGGAAGGAGGAAAGTTAGGGGAGGAAGGAGGATAGTTATAACTTTCCATTAACAACGTATTAAAGTAATGCTAACAGAGAACGTTTAGGGAATGATGCATCAAAAAGTGCCTAACGAATCACACCAATCAAATAGGATTTTCCTGTTCCTGCTGTTCCTTGAACTATCATGAGCAATGGAATGTTATTTCGACGTTGATTATAATGTGTCATTATTATATCAAGTGTTTGTTTTTGTTTAGCACCCAAGGTGTCGTAATTGAAATTTAGGGCTAATTCATCGTCTATAACCAACCCATTTTCTTTCATGTTGCTTATGAATTTTATCGCTTTACTTGTGTATTCTTCATTCCATGGTGCTTGTCTGTCAATATCTCTCCTTCCCAACATATATATTTCCGTCACTTGCAAAATTTGACCACGATGAAGCCTACACATGATTTCCCAATCATGTTCTATTGTATTATGTTTAACATGTTGATTAATTTCATCTTCAAAATTGCTGTTATTTTCAACGTCTTCTACTGCAATCCTTCTTTCGACATGCCATGGATTATAAAAGAACAAATCCCAGTTTGAACTTATTGAATCAAAATCAAGTCCTCTATCTCTCTCTATATCCTGAAACGGCTTGTAAAGAAACAAATCTGACTAACAAAAATGAACCCATTTATGAGATTCCCGCGAAGGGACAGAGGAAAACCTCAGGAGCACTCTCACAATAGCCGCCAAAATCCTGACCTCCCACTTGTTATCCTATTTTCTCCTTGGATTATATGTCCAAGATGTAGCAGCATTAATAAGAGGCACACTTTCCATGGAAAAAGGCCTATTCTTGTACCCGTCAATGAAACTTATTACATGTTCTTCATCGTCATCTCCATCAGTTGTTACTTTTATGAACACCTCGCGGGCAACATTCAAATTGACAAATACTCTATTGCTCTCTACGAAAGGGAGCTCCAACAACATGTGACATGTTTCTTGTGCACCAATGTCTCTCTCAATAATTGTTTCAGTTATAAGTCTCCTGTATGCTGTCACTGTCATTTCATCCAGGTTTTCAATGTTTGCAATCCACGTCAACATTTGATCATAATTTTTCAGAGCTTTTCTCCCCTTTCACTACAAACTTTGTAATGTACTTGACTACGACATGCTTGGAAAGAATAGGTTTCCAATCTACATTTGCTCTCCACAGTTGTAATATGTAGCGATTATGTGTATTTACCATATCATCATTTCCCACAGGTTCAAACTTTTAATCTCCCGCCTCTGAGTCTTGATATAACTTTGATCCGTCGAGATTCAATGGCCAGGGTGCATTATACGTACAAAATGTAATAATCAATTATTATTTATTCCGCATATGTGTTTTTTATTTCAATTTAACTATTCAAATTTTTGAACATCTTACCTACAAACCAATTTCCCCCTTTTCTTACGTAAGCAGGCACCCTCTCTACACATTGTATGTCATTCTACACTATTAAGAATCTCTTCGTAGTCACATTCCATATCGACTTGTGTCAGTTGTCTTGTATTTCGAAGACATGGATGCTGCATAAAACTTTGGTAGGCCTGGAACATAGAACATAAGAATACACAATATATTTTTAGAACATAAAAATTCTATATAAATCTCAAACTCAATGAGAATTGATAAATTATTTGTATGTTTTGCTGGTGCGGGTCCTCCCAAGGATTCAATGCATGGACAATAGAATGGAAGTATTTTTCAGCATTTCCACGTTGAAAATCATCATCGACTTGTGTCAGTTGTCTTGTATTATCTCCCGTCTCTGAGTCTTGATATAACTTTGATCTGTTGAGATTCAATGGCCACAGTGCATTATACCTGCAAAATGTAATAATCAATTATTAGTTCTTCCACATATGTGTTTTTTATTTCAATTTAATTATTCAATTTTTTGAACATCTTACCTACAAACCATTTTCCCCCTTTTCTTACGTAGGTAGACACCCTCTCTACACATTGTATGTCGTTCTACACTCTTGAGAATCTCTTCGTAGTCATGTTCCATATTGACTTGTGTCATTTGTCTTGTATTTCGAAGACATGGATGTTGCATAAAATTTTGGTATACCTGTAACATAGAACATAAGAATGCACAATATATTTTGAGAACGTAAAAATTCTATATAAATCAAAAACTCGATGAGAATCGATAAATTACCTGTATGTTTCATTAGTGCAGGTCCTCCCGAGGATTCCATGCATGGACAATAGAATGTAAGTATTTTTTAGCATTTCCACGTTGAAAACCATCATTCCAATCAAGGTTGTCCATATTCGGCACACCTTCTAACCATATGAATCCATGCACATGTGGCAAACCTCTATGTTGCCATTCATATCTAGACCAATAATCTTTAACTTTCATTCCTTTTTGTAATATCTCCTTATGGAAAAGTGTATGTCGCAGATGCATATAATGTGCCACTATATGTGGATATTCGATGACATTTTTCCTTCGCCAATTTGGAATATTAATAAAAGAAATTAAATTTATCGAAGCATTCAATTAATAGGTGAAATTAAATTTACAATGTAATACCCATTCATTTAACCTTATCATTAATTAATAAAATACAATTGAATCTATTGTGTAATACCCTTTACTTTGAAATACCCATTTCACCCTATCATTAATTAATAAAAATACCATACCCTTTACTGTGTAAACCGAAGAGATCAATTAATAAAAGAAATTAAATTTACGGAAGCAATCAATAAAAGAATTTATTTTTGTTACCATGTAATACCCATTTCACACTATCATTAATTAATAAAAGAAATTAAATTTACCCATTTACCACGATCATTAACATGCGGCGAACCTCTATGTTGCCATTCATATCTAGACCAATAATCTTTAACTTTCATTCCTTTTTGTAATATCTCCTTTCGGAAAAGTGTATGTCGTAGGTGCATATAATGTGCCACTATATGTGGATATTCATTGACATTTGTCCTTCGCCAATTTTGAATATTAATAAAATAAATTAAATTTATCAAAGCAATCAATTAATAGGTGAAATTAAATTTACCATGTAATACCCATTCATTTCACCTTATCATTAATTAATAAAATACAATTGAATTTATTGTGTAATACCCTTTACTTTGAAATACCCATTTCACCCTATCATTAATTAATAAAAATACCATACCCTTTACCGTGTAAACCAAAGAGATCAATTAATAAAAGATATTAAATTTACGGAAGCAATCAATAAAAGAATTTATTTTTATTACCATGTAATACCCATTTCACACTATCATTAATTAATAAAAGAAATTAAATTTACCCATTTACCGCGATCATTAATTAATAAAATAAAATAAATTTATCAAAGCAATCAATTAATAGGTGAAATTAAATTTACCATGTAATACCCATTCATTTCACCTTATCATTAATTAATAAAATACAATTGAATTTACTGTGTAATACCCTTTACTTTGAAATACCCATTTCACCCAATCATTAATTAATAAAATATCACACCCTTTACTGTGTAAACCAAAGAGATCAATTAATAAAAGCAATTAAATTTACCGAAGCAAACAATAAAATAATTTATTTTTATTACCATGTAAAACCCATTTCACACTAGCATTAATTTTTAAAAGTCATTAACCTTCTACATTTTTTTTGCTTTTGAAAGTCATAAGTTCATAATTTTGTGAGTGTCATATGGAAACAATTTCTATTGAAACTCATAGCAAATCTGCAACACCTTGAAGGCAGTTATTAGGGCGGTGTGTTATCCCTTTATTATTATTGTTCTTCTAGGAATTTGAATTATTTTGACTATCAACACACAAATATTATGCACACTTAAGTTATACATTGTAATATAAGTGTCCTATACCTTATTCTTTTAATGGATATATTCTCTAAATATTTGAATTATGTTTTTGGCATATTAATAATATATATATATATATATATATATATATATATATATATATAATATATATATATATATATATATATATATATATATATATATATACTATATATATATATATATATATATATATATATAGACACACACACACACTTGAAAGTTTGATATGTTGTTCAATTATACAATCAATTTATGAAAGTAATTAAATATAGTTATAATTATAGTTAAAGATTTCATGAGTGCACAACTTAACACACAATGGGAGGAAAAGTTAAAAAAAAGGATTGAGATTCTGAGAGACCTTGAAACAAAGGTCAAAAGGTCCCACCAATAAGGTGTCAAGAACTGTAGTGTATGCTACAAGGTGTAGACATTTAATTAAACAAAACACATCGACAAGGGAAGATGGTTTCAAAACCTTAAAAAACACAATAAATAAATGTTATATTCTATATAAACAAAACTCAAATAAATAAATGTTAGATGCTCTTCTAAATTTTTAAATTACACTTTTGGCATAGGAATGTTATTAAAAAGAATACATTGATAAAATTGAAAGTTTGATTGGCCAATAATGTCGTCAATTTACGAAAGCAATTAAATGTTTTTATAGATTTTTTGAATTTAAATTCAAATCTCATGAGTGCACACACAATGAGAGGAAAAGTTGGAAAAAAAGGATTTCGAGTCTAGGGACCTTGAAACAAAGGTCAAAAAGTCCCACCAAGAAGATGACAAGAATTGTAGTGTTTGTTGTAATTGTACTATTGTAGTTTTGAAAAAAAGAACTCGTAAGCTTAAGGAAATATGAGAGGAGAGAAAACCAGGGGAAGTGGTCGTAGGCAAACAAACTAAAGCCACAGGAAAGGGAGGATATGGATTCAAAACCCAAATAAACTCAAGAAACATGTCAAAAGATGCAAAAATACATGGAAATTGTTCCTTTCCATCTTTTAGAAGTATATTGCTATGGTGCATTCTACTATCATAATTATTGATAATATTGTACCAAATTTAGGTGTCTACATAATGCTTTAGTATGATATGTGTATGTGCATACATATCAAAGTAAAATCAATCATATGGATAAAGATAAGTTATGGTCACTTAACCACATATTGTATTCTTATATAGTCTATATAAACATAATAAACACCAGAAAGTAAAAGGAAAGAAATATCACTTGATCTCCATGGTTAAAGACTAGAAAGATTCTAGAACCAACATCCATGCCCCTATACATGGGACATGAAAATATGTATCTTGGCAAGTTCCTAGAAATGACATGAAATTGAATCAATGTCTTGATAAACATGTCCCTTATGGGTGATATATGAACAATGTGAGCACAAATGGGTCGTCTCTTCTGAGAAAAAAATTAAATAATGTAAAGACAACAAAAGGACCCATATAGAAATGGCATAGTGAGTAGAATATCAAAGTTATGTGTGTGGCTATGGCTATGATGTAATCAATATAGCATAAGAAGCTATATGTTCTTATGTAGGCCACATATGTATAGTGTACAACTTTCTCCAAATATATGCACCATATGACATGTAGTAAATATTAAGACACCAAGAATAATAATCTCAAATGAAATAATGTAGAATGAAGTTGAAAAAAGATAAAGGCCAAAGAATTTCAGAAAAGATTAACCAACTAGTGAAATGGAGAAACTAAGGAGGTGGTAAAGAAGAAATGAGAAGGAAAAGTGAATACAAAGGAATCATTTTTTACTACTACTTTTATCATAAAGATGCATGTTTAAAGGAACCCTCATAATTGTGTGATGCAGGGGCATTTAGGTTCACTTGTAGTCTTGTGTCAACCAATTTTTTAAAGAGTTCATCAATAAAGAATTGCACAATCCTGCGCCACCCTGTAAAGTATGTCACGTACAGGAAATGTTGCCATGTAACTTTGTGCAAAACCATAGAAGCTTATCAATGTCTCAAAGTCCTGTCATTGTAGCACAAAGCTAAACTATTCCAAAAGTATTTAATGATGCTGAACAAAAATACAAAGTCTCATCCTAAATAGCGAAAGTGCTATGCTGAATCATTCTTGCGCACATAAGTCATGAAAATCTTGCATGATGTTGTGAATCCTTTTATGTTGTCACATGACTTGCAAGACCACTTGCTTATTCCACAATGATGAAATATTGCATCTGGAATATTATCTTGTCAACAACAATATAATTAGTGCCTTGATTTGTTTTCATAATCCGAGGAAGAATTGAGCAACTTGGTAAAGATTACTCCAACATAGATGATTTCATGGAAATCTACCTGCAAACTGGTTGAAATCAATGGTGAATTAGGGCATCTTGATGAATATTTGCAAGAGTATCTTTACTTAAAAATATATATATTTTTTCTCTTATATGATTTATGAAAAATTATTTAAATAAAAGGGGACATGAGCATGTAAAGCATCTATCTCAGACAGTCTAGAGATTAGTTGTCAAACTGAGCCAAGTTTTTTTTGTAGAAGCTTAACGAAGTTTGAAAGCTCATCTGGGATAGGTTTGGAATTTTTATATAATTATTGTAGTCTTAGTAAAGGTCTATAAAGGGTGTGGAATGCCATTGTGTGAAAATTTGTAATCTTCCCTCATATTAACAAAATAAGCTTGTGTTGTTTCTTGTTAAAGTTGTGTTTCATATGTTTCTTCAATGATATTTGACTTTAAATTGTGGGTTTCTTTTTCAAAGGCATCCCCTTCATTGAGACCCCTATCTCTAAATTGTCATTTTGGTTTCAGATCATGGTGCAATCTTTATGATGTTGTGTAATAACATTAGTTTGGTGAGTGATCCTTACTTTTTCCAATTTCTATATGTGTATGTGGGAAGAATGTAGTTGTAGGCATCTTCTAACATTTAGGTTGTTGGGTAGAAGGTATATGATCCAATATTTTGGGTTAGTGTGAGTTGTGGGGAAGACAGTGATGACATATAGAGTAGAGCTTCATATAACAGAAATTAGAATAGGTAGAGCGCCAAGACATACATACTTGGTAGAGATGATGAGAGGAATGTGATCCCACTGAGAGGTTATGAAAATCATGTAACATAGATGAGTGGTGGTAGATGATGTTTCAAGTGATGATGAACATGCAAAAAGAAAACTTGAGGACTAAGATGATAAAGTACAACATGTTGATGCACACGAGGGTCGATTCTTGTACGTGATCACAATAATTGGCAGTAAGCCAGAGGTGGTTATTTCAATTTATTATGGAAGATAAGATATTAAATAAATCATTGAATAGATCACATATATGGAGAAATATTGAGTGTGAATGAAAAAAATATCCCTGAAATATAATATTTTTTTGTACTAATTTGAATATGTATGTAAATTTATGCTAGGAAAATGAGAAGACTTGAAGAGTATGTAGAGATAAGGATAAGATCAAGGGTTGGGATATATAGGTGATACAGTTGATGGCGATTTTCATTCCTATAGATTAGTGGTCATATTTATTCAAGTAGTTACAAATTTTGCATTGCAAGAAACTAAGTGAGAATAAATACATGAAAGAGTACTATATGCTCACTATTAGAGTAGATCATGTTGAAGACGATGTAGAAAAAATAAGAAGGTATGTTAATGGATTACACATTCCCATTCAAGATGATTTTAACATGATTAGATTGAGATTTGCGGGGGAAGCCTATTAATTTGTGATGAAGAAGAGAAGTTATCATGCAAACAACAAGGCAGTGTGGGATGGAAATAAAACTTCTGAGACATAATTAGAGGTGAGCTCCTATTGGGTAATAGAGAAAGAAGACTTTATCGAATGACTTAATACACAAGCACCACAATTTATACAAGGAGAAATGATTGAGTAGGAGGAAAACATCACATAGATGGATGCCACAAAGGCATAACCAACATGGTCATTTAAACAATGTACTAGTTTATTAGTTATGCTAATATTCCCCCCTAATATATTGTTTTTACAAATGTACCCCCGAAACAGTTCAAATTTCACCTTGCTAAGAGACTTGGTGAGTATATCTACTATCTGAGAATTTTTTGGGCAGTACTGGAGCTGGATGTGGTGGTTCAAGACTTGTTCTCAAGTGTAGTGACATTCGACACCAACGTGCTTTGTTATCTCATGGAAAACTAGATTTTTCATAATCTTCAACACACCCTGATTGTCATAATGAATGATGAGTGGATTTTCTTTAGGAATGCCCATATCAACCAAAATGCGACGTAACCAAATAAATTCACACACATATCCTCGTGCGGCACAATACTCTACCTTAGTGGAAGAGAGAACAACAACATTTTGCTTCTTGCTACTCCACGAGAAAGGTCTGGACTTGAGATGAAAAATATAACATGTATTGTATTTCCTGTCATGAACAGATCCAACATAATTTGAATTTGTATATCCCTACAAGAAGAACTGATATTTCTTCTAATACTCCACACCATAGTCAATTTTAACTTAAAAACATCTCAACACATGCTTCACTGCTACCCAATGACATTTTTTTGGCTCCTGCATTAATATGGAAAGATAGCTCACAACAAAGCAAATGTATGGTCTTATATAAGTCAAGTAAATGAAACTCCCAACAATTTGTTTATAGTGAGTACCATCAACTTGAGGCGAATCCTGGAAATCTATAAAGTTGCAAACCTTTTTCCATTGGAGTGGACATAGGTTTACAATCTGACATGCCATAATTTTCCAGGAGTGTCTTAGCGTATTTCATATGAGAAATAAAAATATGATGCTTTTTTTTTTCATATCTCCAAGCCAAGACAATAATGAAGTAGCCCCAAATTCGTCATGTCAAAGGATTTCTTCAAATCATTCTTAACATCTTTAGTAAAGAAAAATTCATCATATTTATTAAAGTGAGAATAAAAAAAATCTACCTTATCATCTTATCATTAATTTATTTAACTAAAACAACAAGATCCTATAGTTTTTGTAAGTGATGCATGTGTCTTTTTAGAACTATCTAGTCAGTGTTTCCCGAGTTCTCAAATTTCATGGTTTATACTTCTTCGATTCACTATATTGCTACGAGGAACCTACACATACTGAACCCTTTGTATTTCCGATATATGTTTTTATAAAATTGTATTTCCCACAATTTCCTTATGCTTCAATGTCTTACTAAAAAAAAATACTTATCTTAGTTATGCATGCATGGTAATGGTATTTTTCGGGATCTCAATGTCAAATTTACTAAGGAAAATTTCCATACAACCTCATTAAGAAAAAGAAGACTCTGTCATCCTTTGGTAGTTACTATCAATATTTCATTACTTTATTTTGCTAAAACACCCAAAATCTAAAAGACACAAAAACAAAACCATTTCATTCTTCATAATAAAACATTACCAAGCATTTCATGCATTCCCTCCTATAGATATTCATAGTATGAGTTTCCATGATCCCTCCTACAGACCTTCTGATCTATATGAAACATATCTTCTACATCATAAGTATCCCCTCAAAAGTTCCACCTTTGTTTCCTAATGAATTCATTCTTTCATAATATTAGGATATGCACTTTCATAAGACATGTACAATATATAGTTAATTCATTCTTCACTAAGGCATTGAAAACCCTTACCTCAATCTACTGAGTGTGGGATAACAACCCTCCCATCTTTCATCAAATAAGAATGAAATGCTTACAAAATTACTCTTCTTTTTTAACACTTTTATTTATAGATTAGATCAGTTTTTATTTCATCCACAGAGGCAGAATATCATGCTGCATGAGGAGCTGTGTGTAAAGTGATATGGTTATGTCACATTTTTTATGACATGGGGATTCCTGAAAAACATTCATCTATTCTCTATTACGACAATCAGAGTGTGTTGAAGCTCATGCAAAATCCTATTTTTCATGAATGAACAAAGCATATTGAGATTGATCTTCATTTCATTCGAGAGCACGTCTTGAACCATCACATTCAGCTATAGTACTATCCTTTACAAGCACAAGTAGTTGATATTCTCACCAAATCTCTTGGAAAAGTGAAATTTGAACTTTTCAGGGGTTACATTTGTAAGAATAATTTAATAAGCGGGGAATGTTGGCATAGATTACATAGCCAATAATTATATATTATTATCTATGTAATCTATGCCAACATTCCTCCCCCTTATTACATTATTCTTGCAAATGTAACCCCTGAAAAATAAATGTAAAATAAATATTATTTTATTTTATTACAATGTCTGCTCTGAAGTTGCTTCTTTCCGATGCTCAATTACTTAAAGGGCCAAATTATGCGGCCTGGAAAACAAAGATGCAAACTATCCTTCATTTTGAAGGATTATGGGTCATTGTCATAGGGTTAGTGACAATTCTCACTGCCCCTGATGAACTCATAAAATATTATATGGCTAGTGCCAAGACATTGATGTTGATCATGTTGAGTATCACCAATTATGTGTAACTGCATGAAGCATGGGATAAAATATCAACCATCTTTGAGGTGAAGAATCAGACTAAGATACTCAATCCTTAGTCAAAACTGCACACCTCATCTATGAGGTCAGATGAGAAAGTTGAGTAGTTCTTACGTAGGGTGGTTGAGCTATGAATGGAGTTACTAGCACTCGGTGAAAAGGTAGAAGACAAGATTTTGGTTCCGATCACCTTAAGGGAACTCCCTTCTCAGTTCCGAGTGTTAGTTATGACGCTGAATGATTCCAAACAGAAAGTGACGTTTGAATAACTCGTGAACTTGTTGCAGTAGGAGGAGGCCATGAATTCAGTCCAAGATGAGGTGTAATGTAATTACTTATATAAATCTGATTATCAACAGCAATATAATACCAATGACACAATATTTCAGATAAATGATCTCAATGTGCAAGAAGAATAACTTATCCACTTCGAGGGGGTGACCTCCAAACCAAAAAATAAGACTCAAATGTTGAATATGATGATGAACTACTAGCTACTAACCCCTATATATACTATTCTTATGCTATGGCCAACACCAAGGCCGACCCACTAATGAAAATATAACATATATGAAAGAGATACATAATGATAAGAAGTTATGATAGCCACAATTCAGCTATATACATCCAATATAAGATATATGATTAAGGGTGTAGCATGCCCCCTCCCCTTTAAAGAAACATTGTCCCCCAACTGTTGAGAAGCTCTGTGTGCTGCTGCAGGAAATGTCATGGATCTTCCCTATGTTGCATCTTTATTGTCCATATTCTTCCACTTGATTAGGTACTCAGTAATAACCCTGTGTCCTCAATCTTTTAGTGCATGTTTGAAGGATGCATTCAAGTTCCAAGATGACTTCTCCCCTCCTCATCGAGCTCAGGTAACACTAGTTTGGGTTGATACTCTGTCTGTCTAATTACTTTCTTCTAGGCCAAGAAACATGAAAGACTGGATGTATTTTGAGTTGATTGTGGAAGTTCTAATTTGTATGCTACAGTACCAATCTTCTTGCAATACTTGATAAAGGACCATAATACTTCGGTGAAATCTTTGTTATCATTTTTTTGTTGTTTCAAAGACATTTGCTTATATGGTTGTAACCGCACAAAAACCCAATCCCCAACTTCAAAATGTCCTTTCTACTGCGATGTTGATCAGCATGTTGCTTCATGCGGTTTTGTGCCATGACCAAGTTCTCCTTGAGACTAGAGAGGACCTCTTGTTGACACTGAATGTGTTCTTCTACTACTCTAACCCGTGGTTGTCCTCTCAATGATGATGTAATGGATGGTGGATGGTACCCATAGAGTGCCAAAAAAGGAGACATTTTAGATGAAGTATGGAAGGAAGTGGTATACCACCATTCTGCAAGTGGCAACCATTGGAACCCATCTTGCTTGTTTATCTGACGTAAAGCAACAGAGATATCCTCTCCAAGACACTTATTTACAACTTCTGTTTGCCCATCAGACTAGGGGATGATAAGAAGAGCTACGAGCTAACTGAGTACCAAAACATGAGAATAAATCAGTTTAAAAATTACTAGTAAATATAGGGTCTCGATCACTTACTATAATCTTCGGTCTCCCATGAAGCTTCTGAATTGTATCCTAAAAGGTCGTTACTACTGCACTCGCAACAAATGGGTGTGCCAAGGCACAAAAATGAGCATATTTGGTGAGTCTATCCACCACAACCATGATGACATTTTTTCCTTCTAGATTTAGGCAATCCTATGATAAAGTCCATGGAAACCTCTTCCCACCGCTGGCTAGGAATAGATAGAGGGTTGTAGAAGACCCCGGGGACTCGAACTGTTTTACCCTTATTTTGCTGACAAACCATGCATTCTGCCACAAATATTTTGGACATCCCCTTTAAGACCTTCCTATAAAGAAATCTTGCTTGACTCGATGATAAGTATTCAAGAATCTGAGAGTGCCCCCCTATTGGAGAAGCAGTGAAGCTTAGATAGAATCCTATTTTTAAGGAGTGGAGTTCTTACATAGGTATAATCTATCTTTATACCATAATAGCATCTCCCTTTCAATACAAATTTTTCTAGACATGATTGGATCATGTCTGGAGATGATGAATGAGGTTTTGTTTGGTTGGGTCATTTCTCCATTCGGACCTTGCAATCATCTATCCAATCTTCTTGCAATACAGAATATGGCACATAACAAGGCCTGCAGTTGATTCATCCTTTCCACGATAGAGCATCCACAACTACATTCTCCTTCCCTTTCAATTATAGATAATGTCAAAATCATACCCCAACATCTTGGAGACCCATTTTTGTTGTTCTTCTATATGATAAACAATTGCTCCAAGAAGTATTTTAGACTATCATGACCTGTCTTCACTTTGAAAGTGTCTTCCTATGAGATATGGTCTCCATTACTTTACTGACATGAAGTATTGGATAGACATTTCCTTCTCATAAAATCGGCTTGGAAAGATTCTTACCTTTGAATTGATGGCTCAAAAAGGCAGTAGGATGGCCCTTGTTGCATGAGAACTGCCCCCATACATACCCCTTGATGCATCACATTTAACAATGAATGTTTTTGAAAAATTTGGAGTAGCCAAGAACTGGAGTGGTGCACATGGCCTCCTTTAACTTGCTCAAATGCTTTGGTTGCATCCTCATTCCAATGGAAGGAGTCCTTCTTTAATAAAGTTGTGAGAGGTGCAGCTGATGCTTCCATAATGCCTTACGAATCTTCGGTATTAACCTGTAAGCCCCAAAAATCCTCAGTAGATTCTTCAGGGTGTTTGGAACCTTCCACTCCATCATGGCCTTGATCTTATTAGGAACCACTTTAACCCCTTCTTGAGAGACAATGTGACCTAAATATTTAACCTCCTTGAGTCCAAAAGAACACTTAGAGGGCTTTGCATAAAGTTGATGTTTGCTCAAGAGTTTCCAAAACCTTATTCACATGATGCAAATGTTCCTCCCATGTTTTGCTATAAATTAATATATCATCAAAGAAGCACTAAGACAAACTTTTTGCAGGAATGACTTAAAAATAGAATTCATCAAACTTTGAAATGTAGAAGGTGCATTTGTGAGTCCAAAAGGCATTACCAGGAATTCATAATGGCCTTCATGTGTCCTGAAAGGTAGTTTATATGAACATCTTCATCCTTGATTCTGATTTGGTGGTATCCAGAATGAAGATCAAGCTTTGTAAAATAAACAGCACCATGCAACTCATCAAGAAAATCATCAATTACAGGAATAGGAAAGTTATCTTTGATCGTGTACTTATTAAGTTCCCTATAATCTAGGACACATGTGCCACATTGTCATCTTTCTTTCCATACCATCACTACTGGAGAAGAATAAGCACTCTGACTATGATGGATGATTCCTGCTTCCAACATCTCTTGTACAATCTTTTCGATTTCACTCTTTTGCATACATATGGGTACCTATAAGGTCTGATGTTAGGTGGTTGACTTCTTGGTAATAATTGAATAACATGATCATGATCTCTCTTTCAGAGGCGAAACCCTTTGGTATATTTTCTAAATACAACAGAGTGCTGCATCCATACACTGCTTGCATATCTGATGGGTATAAATGTCCTTAGATTGATGAGCCTCCAATGAAAAGAGTTGTGCCACAAATCCCTTCTGCACCCTTTTTTAGCAATTTTGTGCAGTCTGATGAGAACTTACTATTTGTGGAGACTTTGTTGTTAAGTCCTCTTAGTGTCAAAAGTCCTCTCCTTCAAAGTGAAATTGCATGAACAAGTCTTGGAAGTTCATCTCAATGGTTCCCAAAGTGGTAAGCCATTGAACCCCTAAAACAATGTCTGCTCCTCCCATAGAAATGGCATACATATTGACTATTTAGTATGTAATCTCCCATGGAAAGCTTAATAGTTATGGCATTTTCCAAAACAAGTAACAATACCTTACCATCAGTCAATCATTACTTGACATTTATGGAGCTGGATAAATGAAGCAGTTTAAGACGCATTGCTAACTTATGATTGATGAAAGTTGTGAGTACTTCCTAAATCAATCAACACTGCTGACCCTCTATTTTTTAGGAATCCAACCACCTTTGAGGGTTTGGGGGGTGCTAATACCGTGAAATTGCATGGCATGAGATTGTTGGTTAGAGGATCTCCTGACTCCTCCTGGCTCAACCAAGACCTCTGACTCTGAATCTTCATCCTTCTCTTCATCTTCACTAGGTCCCATCAATGTAGAACAACTTCTTTTCAACACATTTATGTCCTGGTCCTAAATATTACTGTCACAGTTAAAACCAAAAACCTTTTTCTCTTTTTTCTTCAAATCTGTTGAGGTGTCAATCTAACTAGTCGAGGGATTGACAGTGGCCAAGGGTGTTGCGATCTTTGGTATAAGTGAAAGTGTTGTCTTCCTACTTGAAACAAATTTCTCCTCTGCCCTTCTTGCCATAATCATCGAATCTAGAAACCTTATGAAGATTAAACATACACACCTCAGTGCTCAATGTGATCCTTAAGACCCCCAAGAAATAGGTCATTCAAATTCTCTTTTGTAATATTTTCCACCCGCAAGAGAAAGGTTTTGGAAGTGATGAATGTAATCCTTAATAGATCTGTGTCCTATCTGTCAAAGCTTTGCTAATTTACTGAAGTAATTCATCTAACACACTAGAACTGTAGTGTAATTGTACAGCTCTTCAGTGAACACTATCCATGTAACATTGAGACCACTCTTCTACCTTTGAGCACATAACCATCGATACCAAACGAATTGGTCAGGTTCAAGATACAACGACGCTTTCATGGTCACCTTTTGTCCTGGTGTAATCTAATGTAGTTCAAAAAAATTCTCCATTTGGTTAATCCAATTGAGTGGATCCTTTCCATCAAACTTACACATTTCCACTTTTGGAATCATGTTACGGGTGTTTGTATTTGGATTGGTCATGTTTGTAGATCCACCTCGGCTAGTTTGTCTATTACTTTAACCTAAAGATCCACCCTGGTTAATATGAGTATGATTGAGTTGAGGCTGATTACGAAGGATATGATGACCCATGATATTGTAACTAAATTGGTGAATGAAATACTCTAATATTTGTCCAATATTTTCTACATCTTCTTTGCTGGCCACTCTAACCTCGAGGTTTCGCAACTCTAACTCAAGATAGCTGACCTTATGGTCAGTTGAAGTAAACCCTAACCTTGAGGGATCTTCAGATACCCCTTATGACTCTAAATCCTCAACTATTATCTCATCCTTATTAGGTGTTTGACCTAGAGTGATTGGATTCTTTTTGCTTCTTGTCAAAGGCCCAGCCATGATGTCCCAAAATGGTAAGATTTAAAGATCAAGGTCGAAATTTAGGGTTTGGGATTTCAATAGGAATTCAGCTAAATTTTATAAAACTCAAAGAATGAACTCAAAATAATTTTTAATCTTATTTCTTGAAATGTAAATAAATTTGAAAAATTCCCCAAATTGCACCCTAGGTAGCCAAATTATGAAAAAAAATAAAACCACTATAACTTTTGCAAATCAAGTCAAAAATTCTTAAAATTTTTAGGGAAGCTTACTTGACTTATTTAGCCACATCACAAAAAAATTTGTAGAAAAATTATTTACCTATTTTTAGATATGGACGAACCTTCACAATTAGGGTTTGACGCAGTGCTGGTCGAGTTCAAGCTCTGATACCACTTGTAATGTAATTACTTGTATAAATATGATTATCAGCAGCAATATAACACCAATGAAACAATATTTTATATAAATGATCTCAATGTGCAAGAAGAATAACTTAGCCACTTCGAGGGGGCAACCTCCAAACCAGACAATAAGACTCAAATGTTGAATATGATGATGAACTACTACCTACTAACCCCTATATATACTATTCCTATGCTATGGCCAACACCAAGGCCGACCCACTAATGAAAATACAACATATATGAAAGAGATACATAATGATAAGAAGTTATGATAGCCACAAGTCGGCTATATACATCCAATATAAGATATATGATTAAGGGCGTAGCATGAGGCCTAAGACAAAGCCCTTTTCTCAAAGCCCCATCATGGCCAGAAAAATCAGAAAGGTCCCCTAGAAAAGCAAACACAATCACATCAACATCAATAGCTATAGACACCAAATTTGGGTCACACTCCCCCTCCACCCCACATGTATATTAATTTAATTACTTACAATTAAATTAATGCCCATGCTCACAATATTCATTATTTAATTACCTCAATTGAATTAATTTCCACCTCACCCCACCACAACCTAGACACCTCATCACAGACCAATTCTTAGCATGTTTCCTTTTAGTTAGGATTCAATCTCCACTTACCATAAATAACTAAGACTTAGTCTAACCCTAACATTAAATACCTATTCTTCCTCTAACCACATGCACACTTACTTACACAGAAAAATCCATTTTAGATCCACAACAATGGGAAAAAATGGCCAAAAGATAGCCAAGATCTGCTATTTTGGCAACCTAGGATATCTCTCCTTAACCAATGCTGGTCAACATGAAACCAACTCCGATCAACCTAAATCATCGTCGGTTACCATATATTCACTTTGGTAACCTTGTTTGAGAGGTTGGAATAATTATTTGAGTTTTGGAGAAGAGAGATCTCCATACAACCACGCACTAGAAAACTCTTTCACATCCAGACATCCTGAACTAACACCAAGCACTGATATGAAGAAAAAGAATTCACAGAAACGTGCCGGGAAGCACAACTACGGCAGTGACCACCAGTTCCACAGATTAACCATCACCTACATCCAACCACCAGGTCTACAAGTATAAGTATGTTTAGATATGTGTCTTTCCATATTTAGTTAGATCAGTTTATTTATCTCTATTTGGGAGTCCTAGTATCCTTTGCATCTCATCACCTCTCACCTTCCTTCCAATCCATCCACCTAATCACCTAAAACCTCTCATGCCTCCATACTGACTCCAAAAATCTCTGAATATTCCTAGCACTGTCATCAACCTCACCATTCTCTGTGAAATCATAGAGAATCACCAAAATCAAATTTTATTGAGTTCATATCATCCCGACCCTACTGACACTGGTTAACCTAAACCCTCGTTGGTTTCCCCTCAACTGGCATCGATCATACCCGAATGACGTTGGTCTCTGTGTCTGGTAAATTTTCTTATAATAGCAACCCCATAACATTTACCCAAATAACCCAAGCACTCAAAACTTGACCCTGACCTATCCCAACCACCCTATTTACCTGTTTGACTTCCAGATTTGATCATAACCTAGAATATTAGATTAGATTTGCTTATTGTACTTGGATAAGACACCTAAATCATATTGACTATAGTATGATATTATTATTTTACATTATTTCTTGCATTAAGTTGTATTAAACAGTGGATTGACAACCCTCTAGGAAGTATCACACTTCTAGGATCTAACATACGCTAAGCAGTCCACTGACATATATCGTTTAATATTCCTCTTGTGGTCTTGTTTTACATTTCAGGTAGTTCCTCCTAGCAAAAAGGAAGTTCTCACAATCAGCACTGGATCAGGAAATCAGAACGCACTCACTCTACCTTCCACTTTCATTCATAGATATTCCTCCTCACCCCTTACCTTATCTGTTTTACTCTTATGTATGCAACTATTTGGTGAAACAATAAAAGAAAGCTTAAAAGTCTAAGAGGTGGTGTCAAATTTACAAAACCAACACTCACTACATTGATCGTTGTTGGTACAATAGCTTGAAACAAGGGTCTTCAAGTCAAACAAGCACATCAAGGCGTGAAGATTTTCAAAATTCCAAATGATGTCCACACTAGAGAAATCAAAAGGGATATCTCGCAGCCCAACAAGAAAATGAATCTAATGAGGAGACATCAAAAGGAACCCATGGTGGTAAGAACCTTGTACTCGTCTCTCAGAATTCATAACCCACGAAGAGAGTCTAATTGATAGAATCTAGTGCAAGTAAGCACATGGCAGGTGCCAAGGAGCTGTTTGATTCACCAGACGAACAACCCACTAGAGATCGGGTTTGGATAACATATGATAAAGAGTATGTTGCAGAAGGAATAGGTACAATCATCATCCCTCTGGGACCATAAAAATATACACTTACAGAGGTACTATATGTTCCTGGATTGACTAACACCCTCCTGTCAGTAACTTGGCTATTGAATCATCACCTGAAGGTATAATTTCTTGTACAAAATGGAATCAAATCATGTTTGATCTCGTGAAAAGGTAAGATTATTGCTAGAGCATTTCTAAAAGATAAGTTATTTTCTTTAGATTTTGTTTCATCTTCTATCATAGCTTTATCTACATCAACAGTGCAATCTACTACACTCTGGCATTTTAGATATGGAAACTTATCAGCTAGTTCTTTACATCATATGAGTTCAAAATAAATGGTTCGTGAACTACCCAAATTGTCCAGTTCCTTTCCTTTGTGCCGTAGCTATCTTGCAGTAAAAAAACACATGGATCCATATTAAGAAAGCATCTTCCATGCCAAGAAGCATCTCGAGGTAGTTTATTCTGATCTAAATGGCCCTTTTCCTACTTTGTTTTTAGGATTGAAGTACTTTCAACTGTTGGTAGATGACCACTCTCACAAGATGTGGGTTGTTTTTCCTGAAGAAGAAAAGTGAGGCTCTTCAGCTTTTCGAGAACTTTTATCATCGTGTTGTGAAAGAGACTAGAAAACCACTACTTCTACTTTTCTCAGATCGAGGGGGGGAATTCACATGAAATAAGTTCTTTGCAATCCTGAACAAACGAGGAGTTAAGCAATACCTGACTACTCCCTACACACCTCAAAAAAATGGCATTGTTAAACATCACAATCACACAGTGATGGAGATTTCTCTCTGCATGCTAACAACATCAGAAGCTAGAGGAACACTATTGGGATGAAGTAGTACATAGATATCTGTATATATTATCAATAGGGCACCAAAAAATATTCTATAAAATAACATGCTAGAAGAGGTACAGAGTGGTAGAAAGCCATCAATTTCTCATTTTTTGAGTATTTGGTTGCACAACATGTACGTGCATGTCCTAGCTCAGAAGAGAAATAAATGGTTGAGCCAAAGACACTCTCCATGTATCCTACTTGGCTACAACACTACCTTGAATGCATATCGTCTCATGGATCTTGAGACAAAGAAAATATACAAGAGTCGAGGACGTGGTTTTTGGTGATTCATCCTTTGAATTTTTAGTGATAACAAAAGAACCATTACCAACCACCTCTCACTGAACTAGTCTCCAAATCAGACTGATTAGTCAAGAGGAGACAACTCAAAGAAAATGAACTACTGCATTAGGAGAGCTATTTGTTGACCTTGGAGAACTAGAGAATATGACTCCACATTAATCCTCGCGTCAAACGACACATAGTTCTTCATCAAAATCAGCCAAGTTCTCATCTAAAGTGGGTCCAAAGCACCACGTTAAGGACTCACATTTGTAACAACTCCCAGATACATCATCAGGATTCAAAACAAGGAGTCAAACAAGAAATGAGGTAAACTTTGCATTCATGAGTTACATTGATTAATATGCTCTGAGCCAAAAAATGTTTGTGAAGCACTCAGTCAACCTTAGTGGAAGGAAGCCATGGATACAAAATGTGACTCACTCATGAAAAATTAGATCATGGGAACTTGTCGATCTCCCTACAGGAAAGAAACTGATAGGTTGTAAATGGGTTTTCAAGACAAAATATAAGGCAGACAGATCCATCGACAAACATAAAGCACGTACTTGTAGCAAAAGGATATGCTTAGAAAGAGGGCATCGATTATGAAGAAACCTTTGCACCCACTACGAAGATCAAGACCATCAGAGTTGTTTACGCACTTGCAGCATCATAGAAATGATGGAGACTTCGGCAGATGGACATCAAGAGTGCTTTCCTAAATGGTGATCTGAAAGAAGAAGTGTACATGACCCACCCTGAAGGATTTATTAATGAATAACATCCTAAGAAGTTATATCGTCTCATAAAATCATTGTATGGAATGAAACAAGCTCCAAGGGCATGGTATATAAAGATCAATGATCACATTTTGCATGCATGTGTTCACTCATAGATCCCCTTAGATTCAAATTTGTATATAAAGAAGGTAGGCATAGAAATTTTCATTCTTGTTGTGTATGTAGATGATCTTGTGATCACTCACAATTTCAGAAGATCAGGTTAATATTATGAAGAATGATCTCAAAAGAACCTTCAACATGACAGATTTGGGGCTACTACATTATTATGTCTTGGCTTGGAAATATGGAAAAAGGAGCATTACATAGTTTTGTCTCCTAGATAAAGTACGCCAAGACACTCCTAGAAAAGTATAGAATGTCTATTATTGTAAACACTATATCCACTCCCATGGAGACAAGGCTTACAACTTTCAATATTTTAGGATTCACCTCAAGTAGATGCTACTCTCTATAGGAAATTTATTGGAGGACTCATCTATTTAACATATACCAAACTAGATTTATGCTATGTCGTTAGCGATATTTCTAGATTCATGTAGGAACTGAAGAAATGTCACTGGGCTACAAAAAATCATGTTTTGAGGTATGTTCTGAGGTACAGTTGATTATGGTCTGGAATATAATAATAATGATCAATTCTTCTTACATAGGATATCGTCGACTCGAACCATGCCGGATCTTGTTGATGATAGGAAGTCAACTACATGGATACATATTGCATCTCGGATATGGACCTATCTCTGGTAGATAAGCAAGATAAATAGAATGCTATTTCTATCTCATCCACAAGAGGTAGAATATCATGTCGCATGAGGAGATATGTGCAAAGCAATATGGTTACATCACATTTTGGATGACCTAGGAATTCCTGATAAACATAGTCTCCTATTCTCCATTGCAATAATGAGAGTGTGTTGAAGCTCGTGTAGAATCCAGTTCTTTCATGAACAAATAAAGAATATTGATATTGATTGTCATTTTATTCGAGATGCATGTCTTGAACCATCACATTCATCTCTAGTACTGTCCTATGGAAGCACAAGTTGCCAAAAGTCTGACAAAATCTCTTGGAAAAGTGAAATTTGAACTTTTCAGGGGTCACATTTGCAAGAATAATGTAATAAGGGGGGAATGTTAGCATAAAGATTACGTAGCTATTTATTTTATATAATCACAAGAGTTTGTTTCTTTGTTGTATTCCATTATTCTCTCATCCCCGATCATAATCCTCCCTTACATTGTAGGAGAGTATTATTAGCTATCTCTTCACTATAAATATTGCGTATACACTTCTTGAATAATTTAGAATAAGAAGAGATACACTAATCCCTATTCTTCTCTCCTCTATTTGATACCTCACAACTCTTGGCCTTGTAATCCTAATACTAACACTATTCCTAATGAGAAAAAACAACTTACCTAATCCTACCCTAAAATGTCCAAGGAGATAAGGGGAGGAGTGCATGAAAAGGGAAATCCTACACTAAGGGGTGGTGATAGCGCCAAGAGAAGGGGGTGTTAGACACGTTTACCAGTTCCTGAAATGGAGAGAAATGAGAAATGGAGAGGATGGAAATGCACTCAAACCAAAGATCACATACATTCACCATTCCCAAATAAACACAACAACACCTCAACCTCGCAATGGAAACCATAATTTTTCACAAAAAAATTGATAATGAAGAGAGGCAAGAAGAGACAAAAAATTCATGCAAGGTTAGAGGAATTAACACAAACACAATTTCATTGATCCATTAAAATTTGAACAGTACATCATAGTAGTCAAGAGGATAAGAGTGTCATTACAATATTCAGTAGTGAAGGCTTGAAGCCCCACATTCGACCTAGAACTGAGAAGGAAGAAGGGGGCATGGGGAGGAAAAAATGACTAAATCTTTACTATGTTGCATCCCCTTACATTTTATAGAAGAAATGATTAGAGAGAGGGAGAGAAATCCAAAATAATTCTTAAACCACTCCAAAAAAATATCATGGCACTTGCAACAGTGATGGGATCAACCTTGAAGTTGTACATGCCCTCATTGTAACCTTCTTGGATTCCAGAAGGAATGGCCTTCATGCTTTCATTTAATCCATTACTTCACTTGGGTATGGCCTCCATGATCTTGTAGCTTCATCATCATTTTTTCACACATATTCCATGAATTTTAAATTTTTAATCACTTCAATCTGCATGGATTCAAAATACCTTTCCATTGACTGTAATTTTTTGTAAAACAATGGAGTGAAATTGCAAGTTATGTTAATTTTAAGGTGGCTTATTTTTTAGGGTTAAACTCCACCAGCTCACCACCACATGATCACTTTCAGGTAACTCACCATGTACATTTGGGTCTGCATTACAACTTGTAGCTTTTACATTATGCATATCAACCCACTTCCACATCCGTATGTATCCTAGGCACCGAGTTCATTATGTTTGTGGGGGTGGGGTTTTCATGATGCATCGACATCAGGTCAATGGAGTGTACGTCTATCATGTTTTCCCTCGGTCCCTGACACTTTGCCTGACACACTTCGGCATGCATTGCATGAGTTGACCTTGATTAACTCACTCCACCTTGTTCTTTGGGCATCTGGAACCCACCATGCATCAGACATCATTCACTGAGTTGTTACCGCACTTGTTTCCCTGATACCTATCTCCACCTTTCTGACTCCTGAAAAACTCATGAGCCACATACCATGTTCCATGGGTGCAAAACCGTAGATCCTCATTTAACCCCCCACTAATTCCCCTTGTTCATGCATTTTGGGCTCAAATCTTGCTTTGTCGCACTTTACACTTCCCTAGATGGTCTCGGGATTGCACGAGTTGCTTGTGCAATCTAACTCACTTCTTCCTACATCGCATGCACTCTATCCTTACAATGTGTCTGACCCCTTCACCACAACTTAATTCCCTGAGCTCACTCCAACTATAAGGAGCTCTCCCAAGCTCATAAGGAGCTTCGCCCCCTAACCCAACCCCCTCCTTGTGTACTTCATAAGCTCACTGAGATAAATTTTAGCTTGGTCCCCTTTGGGAATTTTTTTGGTCAATTTTTTTCTTTTTTTGGGATTTCTTCAAATTTATAGAGGGTTAAGGGCCATGGGGACATTTGAAAATGCTTGGAAACTAGGTTTCTTTATTTTTCCCATTTTTTCTTATTTTGGATGGAGGTGGGCCCAGGGGTCCGTTTTCACCCGTGAGGAGAGCTTCAACCTTAGAATCCCCCAATAAGAGGAAAATAAATGGCCCGATTGAGTCCAAATATTACCAGAATGTTATCAATGCTCTCTAGACCTTGAATTATACCTCTAATCCTAGAGTCACCTATGATGGCCCTAACCAATGCCTAGTTCCAACTTTCCCTGTTATCCATATTTTCCTAGGGGTGAAAAATGGATAACAATTTGGCAACTTGCAGGGACATCTACTTGATAGATGTGATTGACCATTTTCCTAAAGCCTCCATTGTGAATGGAGTCATTGTTGATAGCCTGAAACTGATTGAAGCCTTGAATTCTACCTCAGAAACTACTTGAGGCACCATTGAACCTGGGCTAACCTGAATTGATCATCTCACTTACAAATTTTTTGTGAGAGTGGAAAATTTTCTTGAACCTGGAGTCTTCCTTCCATTCTCTGAAAAATGATCTGTGGGACTGCATGATGGCACTTGAAACTACCGCTAAGTCTAATTTTTCCAAGTATGAAGCACATTGAAACCAATGATTACTTGGAATGCATAATATATTATAGAGTTATGAGTAAAACATTTGTTTAGTTGGGGCATCATGGAACTCTATTAAATTCTAATTTTTCCCTTATGTATGTTGCTGTGAAACATTGTTGTATGGTTGGGGCTGCTCATTTTCTCTAATTCAACTTATTTGCATGGGGAACAAGAAGCTAAAAAATGATTAACTTGGAGGAACAAGAGAATGAAACTCTAAAAATTGTCCCTTGTCTGATTTTAGTTGCTTTGTATTTGAAATCCTTTGAGATTTGCTGTACTATGAGTTTCTTGTTGTGGCGTTCTTCCTTGAAATCTTAATGCACTATGTAGGAGAAAACATGAACAAAACTATTATAAAGAAACAAATGATACACACCCTAAGTGGGAACTACAGAATGTGCATAAGAACTTCTTATGTGGAAAGAAAACCTACTCCTACCCTACACTAACCAGAGAAACAAAGGAAGACTTCAAACAAAACCTTGACACTGGTAAGAAAAGTAGTTTCCCTTTCTTAACATCTTGGAACCATTTAGACTGATTTTGACAATGGGAATGGTCATGTACATTGAGAGTGAAAATTAATTAGGAAGCTCAATTCTCCACTTAGTTCTATCCAAGGTATCAAATCAAAAAATAATGCATACCTCTTCAAGTTTTCACTCATTTGGCTCTTGATAGGCTGTTGGTGTTGATCCTTGGTGACTTGATAACTCACCCTCATGCATTCCAAAGTGAAGCATGACTAGTTATGGCTCCTCCTTGGGCTCCAAAGAAGCCAAATACTTTCATGGGGAAAATCTGGTCCATTGACATCTACCCACTGCTCTAAGTTCCTAACTTCAAAATGGAAGTCCTTCCCTGCAAGACTTCTTAGAAAATATGATTGTCTGAGTTGTTCTTCTCTTTGTGGCTCATCTACAGAAAACTGATTCTCTACCTTGATGACTAGTATGAAAGTGGTGCCATTTTTTCTTCCTTTCAATTCTTCATTGAAATCCTCCACAACATGCAACTCCTTAAAATTGCTTGTAGCCTCCAATTGAAACCTTGGTGACTCTTCTACATGCAGGTTGAATCTTGTTTTGCTCATTTAGGAGTTCCTCATTAAATTCACTTGAAGACAAAATTGACCTGCACATCTATCCTCGTCATCTAACATGAAGTTTGAAAGGCAAAACTCCTCCATTCCTAATGCTCTTGAGGATTGTGATGGAAAATGAGGTCTTCCTGTCTTTCCTCCATAATGGATTCTTTAGGAAAGCCATTTTCCCTCAAAAGATAAAGGGGAGGAAGGTCTAAATTCTCATCCCCACAAGAGAACAAGAAGCTTTCTATGATCTCCTCCTCTTGTAGGGCCTCCAAAATTGGCTTGTTCTCATCCGTGACATGAACATGCTCCTCTTCTTTTGGATTTGGAGTTTTTCTTTCTTCCTTAAATGACTTTGCAACTTGTGTTTGATCAACAATTCTTGAAAGTAGAGTGCCCAGATGAACACTACATTCGGAAAAAAATGTAATTTTGATCATCTTCTCCTTTTTCTTGCCCTGTTTCTGCTACCAAGATCAGCTTTTACCACTTGTTCTCTGAATCTTAACCTCCTCTCAAGGCTTATTCATCAAGGGGATTTTTTCTGATTCCAAACCTTGAAGCCCAATTCTTCAAAAACATTATCATTCTTCTTTCTTGGGATCCTCAGTCTTCTATTCTTTTTGACCAATTTTCTTATTCTGTTCCTCCCAAAATGGGTTTGGGAATACAAGAGAAAGGGTAGGTTTGGATTCAACTGATGTTTGCATTGGCTGAGGTGGTGGAAGGGGTTTTACATTCTGCTCTTGTGGAGGGGACTTGGGTTTGGAAGGGAAAAGGGTAGAAAATTTGAGATGGGGTGGAAGATTAGGAGATGGGGAAGAAAAATCCACAATAGAGGTAGTAGGTAAGGAGCTTGGAAATTGATTTCAAATTGAAATGACACTGGTTGGGGAATGGGGAGAGGGCTATGAAGATGGTAATGCGGGTCTCCCATTGACAGGATTGACTTGCATTATATTCATAAGCCTCAATATCCTTAGTCCATTCTTCAAGGTGGGGAAATATTTCAACCATGAAATCTAAGCTTTTGTTGTGGGTTGAAATGTCTTGGAATAGGGCCCACCCATGGACAAGGTATCCATGAATCCAATTTTGAATGCCTTTAACAAAGATTGCAACCCTTACTCACCATGATTAGCCTCCAATTTGAAATTTGAACTGCAAATCATCATCTCCATATGTGGGATAGCCTCCATAGTCCGCATACTCCTGACTCTTGGAAAGTCTGCATAGTTTGGTGGATAGCCAAATTGATTACATTTATCCTGCTCATATGGGTATGCATATGAATTAATTCTCATCATAGAACTGACATGAAGGGGTTTGAAAATAGCTTGGAGATGAATTTTACATATTTGGAGGTACCTATGAAACTGTATTGACTACTGTTGCAAATGTGAGTTCCATTGGGGAATGAAGTCATGATTGCTCAACTTCATGGAATGGAAGAAAATGAAAATATGTGGAAGGAAAATGGAAAAAAATGGGTGGAAGAAATGGAAGGTCTACAACTTAGAGAAAATGGATTATTTTGGTCCATTGGAGTCATCAGATGTGTTTAGAAATTACCTCAAAAGGCTGGGATCTTACCAAGAACACATCACCCTTTGCAAAATAGAAATGAAAATTTTGAAGGGCCCAAAACTTGATTTAGAAATTGGACCTTGTTCGGAAACTTTCAATCCCCAAAATACATTGTTAGAAGAAGGGGCATGCAATGCAACCTTTAAAACCCAAAATGCCTTATCCTTTGTGTTCAAACTTCAGGACTTGTTTTGCATGCATGAAATCCTGAAATGCTCTTGTCAGAAGTAGGGGCATGCAATGTAACCTACGAAGCCTGAAATACAACGACTAGGTTTGTTTCATGTTTTATAACTTTGAAATCCCAATTTAGCTTGTAAGTGTATCCAAAGTTGTAAATATCCACCCCGAATGCAATAATCTTGATGAAGTGGAGGTGTAGATCAATAGAAAACCTGTTCAAAGTATAGATATTTCACTTACTTTTCCCATCGGGCATGCCAAAATTGTTATGCACAAAAGTACAACACCCTGGGATATTTTTTTATGGGGCCCTACTGTTTATGTAACATGGGACCATCTCTTAAGCTGTGGGACTTACGGGCTTGAGGTGGTCCTTTAGAGAAGACCGACTTCCTCTTCCTAATCCTAATACTAACACTACTCCTAATGTAATAAAACACTTAACTAAAACTATCCTAACAATTCCAAGGAGACAGGAAGAGAAAGAGTGCATAAAAATGGAAATCCTACACTAGAACAGTGATAACACCAAGAGAAGGGGGTTTCAGAAACTTTCCCAAATTGAAAAATGGATAAAAATGGTTATGGAGAGGGTGATCATGTACCACAAACTACAAACACATACATTCACTATTCCTAAATAAACACGACAGCACCACAACCCTATAATGGAAACCGTAATTTTTCACATAACACCTGATAATGAAGAGAGACAAGAAGAGACAACAAATTCATGTAAGGTTAGATGAATTAACACCTAAACAATTACATTACTCCACTAAATTCACATAGTAAATCATAGTAGGGAGATGAAATATTGTTATTACAAGATTTGGAGTGAAGGCTTGAAGCCCTAAAATTCACAACAACCCAACTAAAGGAAAGAAGAGGGGTGCATGGGGAGGAAAAAAAGACTAACTCTTTACAATGTTGCATCCCCTTACATTTTATAGAAGAAATGATGAGAGAGAGGGAGAGCAATAAAAAATCATGCTTCCACCACTCCTAAAAATCATCATGCCACCTGCAACAGTGATGGGCCAACCTGTAAATCCCATACTCTTCTGTACCCTACCTTGTGCCAGAAGGATTGGCCTCAATGCTTGCATTTAATCAATATCCACACCTGGGTATGGCCTACATGGTCCTGTAGCTTCATCTTCATTTTTTCCCACCTAATATATGAAATTTCAATTTTTAATCAATCCATGCTATAGGGATTCAAAATACCTTTCCATTGATTGTAATTTTTTACAAAACAATGGAGTGAGAAACAACTTATGTCAGTTTTAAGGTGGCTTAGTTTTAGGGTTAAACTCCACCAACCCTCACCTACCAGCTTGCTACTTCACCTCAGGTAGCTCACCATGTCATTCAAGTTGGGGTTCCACATTACTAATTGCATAGCTCTGCAACTCGTGCATTATGAAAATATCAACCCACTTCCACATCCACCTTTTCTGCTAACACCGAGCTCATTGTTTGTCAGGAGCAGACTTTTTATTACAGCAACATCATGTCAATGACATGTTCTAACACCTCACACCTTTGATGTAGGGTCTTGAACTTACTCCATGACAAAAATACTATGACACATTGACCCCACCATTAAGTTGACCGATAAACTCACTCCATGTATTTCATGTCTAGGATCCGCCATGCATCATCATCCCCGCCGAGTTGTTGACCGCACTTGTTTCCCAGCACTTGTCTCTGCCTTACAGACTCTCAAAAAACTCCCAAGACACATGTAATTTTCTATGGGCATGAAACCCACTCGACATCTAACACCTCCCGCCGATTCTTGTATGATGTGCATGCATTCTCGAACCTAGCTCCACTTTGTGACTTCACCCTCTGGCCCGACAGTCTCAGGCTCGCTGAGTTGCCTCGGTGAGTCAAATCAATTCTTCCTAAACCATGTTCAATCTATCCCTGTATGTTCCTAACCACCTTGCACTACTTCCGATGTAACCAAACCGCTCCAACGTAACTCACCTGAGCTCTAACCGCTTCACCCCCTTGCACTACATGATCTCATTGAGACAAATTTTAGCTCAGTCCTCCTTGGAGCCCCTTTGGGAAAATTTTTTATCAATTTTTTCATTGTTTAGGTTTTCTTTGAATTTTTAGAGGGCTGAGTGCCATGGGGACATTTAAAATTCTTGGAAACTAGATTTGCTGATTTTGCCCATTTTTGCTTGTTTTTGGATAGAGGTGGGCCCCGAGGCCCGTTTTTAGTTGTGGTGGAAAAAAATGCCCCGATTGAGTCCAAATATTCATGGAATGTTTTCAATGCTCCCTAAACCTTGAATTATGCCTGTAATCTCATATTCACCTTTGGTGGCCCTAAGCAATGCCTAATTCCAACTTCCCTTGTTGTCCATCTTTTCCTAGGGGAAAAAAAAGATAACAACACCTTCTTCAGTTTCTTAATCATCTGAGGTATAATCACCATCACATCCCATAACAAAAATACTAGGCCGAGAGTCCTTTCACAAATAAAATTTTCAATTCACCTTATGTTTCACACTCTTACTGTCTGAAGCTAGGTGACCCAAACCAAAGCATTTCTTACATCTGAAGGGTAAACATTCATAGTCAAATGGTTGGGTCCAAATCCTTTCCAAAACTCTAGATTCCATAGAAGCTGGTAAATCCATCGATGTGTTAAGATCAGCTAAAAATCTTTCATAGATAGTGTGGGTGTACATTTCCATTTTATCATCAATATCCAAACATTTAATCAGGGCATTTCCAATCCCTTTTAAGCTTACCTCCCGCTAGAATTGCAATGAAATGTGAGGCAATTGAACCCAGAAGAGATTTACATGAAAGGTTTTAGTGGTTGCATTGAATGAAGGGAACCTCAATTTCATGAGCAGAAGATGATTTTGAAGTTCTCAAATCTTAGAAAAAAACATCTCTATCTTCAACCATATTAAAAATCACAAAAAAAAAACCTCTGATACATAGATAAATATCCTCTCTACCTTCCATTATAGGTTTCCATTATGAATAATGTAGTACCACACCTCGACACATATGAAACCACAACAAAAAAACTAACTAAAAATTTGGGTAATTTTTTTAAACGTAAACAAATACTATTACTATACTTTTCCGGATCCCCATTAATAATTATTTTATATTAATTCGGTTCACCCAAATTAAGTAATCACTAGTCCAATACCAACTTTAATTATTTATTTCTACTATAAGTTTGCTAGGGTCACAAATAACAAGTCTACACACCCCTAATTGTTTAATCAGTTTGCTCCCTTTTATTTAATTTTCCCACACACACCCTTCTTTTATTTTATTTAGCATTCCCATCAAATTCCCATGATTGAAAAGTTGTGTAGGGTTTAATGTGGTCCCTAGGATAAATCTAATCTTTTCCCTTGATTTAAAACTTGCCCTATAGTTTCCCTAACTGATATTTATGTTATCTTTTCCTTTCTTTTCCTTTTCTCAATTGTTTCATCTCGTTTCTTCTTTTCAAAGATTGAGGAGGAGCTATGGAAGTCAAGGATTCATGGTTGTTCAAGTTATTTACTTATTTTCTTTTTTTTCTCTATCTTCTTAACTAGATATATTCTTTGGTTGGGTATATTTTATACCCATATATTATTTTTTATATAAGAAGGCAATATGCTTGAAAGTGTGTGTATGTACACACACACACACACATGTATGTATGTATTAAAAAAAATATAATAGGTAAAACATATTGAAGAAATTATAGGTAAGAAATTGCAGAGTGGGGGTTTGAATCACGTTGGCAGTAGTCTATGTGGAAGGGACGTGAGGTTAAAGAGTGGTGGGCAGTGGTGTATGGAGGGGGGGAAGGTTTGGGGTTTGGGGTTTCGCATTGAGGATGGAAGATGGTGTGCAAGGTATGGGGAGGGCTCGGCCCCTCCCCACTCTGTTTTTTTGTTTTAAAACTAAAACAATCTCCTCCAATTTTTTTAATTATTGCATTTTCTTTGTTATTTAAAACTTGTTAATATAATATATTGTAATATATAAATATATTAATATATTAATTAATATATAACTATATTAAACATATTTTTAATATATAAAATGTTAAAAATTATTTCAAGTTGTGAAATAATAGATGATGTTTTGTTACCTATGTGGAGTATGAAACTTAATAATTTTTTTCAATAAATCTATATTAAAATGGTTTACTTATTTATGTGATAAAAATGAATGTAGCAAAGTATTTCTAATAAGAAGAGAGCATTTTGGAATATGCTGAAAAACATTAGTAAGGAAGAAAACTAATTCACATTTGATTTCCTAATAAGATAAATTCTTAAGTTTCACATGGAAAGGAAGCAAAACTAATTTCATTCCATTCAATAATGTTACCAAAAAATTTCAAGAAGGAAATATATTGCAAAAAAGATAGTTTTTCCATTCAATGTTCATCTTCAAGATCCATGTTACACTAACTTTCCCTTCAAATGAAATACTAAATAAATACTACGTATTTCTACAAGAGGGAGATCCAACCAGGAAAATTCACATTTTCTTTTAGTGCTCTTACATCACATTTTGCTTTTGTTTTTTTATAGAAAACATATTTCCAATAAATAACTTTCTTTTCAAAATGGAGTTCCAATAATCAATATTAAAGAAATTAAGTATTTCACAAGATATATTTTCCAAGGAGCTTAAGCTCACAGATACAACATATTTCCAAAATACTTAAAATACTCAAGGATCCACATTACAAGGCTTCTTTGCAAGATTGAAATAAGATTCCACAAACTAATGCAACACTAGTTTACAAGAAATCCCAAATCACAAAATGGGAACTTTACAAGACAAATAAACATCCCACATATCCATATCCATAAGATTACAATGAGAGTAGTGTTCACAAAAATTGGAGAAAACAATGAGAAGCCATGATGTCAAGAAACTCCAACCATCTTCCAAACTTGAGCTCTAACTTTGAGTTCTTTACAAAGAAACCAACACAAAGAGAACAAGGCTTGTTTTACCACCCAACCTATAGGCATCATTACATGCCTTTCCAAAGGTTGGAAGACATGCTAGCCTCCCCCAAGCCCATGGGAGAGAGAGATATCTTCCACAAATGTGCACAATATTTAGGGAGACATAAACAAAAAACACATTCACATACATGAAAAATCCATAAAATAAATAAACACAACATTTACCAACCAATTGAAAAGAGGATAAAACCATATTCATCCTCAAAAATGGGGAAGAGTAGATGAGACATCTAAAATGAAAAAGAGTGTGGTCTAAAGATAGGATGCAGAGTTAAAATTATCTTCACAAAACCTCCTTATCCCTCCAAGACAACAAACCCTCCTTATTGCTCCACCTATTTGCCTAAAATCCTCGGGAGGATTTTCAAACCCATTAGGTTTCCTCTCCAAGGATGGGGAAGGGGGTTCAAACCATATGAACCACCTTCCCCACCTCAAACCATATGAGGGGAAATAAAAATAACCAACATGGATTTCCCATCAAGCCATGAGGTTTAAGAGGGAAAATCCCCCCCTCTTCCCCAATAAAAATCCAAAATCCATGAAGCCGTATGATGGATGGAGAAAAAAAAATAACATACCCAAAGCAATATACAACATATGCAAAAATACACACATTTCAAATTTAAGAAAATATAATATCTAACATACCATACAACATAAAATGAGATCAAAGAGCCTACATCCATAAGCTCTCTAAATCTCTAAGTTTTTCCCAATTCCTTGTCCAAGCAAACTCTAGCTCAAAAAGCTTACAAGCACTAAACAAAAGCCAAAAACAATTCCTCTTTCTCCCCCATGAGGGAATATTTGAAGAAAAGAAAAGAAATTTCCTCACCAATGAGGGGATGACATGTGTCACCCCTCTCTTCCCTCCAATTCAAATATTCCCAAAATAAAAAGAAGATAATATAAACTCACATTTAAACACCCTTCTCCCAAATTGCCCAAAAATAAAATGAGACAAGTTTGTGCAAATTTTTACAACACACACATTCCAATCCATCTTACATGGATGGTGACAAAAGAGAGGCTAAATGGGAGGGAAATTCCCTCTATGTCTTGAAATTAAGCCCCCTACCTAATAGGTAGGGTCCAAGGGCTTATTTTCATGCTAAGTGAACTCCCAAAACTAAAAGGGGTCACTTAAAATGCCATAAATAGCCCAAATTTGTGTTTGGCACATTTAGGCGCTAGTGTAGTGGATGTGGGGCCCACTCAAGGGTGCACATTTGACCCTAATCCTATGTAATTAACCCAAACTTATAAAAATACAAAAATTAATGCAAGTGGGGACCATTAAGTTCCCAAACCTAGTTTACTTAACAAAAATAAACAACCTAATCACAATTAATTTTACATGACATACAACATTACAATTAAGGGTCACTCATGGTGCCCAAATAATAAAATCAAACAATAAGGCCTCATACAGTTAACATGGTTAGGAATTAGCCCCGTGGGCCATTTGTGCACAATTTGCGTAGCCACCCTGAAACCCTCATTCTCCTATGTCTTGTCGCCTACACACTCAATGCACACATTAAACACATATGTCCAATACAAGTGTAACTCAAACTACTAAATACATGATCAAGTACAAACATGAATTCTATGCCATCACAACATCAACATGGAATCGTAAATGAGAAACATGCACAATTTCACACAATTCACCATGAGTTAGCCATATAAATAAATATACATGACATACATCCATGTTATCATGTGTTCTCATTAGTAATCGAATAATCCATATCGTCAGGATGTGTGACTAAACTATGTATCCATTATATATCAATTAGGCCCAAATAACATATAAATATGTTAGTATCCACAACATCTAATAAAATGCACCAACATACTAATCAAAACTAAATTGGTGTTATGCACCCAAATCACCATACATGTCCATGAAGATCAAATAACATAACATAATGTCTAAAATATATCAAATCCCCGTCAAATAATATCTATTAATAAATAAGTTAGCAGATAACTGAGGCTATAAAATGTGGGAACTAAATCCCCCTCTCATAAAACTAGACTTCCTTCTGGAAGTCATTGAAAGAGATAGGGATATCTAGCCCTCAATGGTGTAACATCCTCCCAAGTATCTATTGTCTCATGATATCTATCCCACTGCACTCTAACCTAGTCCAAGTATCGACCCAAAGGGCCAACCTCCGGTGCTCCAGTATACGTACAGGCTCCAACCTCCACTGTCTTCCATCCTCTACTAGTAATTTTGACTAATCCAAAACATGAGAGACATTAGGTACATATCTACATATTACAAAAACATGAAATACATCATGGGCCCGTGCAAGGCATGGTGACAAAGCTAGGCTATAGGTAACTAGACCGATGACCTCTAAAATATAAAAAAGACCCCACAAAATGAGGTGATAACTTAGAACCATTTCCATATTGGATTGGGCTCTTATGTGGAAAAACTCTCAAGAATACTTTGTCACCCACTACGAAGTGATGATTAGTCCTCTTGGTGTCTGCATCTACCTTCTGGAGTGCTCTAGCCTACTCAAGACACTACTTAATCAGAACAACTTGCTGCTCTAATTCTTGTAAGTAAGCTGGTCCCAAAATAATCCTATCATCTAGCCTGTCCCAACTCAAATGTGTCTGGCAAGGCCGACCATACAAATCCTGGTAGGGAGCCATACCAATGGAACTATGATAATTGTTGTTGTATGCAAACTCAACTAAATGTATATAATCTTCCCACTTCTTCTATAGGTCCATCACAAACATCCTCAACATGTCCTCCAGTACCTGATTAACCCTCTTTATCTATCCATATGTCTCTTGATGATATAATAAGCTGAAATTAATATGTGTACCCAGAGCATTCTGAAAGGAAGTAAACAAAACTGATGTGTAAATGGTATCCCTGGCATTGATGATGGTCTTCATAATCTCGTGCAATCTAACAATGTCCTCCATAAATACTTTGGCGATGGCCTGTACATTATAGGTGACCTTGGTTGGCAAGAAATGAACCTTGGTCATCTTATCCACAATGACCATAATGGCATCATGATGATAAGAAGACATAGGGAGTCCTAGTATGAAATCCATGGAGATCACATCCCATTTCCATTCGGGAATATCATGAGGATGTAAGAGTCATGCGGGATGAGAATACTCTATCTTGATCCTCTGACACTCAAGGAAATGTGCTACAAAATCTGCTGTCCTGTTGAAGATCAGCCCAATAATATAGCTCTCTCAGATCGACGTGCATTTTCTTCACTCCTGGATGTGCTATATATAGGGCCCGCTAAGCCTCTGTAAGGATGAAGCTATGTAGATTCACCTAACTTAGGTACATAGATATGCCTATGGAACTGAAGTAAACCATTTTCCTCTAAAATGCACCCTGGATATCTACCCTCTAAATGAACCCTAAGACTCCAACATCTATCTAGCACCCTCATAAAACCTGTCCTCTAGAAGATGCTAAAAAATCATGCCTCTCAAGTCTGACTGCAATGTCAATGATACAAGCACATGTCATCATTTACTAAGCGAATCTGTGATGACGTTTTCCTTTCCTTTGATATACTCCACCTCCATGTCATACTCACATAGGAACTCCATCCAACACCACTAACGAGCATTGAGGTTTGGCTGTGAGAAGATGTACTACAAGATATAGTGATCAGTCCTCAAAATGAATGGCCTATCCAAAAGAAAATGAAGCCAACACACAAGAGCATGAACAACTATTGATAAGCTCTAAGTCATGAGTAGGATAGTTAAGCTTGTAATATTTGAGCTTGTGTGACTCAAAGGAAATAACCTGATGCTCCTTGCATAAGCACTGCTCCCAAACCCTCTAGTGATGCATCAGTACAAACAAAAAAATCCTCTATTGGGTCCAGAACTACTGAGATAGATGTCGTGGTTAACCTTTCCTTAAGAAATTGGAAGGTATGATCACACTTTTATGACCAATCAAACTTCTTCCCTTTTCTTCGAAGGGAAGTAATAGGGTGAGAAATCCTAGAAAAGTCATGTACAAACCTACGGTAGTAACCTACTAAACCCATGAAACTCCTCACCTCACTAACTGATGTGGGCAGTGACCAATCAATAATAACATGTATCTTAGAGGGATCTACTGAGATACCCTCGCCTGATATGATGTGTCCCAAGTACTGAATCTCTATTTAGAAGAAGCTACATTTTTCCAAATTTCCAAACAAATTCTACTCTCTCAAAACCTGTTATACCTATCTCAAATTCTCCTCGTGTTCCTCCTCAGAATGATAATAAATCAATATATCATTTAGGAACACTAAGAAAAATTGATCAAGAAAGGTCATGAATAATCCATTCATGAGGCTCATGAAGATAGTTGGGGCATTGGTCAAACCAAAAATTGAAAATTGTGAACTCATAATGCCCATAACATGTGTGGAAAAGTTGTCTTATGAATGTCTACATCTGATATGCAAAATTGATGATACCCTGACTTGAGATCAATTTTGGAGAACACCCTCGCTCGCTGCATCTGATCAAACAAGTCATCAATCCTAGGGAGTGGATAACAATTCTTTATTGTGACTTTGTTGAGCTGTTTGAAGTCTACACAAAACATGAGAGAACCATCCTTATTATTCACAAATATGACTGGCACTCCCCAAGGAGATACACTAGGGCGAATGAGACCCTTCTCCAACAACTCCTCTAACTATATCTTGAGTTCATGTAGATTTGTATTCATCATCTAATAGGGTTCCCTAGAAATTGGTGTTGATCTTGGCACTAAATCAATGGTGAAATCCACCTCTCTGTAGGGTGGTAACCCTTGAATCTCTCCTGAAAACACATCTACATACTCCCTCGAAACTACATGATCATCTAAGAGTGAATGCTCTGGAGTGCTCTTTGATTGATCACTAATGGTGATAGAAAATAACTGACAACATTTACACATGCTCCTTTTGAGTTGCTTATCTGAGATCATGCGCAAAGAGATAGGCCTCTGCATCCCTTTAATCAAAACTACACTCCCAAGATCATCCTGACACTCAATGACCTTATTCCTATAATCCACCTTTGCTCGATGAGCCTTGAGCCAATCCATACCTAAAACAACCTGATACGATCCTAGAGGAATAACTCAGAGGTCAAGTGTAGTGGAGAAGACTATTAAGTCAAGTACGCAACTCTCCACATACAAGTCCATGATAAGTTTGGCCCAAGAGGCCAACTCAACCTTCCAACTATCTGGCTACCTGGCCACCACTAGCCCACACTGGTCCACTGTAGAAGGAGATATAAAATAATCTAAAGCACTTGAGTCAAAGATTACTGAGACATAAATACCCCTAATAGTAACTATCATCTCAATAACTATGGCTTGATGCTTACCCTGATGGTTATCAACTGCTGCATATACATGATGGGCACATCCTACATCACCCACTATCTTCTCAGATCTAAGAGCTCTTTGCATATCCATGGTAGCAGATTTTTGCAGACACATACACACATAGTGATTAGGAGACCCAAAAATAAAACATCCTCTTGTACCCCTTTAAGATTGGGTCCCTCATGTACTCTGGTGAACTGATCTAGTCGAACCAACCCTAGCAAACTATTACGTGTGAGGTGGCTGTTCTAGATGAGTACCATGTCTTCTATCCCTAGATTCACCAACACCTCATCTAGCTCCACCTCTCTGTAAGCTTTGAGTCTATCTAGCTCTCTACTGTTGGTGGCCCTGATGTTGTGTCTACTACTGTGGATGTTGTGGAGCCCTCGATACTCCTGGAGGAGGCTAGAATCCTCCTTTAGGGGATGGTGTTGTACCCTACGACCTTTGACTCTGAAAGGCCTGCATCTTTTCCTAAAAATTTCTCTTGTTCCTATCTTCGTTCGCATGTGTGAACCATCACTCTAATACCACATCTAGTGCCCCGCCTCAAGACATAGGAAACCACACCAAATAAAGTAACTAAAAATTTGGGTTTTTTTTTTAAACATAAACAAATAGTATTACTATACTTTTACGAATCCCCATTAATAATTATTTTATATTAATTTGATTTACCCAAATTAAGTAATCACTAGTCCAATACCAACTTTAATTATTTATTTCTACTATAAGTTTGTGAGGGTCATAAATAACAAGTTTACACACCCCTAACTATTTAATCAGTTCCCCCTTTTATTTATTATTCCCCCACACACCCTTCTTTTATTTTATTTCCCATTCCCATCAAATTCCCATGACTTAAAATTTGTGTAGGGTTTAATGTGGTCCCTAGGATAAATCTAATCTTCGCCTTTGATTTAAAACTTTCCCTAAAGTTTCCCTAGCCCATCTTTATATTATCTTTTCCTTTGTTTTCCTCTTCTCATTTGTTTCATCTTGTTTCTTCTTTGTGCAGGTTGAAGACGAGCTATGGAAATCAAGGAGTCATGGTTGCTCAGGTTATTTACTTATTTTCTTTTTTTTTGTATCTTCTTAACCAGATATATTCTCTGGTTGGGTATATATGTATATATATGAAGGAAATATGCCTGAGTGTGTGTGTGTGTATAATTATGTATTAAAAAAAATATAATAGGCAAAACTATTAGGATATATTATTGATAACATTATTAAGTGTGTGAATAATAAAATACAAACTCATATTGAGTTGTATATTAGAGTTGTAGGTGAGTTATAGTACAACTTACTAGAGAGATTCTAGGAAGGGGTTGAGAGATATGATGGATTAGAGATAGGTGGAGAGATTTAGTGGATAAGACTTGACTCCTAATTAATAGGATCAAGCATTTGTATAAAAACTCCATCTCTACCTTAATAATACATCCCAGATGAATTGAAGTATTATTATTATATTCGGTGTTTCTATTATGTTTTGCAAGTCTGATTTTTAGCAAAACTCTTACCAAATTTACATTTGGTATCAGAGCATGGTTGGTCAAATGAGAGTCTAAGAGAATTAAAGATTGCATGCAACAAGAGATATATTAGTTCACGGTGGAAAATACATATGTAGTTGTTTGTCATCAGTTTTCATCAACTTCAGTCCTACATTCTGCAACGAATTGTCTGTAGATCCAACAAAGCATCAACGCATTCAGTCATTGTTTGTTTTCACGGATTCACGAAGTCAAAGATCTGCATCGATATTCATTATCTCTTTGTCAACGTGCTTGGAGTAGAAGTGATATAAAATCAAAACGCCAGAGTTAAAACAACAAAGTTTCAACACATTTTGGTAGTGACCACATTATTTCACAAAACCCATGTGTTCTCTCAGTCCCATCGTGGATTCATGGGCATCCATTCAATTCTGCAATCCCCTATTATTATCAGGAGCTTCGATTTTCCATTAACTGCGGTGAATTATACCAAGCTTGTCAGACTGTAGGTTCATTACTTCCATGTACATGGATCATGATTTTCCAGTTGAGGGGAGACTTGTGTTGAGCACATTTGTGGTCAGAATCTATAGATCTATATACATCTAAGACCAAATCCATTCAGATTGAATCAAGTTGTCACCATTTAACATATCTCATATTTTTCCATCACCAAATTTCCCAACATTACTCCCAGTGGTGTGCCTGGATTTACATGCCTGATAAGTATAACATTGTCTTATGTTAATAGGTCATATTATGTTAATAGGTCATATTGTATTAAGTAAAGCTTTATTGAGTCTAGATAAAAGTATTAGTTGGATAGTTTTTTTTTAATTTATTTTAAAATTAATATCATTTTATTACTTTTTGAATTTGTAGTCGTGTCCTCTCACTTATTTCAAAGTGTCGTTTTCAAAATTGTGAGTTGTCATCTAAAGTCGAGACCATAAAAAAAAGGACAAATGAGTGCATTTTCGGTGTAATCTGAGACTCAATTTTAAAGGGAAAATGCAAATGAAAACTGTTCCTGGCTTTGGGGGCTCCACCCCTCGACCCCACCCTGTATTGTGACAGGGAACACGTATCATCCTCGGCTATAATTTCTGCTGAGTTAGCAGGGACATTCAATGGAGGCTGGAATCAATGGAGGAAGGAGGTTGATCAGTGACCTCTTGTTAGGCACCATCGATGAGGCCGTGGTACTGATTTGGTGGTCAATTATTTTCAGTTGTGTGTTTGCTTTCAGCTATGTGGTAGATAATAAAAACAAATGATACATTCTTATTATTGTAATGTGTGAAAAATTCCTATATGTAACCTTTTGATGAAAAATATAGTGGGGAAGTACAAAACACATGCAGACATGGATCTTGAAATGGTTCGTGGAGATCTAGAAAACCACATGAGGTGAACAATAGAGAGGAGAATTGTTCATGTCCAGGTTGGTGGTAAACTTGTTGTAAAACCATAGAAGGTTGAGCATTTCTCCCTTCATTTATATCAAGGTCATGAGCTATAGGCGTGTCACAGGGGTTGGCATTCTGCTGAGATGTGAAAACATTTTTCTACCTTGTTCACATTAGGGGAGTGTGTATTAGGAATTAATAATGTTAACAATAGGGGAGTGAATGTTAGGAAATATTATTGATAACATTATTAAGTGTGTGAATAATAAAATACAAACTCATATTGAGTTGTATTTTAGAGTTGTACGCGAGTTGTAGTATAACTTACTAGAGAGATTCTAGGAAGGGGTTGAGAGATATGAGGGATTAGAGATAGGTGGAGAGATTTAGTGGATAAGACTTGACTCTTAATTAATAGGATCAAGAATTTTTATAAAAACTCCATCTCTACATTAATAATACATCCCGAATGAATTGAAGAATAATTATTATATTCGGTGTTTCTATTATGTTTTGCAAGTCTGATTTTTAGCAAAACTCTGACCAAATTTACAAAAACGCATTGAAGAAATTATGGGTAAGAAATCGTAGAGGGGGGAATTAAATCACGTTGGTAGCAGTCGACGTGGAAGGGATGTGAGGTTAAAGATTGGTGGGTGGTGGTGTATAGAGGGGGGGCAATTTTATGGTTCAAAAGGGGTATGGGATTAGGGTTTGTGTGGAGTGTGAGGGGTGAGTGGAGTGGGAGTGGGGAAGGATGCGCATTGGGGTGTGGGGTTCCACATGGAGGATGGAGGATGGTGTATAGGGTATGGGGAGGGCTTGACACCTCCCCACTCTATTTTTTTAAATTAAAACAATATCCACCAAACTTTTTAATTATTGCATTTTTTTTGTCATTTAAAACTTGTTATTATATTATATTATATATATAATATAATATATATTTAATATATTATATTGTAATATATAACTATATTAATTAATATATAACTATATTTGAATGTAATATAGTTATATTAAATAATGTAACTATATTAAATATATTTTTAATACATTTATATTATCTAAAATGTTAAAAATTATTTCAAGTTGTGAAATAATAGATTTTGTTTTGTTACCTATGTGGAGTATGAAACTTAATAATTTTTTCCAATAAATCTATATTAAAATTATTTACTTATTTATGTGATAAAAATGAATGTAGCAAAGTATTTCAAATAAGAAGAGAGGGTTTTGGAATATGCTAAAAAAATAGTAAGGAAGAAAAATAATTCACATTTGATTTCATAATAAGATAAATTCTTAAGTTTCACATGGAAAGGGAGCAAAACTAATTTCATTCCATTCAATAATGTTACCAAAAATTTACTAGAAGGAGATATATTACAAGAAAGATAATTTTTCCATTCAATGTTCATCCTCAAGCTCCATGTTACACTAAATTTCCTTTCAAATGCAATACTAAATAAATAATGCAGATTTCTACAAGAGGGAGATCCAACAAGGGAAATTCACATTTTCTTTTAGTGCTCTTACATAACATTTTTTTTTTGTAGAAAACATATTTCAAATAAACAACTTTCATTTCAAAATGGATTTCCAACAATCCATATTAAATAAATTAACTATTTTACAATATTTCTTTTCCAACGAGCTTAAGTTCACAAATACAACATATTTCAAAAATACTTAAAATACTCAAGGAACCATATTACAAGGCTTCTTTGCAAGATTGAAAGAAGATTGGAAAAACTAATACAACACTAGTTTACAAGCAATCCCAAATCACGAAATAGGAAATTTACAAGACAAAGAAACATCTCACATAACCATATCTATAAGATTACAATGAGAGTAGTGTGCACAAAAAATGGAGAAACAATGAGAAGCCATGATGAAAAGAAACTCCAACCATCTTCCAAACTTGAGCTCTAACTTTGAGTGCTTTACAAAGAAACCAACACCAAGAGAACAAGGCTTGTTTTACCACCCAACCTATAAGCATCATTACATGCATTTCCAAAGTTTGGTAGACATGCTAGCCTCCCCCAAGCCCATGGGAGAGAGATCTAGCTTCTACAAATGAGCACAAGATTTAGGGAGACATAAACAACAAACATATTCACAGATAAGACAAATCCATACAATAAAGAAACACAACATTTACCAACCAAAAGAAAAGAAGAGAAAACCATATTCATCCTCAAAAATGGGGAAGAGTAGACGAGACATCCAAAATGCCAAAGAGTGTGGTCCACCCATAGGATGCACACCTACAAGATTCTTCAAATAACCTCCTTATCCCTCCAAGACAACAAACCCTCATTATTGCTCCACCTATTCACCTAAAATCCTCCTTGGAAATATTTTCAAACCCATTGGGTTTCCTCTCCAAGGATGGGGAAGAGGGTTCAAACCATATGAACCACCTTCCCCACCTCAAACCATATGAGGGGAAATAAAAAGAACCAACATGGCTTTCCCATCAAGCCATGAGGTTTAAGAGGGAAAATCCCTCCCTCTTCCCCAATAAAACTAAAAAATCCATCAAGCCATATGATGGATGGAGAAAATAACAAATAACATACCCAAAGAGACATATAAAACATGCATCAAGACACACCTTTCAACTATAAGAAAATATAATAACTAACATGCCATATAACATAAAATGAGATCAAAGATCCTACCTCCACAAGCTCTTTAAATCTCTAAGATTTTCCCAATTCCTTGTCCAAGCAAACTCTAGCTCCAAAAGCCTACAAGCACCAAGAAAAAGCAAAAAAAAAATCATCTTTCTCCCCCATGAGGGAGTATTTGAAGAAAAACAAAAAAAATTCCTCACCAATGAGGGGGTTACATGTGTCACCCCTCTCTTCCCTCCAAGTCAAAGATTCCTAAAATAAAAAGAATAAAAGATAAACTCACATTTAAACACCCTTCTCCTAAATTGTCCAAAATAAAATGAGACAAGTTTGAGCAACATTTTACAACACACACATTCCAATCCATCTTACGTGGATGGTGACAAAAGAGAAGCTAAATGGGAGGGAAACTCCATCTATGCCTTGAAATTAAGCTCCCTACCTAATTGGTAGGGTCTAATGACTTATTTTCATGCTAAGTGAACTCCCAAAACTAAAAAGGGTCACTTAAAATACCACAAATAGCCCAATTTCGGGTTTGGCAGATTTGGGCACAAGTGTAGAGGATGTGGGGCGCACTCAAAGGTGCACATGTGAACCTAATCCTCTCTAATTAACCCACACTTACACAAATACAAAACTTAATGCAAGTGGGGACCATTTAGTCCCCAAACCTAGTTTACTTAACAAAAATAATAACCTAATCATAATTAATGTTACATGACATACAACAATACAATTAAAGGTCACTCATGGTGCCCAAACAATAAAATCAAACAATAAGGTCTCATAAAACTAACATGGTTAGGACTTAGCCCCATGGGTTGCTTGTACACAATTTGCGTAGCTTCCCTGAAACCCACGTTCTCCTGTGTCTTGTCACCTTCACACTTAATGCACACATTAAATGCATCTATCCAATACAAGTGTAACTCAAACTACTAAATAAATGATCAAGTCCAAACATGAATTCTATGCCATCACAACATCAATATGGAGTTGTAAATGAGAAAAATTCACAATTTCACACAATTCGCCATGAGTTAGCCATAGAAATAAATATACATGACATACATCGATGCTATCATGTGTTCTCATCAGTAATATAATAATCCATACCATCAAGATGAGTGACTAAAATATGTATCCATCACATATCAATTAGGGCCTAATAACATAGCAATATGTTAGTATCCACAACATTTAATAAAATGCGCCAACATATTAATCAAAACTAAACTAGCGCTACACACCCAAATCTCCATACATGTCCATGAAGATAAAATAACCTAACATAATGTCCAAAATATATCAAATCCCTATCAAATCATATCTATGAATAAAGAAGTCAGTAGATAACTAAGGCTATAAAATCTGGGCACTACAAAGATATCCAAGAGTGTAGCAATGTAAGTCCCAGCCACAATCCATTAAATCAGTAAATCAAGTCCTTTCTGGAAAAAATGTTTTCCTCTTCAATCACCTACTCTCCAAAGGTAATAGAAGGGGAACTATTCTCTACTTTAAGGGTTTTGGAACCTTGTGTTGTATTGGCTACAAAAACATAAAACGGTTGCATTGGAGGAACATTCATAGGTCAAACAGAGGGTGCCCTATTTCCACTGACATGCTTCAATCCAAAAACCACAATAGAGTCCTCAAAGGTGTCGCCACCAAAAGCTAAAAGTATAGAGTGGGGTCCACTAGCCACACTAGGGGAACCAAAAACCAAACCCTCAACAAAGGAAGTAACAACTATATGCAAGGTGGATCCCTTAAGACTTGCAGATCCACATGTGCCACTTTCTCCATGGTCACCAGAATCCCTGGCATTTCTCCCAACCTCCTTCTGCCTGGTCCCCTTATTCGGTTAGGAGAGTTGAACCACTTCCCTGTCATCAGACAACCGCACACCCAAAAAACTTCAAAAAACACAACACCAGGGACACTAATGTTGATCTCTAATCCACTACAATTCCCTCCATCATCCCGTAAAAGATCTTCCACTACCATCACAACCTTCAGAGTTAGGGTTTTGGTTATGCACAGGAGAACACATAGTTTTGGTTCCCATTTTATCTAAAACTTTGATAATGTAAGCTATTCCTTATTTTAGTGATTATTCCTTATTTTAGTGATCATGATTAATCACCTATTTATTTTGAAATTTTCTTAACACCTGAGTTATGTGAATCAAGAAATACATGTTAGCTTAATACATTGTTAAGTGGAACTAACTATGTCAGTTATGCCCTCGTGGCATATTTGTGCAACCATTTTTGTGTGTATATATTTGGTTGCTTCTCCTTTTTTTAATCAGTATAATAAAATCTACCCGCTTCTTTCCAACAGTCCTATCAAAGAAATTATTTTGCTAGCATGAGTTGATAGTAGAGACCAACACTAATAGTGTATCGTGTAAGTGAGCAACTTGTTTGCGTTTTATTTGGTTGGCTATCAAGTGTGTTGTGCGCATAGAAATTGTGTCTTATCTATATATTTTGAAGTGTTGTTGTGCAAATTTGGAGCCTTGTTTGAAGAAGTAACGTGGAGACCTATGACAAAATTGGCACCCGTCACTTCTCCTCTTGTGTGGAGATCTCCATTCACCTCTTCAAATCAAATACATGTGGCTATGACCCACCCAGTCACATCCACATAGGTGTAAATGGAATGAAAAGATTGCAAAAACCATTGATTTTGACATTTCTCACATAATTACACTGCAAGGAGGATTATGCAAGATAAACGCCAGAAAGGGGGGTTGTTATATCAAAAACGCCTCTAAACAATTTCTGCAGAATTTGTTGGATGTGAAGGAAATTAAAAGCTATCAAAGAAACGACACACATAACCTGCACAACATCGTCTTAGTAAATTGGTGGATTCATTCTTGAAGGAATGTCTACTACCACGTAGAGAGCGCATTGAAGGACATGTACATGAAGTATATGGGGTGACCTCTAGAAGCCAATGATGCCATCAATTTGTCCAAAAAATGTTGCTCGCTCCAAGCACATGAATCCCTTGACAACATTTTTCTCGACCTATACAAGAGGTACATTGTTGGTGTAGGATATTTACCATGCACATACTTTAAGTACATGGGATTCCTCCACATAGGTGATTCACCATTCTTAGGTAAACTAGGGTGTCATTATGGCCTTACATGTGTCATAGAGCGTCATACGAGTTACATTTGACTAGATATTCCGGGAATGTAAATCCCACCTCTTGATGGATACATTTGTGGGGGAGTTACACACCCCACTACTATATGTACACCTTTCATCTTGAGCATTGGAATGGAATAGAGTATGGGATTTGAGCCATTTTTCGCTTAATACATGCACATTGCTCTCATGGGTGATTTCTTGCTTCGATCTTGAAGCTACAACATTTTGTGGTTGAGTGCAATGTTTTAATGCTCACAGATTCCCTCCAGATATTTGTCATTCCTTCGACATGGTATCATAGCTCGGGGATTGGAATTGTGTTACTCACCTCGGTTTTTTACTACTCTCCATTTCATATTTTCTTGTGTAAAATCTCCTTTGCATGTACTCTACTTGAATTTTTAAAGGGTATTTGGTTGATTTTCTCTATCAGTTACTAAGCTCGTGATTGCTTCTATACTGCCTTGAATTTATTTCTCAGTCATTGCATTCACTGCATTCACCAACTCGTGCATAGTTCCCACATACACTCCATCCATCCAAATTGGATCATTCAGCTCCTTCTTGGTTTGACACGGTGGTTTGGTCGTTTGGCTGTCATTCCTACTTTTTGCCTATGCTCGAGGATCTATTTCTGGTTCAAACGTGTGTGACTTGGCTCTGTTCGTGGTTTCGATTTTTCCAGGATCTGCATGCATTTTTTATGTGTTTCAGAGTGCATTTCAGGTTCACGGGTTGCAGATTTAGGAGCTTAGAGTTGTCTTGTTTTTCACTTTGAGCTATACTCTACCTGCTTGCCTTTCTTATCTACATGTATCCTCCTCATGGTCTTGCATTGTTCAGGGGTCTTATTCTTGGTTTGAATGACTCGTTAGCCGTTGTGCATTCATATTAACACTCTGATCCTGCAATGAGTCCACTGATTTGTAATTTTCATTGCATGCATTGGTCATGTTTTTACATTGGTTCACTGGCTTGGCTATCGGCTTCTTGTTCTTGTGTTTGTTTAGGTTCCTCATCCTATTCGTGTCATATGCATTGTTGATGGCTTGGTTGAATATAACCTTCTTGCTCATGTACCAATCTTGTGTTGTCATTTGCATACTCTGTCTCGTATTGCCAACATTGTGTATTGTTCCTGTGCAGTGTGCTCAAGCTCTTAGATATTCTCAGCATACTACTCTATGGATTCTATGTGCCTGATAGGTGCTAGCCAGGCCATTCTCTATGCTTGACAGTTTCACCCACACCACACGTGGTTTCTTCAACGATTACTTGTAACTCTGACACAACTTTACAACTCAGCACATGTGCAAATCCCTGCAACGTGAACTTGAAGTAGTTACAAGGACGTGGCATCACTCGTTCAGCATGCCTCAACACATAACAGTGTGAACCCTGTCAACTCGGAAGTGTCTGTGTTAAAATGGATCAGTTTTCATTGCACACAACAGACTACAACCTGCACGTGGAACAAACCCCTGGCTTGTTCAACTTCCACCACATGGCTTGGCAACGTGGGCCCCCATCCATTCCCTTTTAGACTTGTTTTATGGTTAAAATAATCCTTTTTTTAATTTTTTAAGGCAAAAACATTCTTATCATGGCATTGTAATAATTTTAAGGCTCTAATTTTCTTGTAATTATGTCCTTCATTCATGTGTCGAAGATGGAGGGAGAGGTCTAGGGTTGGTAGGAGGCTAATCCCCCCTCACAAGAAAAACAAACCCTACTTATAATTTGATGCCATTACCAACGAGTACCCACACAACACCCTTTGCACCCATTTTGGGAACTTTTTAAATCAGTTTGGAAAGCTTATTGGCATTTTCCATCAGTTACGGGAATCATTTTCTTGTTATACCTTTTGACTCATTGCTCAGTTTTGAGCGCTTCTTTAGTCAAAGTTTCATGATTTTTCACACATTACATGATGAAATTTTCATTTTTGTAAACATACTACTTTATAAAGTTCCCCATTCTGGGGGGTTCACTAGTACTCTTGGGTTTTCACACGCAGACCCATTATCGGTTGAGTCTGATGTCTTGCTTTTGTGAACCTTGCACTTTTGATTCCACATCATGGATGGTGCTCTTTCCAGACTTAAGCGTTGTAGGATCACTTTACATCCTCCACCACTTCTTATTGGGAGAGAGAACTATTTAGTTTGGCGTGTTTCTATGGAATGTTACTTCGCCTACAAGGGTCTTTCAAACTTCTTGCTAGGACCAGTTCTTGCACCCACTGATCATCGTCATCTTAATGATTTTCTCAACAATTGCGACCGTGTTTTTGGTACCATGATGATGCATGTCTCTCCATCTCACTGGTTTCACGTGGCAGACTCAGATCCACCCCACCGTGTCTAGAGCATTCTTCAGTCCCTCTATAGAGACCCTTCACATACTGTCGATGCTATTGTTACTGTTGATTCAGTTGTCTCCTCAATTTCTTCATGTGATAATAGTTCCACTGACACGGACTCGCTTGGTGCTACTTTTGATGACAAGGATTGTGCACCTAGTTTTAATGTCGAGAGTACTACATAGGACTCTTCTCCTCCTTCTCTCACTATTCTAGAGAGTGTTGACACATCCTACATCTCATCATATATTGAGCAGTGTCCTATACAGTCTCATACAGTCATCACAGCTTCCTCTTTTCCACCTTCAGTGTGTGAGGCCCCTTTTACTCCTCTACCTTCATTGGATGACTCATACCTATCTAACATCGCTCTTCTATTTCTTGAGCCCCCTCATTGGGATGAGTATATTCCTGACATTAGTCATCTTTTTGTAGAGTACACTTGTGATGTACTACAGGTTCCTCATCCATTTACAAGTATTTCAAAGGAGTTCATCATCTCTTTTGTTGAGAGTGCCCCTTCTAGGACTCTTACCACTTCCACTTTTCCAGAGACCTTCATTGATCAACCCTTACTTGTGGATCCATTTTCTGTTGTGGGAAATGTTTTATTGCCTTCACATCAGTTGGACATACTTTCTACGGGTGTTCACCCTTCATACTCTAATAGTTCTACACTCGTGACTTTACCTTCCGTTCCTTCGCACTAACTTGCTAGACCAATGTCATACTTTTGTGGACCAGACTCAAAGTTCTTTGTGCTACTGCCTTTGGTTTCCTTTGTGGAGTGGGCAGACTTCCAACAAGTCATTTATGTCCTTCCTAAGGGTAGGCACACAGTTTGGTGTGGGTGGTTCTTCTTCAGTCTAGAGGCAGAGGATCTCATGATCAACATTCTTCTGGGAGGCCTTCTAGAGCTGCAGATTTTAGATTTGTCCAAGGCATCTTCTGCATTCCTCTCATCTCCCTCTTCTTCTCTTTTCTTCTTATTTATGATAGATTGCCTCTTTGTACATGGGTACCTTTACAAGATCGTCTGTGGCTAGGACCCATCATTGGCATCTTTCTTAGATTAGAGAGTGGACTTGTCTCTCTTTTGGGGGGGTGTTTTTCCCACTGGGTTTTCTCCTTTTACTTTGATTTTTGAGAGTTTCTTGTACGTGGGTACCTCATCAGGTTTGTTTTTGGGACCCACTTCTCCATGTTTTCATCTATGTGTCCAACTAAGTTATGCTTCAAGGGGGTGTTGATATAGGATATTTACCATGCACATATTTTAAGTACATGGGATTCCTCCACATAGGTGATTAACCATGCTTAGGTGTCCTAGGGTGTCATTATGGCCTTACATGCGTCAAAAGAGTTACATTTAACTGGCTATTCTGGGAATATAACTCCCACCTCTTGATGGCTACATTTTGTGGGGGAGTTACACACCCCACTACTATATGTACACCTTTCATCTTGAGCATTGGAATGGAATAGAGTATGTGAGTTGATCCATTTTTCCCTTAATGCATGCATATTGCTCTCATGGGTGAATTCTTTCTTCGATCTTGAAGCTACATCATTTTGTGGTTGAGTGCAATGTTTTGATGCTCACATATTCCCTCCAGATCTTTGTCATTCCTCTGACATAAGTAAGGGTCGACAGGAAAATTTTGGTGTTGAAAGAGAAGATGCACCTCATTCAAGATGTCATTATTTCCCTTCATAATCCTCTTCCATGTAGTGTGACGGTGGAAAAACCAATATGGTGATTCCTAATTGGCATCTAAGAATTTCTATGTGCCTCAATTTATTCCAGATGCCTCCAGCAAGCAATTTTTAGTTACATATTTACATTGAAGTCTCTCCCTTCAACCTTGACACGTTTAACACATGGATTCTTTAGACTCTTCCTTCCAACTTGGATGGAGGATAAAAGGGTATCCACGGCTATTCAAAGGGGATTCACATCCATGTCAAATTTTGTATTCAAATCATCTTTAGCATTATGTGTCTTTTCTTTAGATTCATAATTTATAAGTGTTTTGTTCCATGTGTTCATGTAAAAAATAAAAGAAAAAATAAGGGGGTGCATTTTTGGTGGAACCTGACACAGGTAAATCATAGTGAGCCTTAAAGCCATATCTACTAAGTAAAAACTTACTGGAGGCTGGAGGATACATGAATTTTAGAGGACAATTTGTGTCCTCTTGTCAGTCACCTATGACGGGGTCACATCATTACTTTGGTGACATTTTTGTTAGTGTTTTTTAATTTTGTGTAGTGTGATTTTATCGTATGTAGTGTGTTTTTTAATAAATGTTGAGCATTATTTTCTAGTTTTTTACCTCTTGATGAAGAACATCGTGAGGAGAAAAAGCACTCAAGTAGCACTTGGTTATTAGAAAAGGGTTTGTGGAAATCCAAGAAACCACTGAAGTGTATAGTCAAGACCTCTTATCACCTCTAAGTTCATGGTCAACCTGCAAACAAAAAACCATAGGGGTTTGTGGTAATATGGGAAACCACTGAAGGTGTTAGTAGAGATATGTACTCATGTCACTTCTAGGTTTGTGGTAATCATGTAAGGAAAAACCAAGGTGTCACCAAGCCCATGAAGCCACAAAGATGGCATGCCACCTCAAAGGTGAGTAGGCTACGTGGAGAGCATAAAATTTTTTTTTACTATGTTTGAAATAAGGGGGGGTGGGGGGGTGGTCCACTATCTAGAACTATGATGTTTAAAAAAATGTAAAAGGGGGGAATGTTATCTTAATACATTGTTAAGTGGAACCGACCAAGTCGGTTATGCTCTCGTGGCATATTTGTGCAAACATTTTTGTGTGTATATATTTGGTCGCTTCTCCTTGGTTTAATCAATGGAATAAAATCTACTCACTTATGTATAACAATATCAAAAAAATTGAGCCTATTACGAAATCATTTGTTTGATAAAAAGATCTACATTCTATATCATAATAACCCCTAAAATTTTACAATAACGCATATGTGCTCACAAAAAGTTCCCTAATAATGTATTTGTGATCTGAAAAAAAATCTTACATAACAAACTTCAAAATTCAACACTAATTTCAATAATCAATATATAACAACATTTCTAGAGAAACATGTCGATAGTGATCTTAAAGTTCACTTTAGTTTAATTATCTACATAAGCCCCAAATGAGTAAAGTCCCTAACTGAATAAAATCTATTTTCCATGACCTTTTCAAAAACACCCATTTTGTTCACTTCCAGTAAACATTGTTTTCCATGTCAGGTATTTTAGGAAATAGTTCTCAGTCCTCTTGCGAAAAAAATCCCATAACCTATTTGTGCATTTCTTACAAGCATGATATACACATAATTCACAAATCATTTAGGGATAAGTAGATTGAATGAAAAAATGATGCAAAACCATTTGAATTGAGAATTGTTTCTTAAAATGACTAAAAGAATATGGTTTCATGGATAGAATTGACTACTGGAAGTGCAAAAAATGGGTTTTGTTGAAAAAGCTATGGAAAATTATACATTTACATATTTTCAAAATTTTTGAAGGGATAATGGTGAGAATGCATACCAATGTTTGATACCTAGATGAAATCAAAATGTGCTCAGAATTTTGAAAATCAAACCATGATCAGATTTTCCAATGGATGAAAGGAGTGACACACATACATGAATGTTCTTGCCAAAAGCTTCAAAAAATTCAGTATCGAAAACATATATGAAAAAATGTCAATCTATAATGACATACAACCGACACATCCAACTACAACTTTCTTTGGCACATGAATTACAAAATACAAACGTATGAAGTTACCTTGCTTTCTATTTAATGGCTAACAAAAATTAAATACTTTAAATGGCACACATATTTCAAATAGATCACGTACTTTTAAATGGCACATTTTACATTGTTTGGTTTAATGGCTAATTAATGTTAAGGCAAACACAATATTAATTATCATTTTACCCTAGAATATGGTCCTTGTTAATAGTGTAATTGGTATTGTAATAAATTAATGTAAGAATTTTATAAGATAAATTTTAATGTACTACATATAAAACTAAATTCAGACATTGTTTGAAACTTAAATTTGACATACATAAATTTAATTGAAATTTATTATTTAATATTTACATACACAAGAGGAAACTACATAACATGGGTTACTTCTACACAATATTGTAGACAATTATTGCTATTGACTACAAAAATTAGATTGTTACAAGGCGATTTATGATATAAAAACTTAAGAAACAATTAACACTCATAATTGAATCAAAGTATATAACACTACAATTAATCAAATAAATACTAAACTTAAACTCTATACCATCAAATAACCATAACTATTTAATTAGATAGTTAAATACATTAATGAATTAGTTTGACACAATATTAATGAGCCTAAATATATACTAAGCATAAAATGGAGGACATTGAACTTTCCTGTTGAACTTTCTTTAGTAAGAGTAATATTTTTACACACAAGATGTAACTACGTCGCATGAATTTCTTCTACTCAAAATTGTAGACAATTATTAATAATAAACTTATATTGTTAAAATAATATGTATGATATAAAAATTAAGAAATAATTAACACTCATAATTGAATCAAAGTATATAACACAACCATTAATCAAATAAATACTAAACTTGAACTCTATACCATCAAATAAACATACCTATATAATTATTGAGTAAAATGCATTAATGAATTACTTTGACAGAATATTAATGGCCCTAAATATATACTAAACTTAAATTGGAGGACATTGAAATTTCTCGTTGAAATTTCCTTAGTGTGAGTAATAATTATATAAATAGTTTTCTTCAATCCTCTCTCTTCAATTGTGACTAATCACACTTTGAAGTGATAGTGATCAAATTTAAAAGTGTGAGTTCTCGCACTTCGATGTGTGAGTGAATTTACTTAGAAATGCAAGTCCTTCACTCAGACTACGAAGTGTGATCACTAACACATTGAAGTGTGATTCTATTCACATCTTTGAGAGTGTGTATCACTCACATTTAAGACCTGGCTATTAGGCTAGTCAATATTAAAAAGCCATTAGTATGTGTTTTACGAGATAAAATGATACAGTCCTAACGACCGGGATCTAAGATTCTAATACAATGTTATATGGTCAAATCCATAGGGGCACTAATTACGTACACAACATATAATGGGATAAAAATTTATATATGAATACACACAGTTTTTTGAGGATATAAGAGTAACTTTATTACGTATACAAAAATAGTCATTATATGGTCACATAGAAACACTAATATAGAGACTATGTAATAGTATCCAAGTGTAGGTCAAGGATTTTAGATTCTATGATAGATGACATAGAACTTAGAGTATAGATTTGATAGAATCATTAATGTCAACTTTATTTCATAAAGTGAATAAATAGTCATCTATATATGACATAAATTCTTTTATAGAGACTGAGGTAATAGTTATAACAAGTATTGTTGTCAAGGATGGTTATATTCAAGTTATCTAAAATAGATGACATTTACCTTATATATATATATATATAATATCATATGTATATATACAAATAGATGGCATTTGGAAAGGATTTTCAATGTCGATATTTAAGTTTGTCGTATATATATATATATTGATTCAGAACACTAAGGTAGGCATAAATACACTCATATATGTATGATTATAATAAAATTTATGTGTGGCATAAATGACAACAATCACTTATGTAATGTCTTGAATTCTAGCCAAATTCTCCATATGTTCAAGATTTAAATTGAAGGAGGTTTCAAGATGTTCATATAAGATGTTTATTTTTATTTTCTCATTGTGATTTCAAGCATTTGTTTTAACATTGGAATTGTTATTGATATTTCTCATTTTCAAATTCTCCATAGGTTCAAGATTTAAGTGTCCACGCTACTAATTTTCTCTTTTTATTTGTGGATATAGTTAAAAATGAACTTTTTTAAAAAAAAGGAGCACATGCGGATTAAATCTCCAATAATGTGAAAGTTACAGAGGGACTAGTTTATCCATCCAGAACTACACTCTATTGTAGAGACATGGGGTCTAGATTATTTGCTATCACAATAAGTATTGTATTCAATGGAAGAGTGAGAATTCCATACGCAATTGATAATTGTGAAAAAATTTTTTCCATGAAAGAAATTGAAAACAAGGGATACTTTATCCCATGGGAAAGGGAGAAAATGATTAAGCATGTGATTTCAAAGGTTTCACATGTGGCGGTTTATGGCATACAAAACATCATGAACATTGAATCAGAGGATACATTTAATGAGGACACGGGTTTGAATTCTGACAGTGAAATCCATCGTTTCACAACTCCTAAAGACAAGGATGAATTTGTTACAACCTAATTGGTGCCAAAATATAAGTGTGCTTGGAAAGAAGGTGACATAACTGAAGGATTTATAGCCTTGGTACAAGAAGAACATGTGATTTTGGGAGTAGTGTTGGGACGCACACATTTTGATGTTTTTGTGGAAAATATTATACCTACATGTAATGATTCCTATCCAAGTCTATAATGTAATAGTGAAGTTTCCTGGCCAATAAAAAATCTAGTGTATCTAAAAATAGGAATAACACTTCATGTTAATGGAAATTATGAAGTTCAGGAAACAACCCCCACATAAAACATCGGCTTCAATTTCAATTTCAAGGGGGTGTCTACGAAGTTGATACCTTTTTTTTTCAAAATAACACAATTTTTTTGTAGAAGTGAAAATTACAAATATTTGTGAAGGAGACATGGTGTAGTTTAAATTTTTTGGATAGAAATACATTTGGGGTGCATATTAATAAAATAATGAAGCCTTTTTGTAAGGGTTGATCTATATCAAAAGGATCTCTCATCTAGTGGCTTGCCAGCTAATTGGCCCATCTAGATGGTTCCGTTATGGAAGTAAGGATAAAATAAATTCCAGAAGAGTTACCAGTAAAAATTTGGAGTGCATTCGAAGTTCCATTGCCTCAAACTGTATTTCAAATTCATTTGAATCATCCATTTGTAGTAGTAATGTAAAACTGATTAAAATACCTTATAACCCTATAAATGCCAAAAGGTAAATACTAGTCCATCTAGTACACCAAAGGAAAGGGAAAATGAGAAAAAAGAAGAGAATAATTCTTTTATGAATTTAAGAAGAAACCTTCCTACAAGGAAGGATGTCTCTCTAATCTATCTCTCAGCACTTATAATCACAACTAAAATATAACTCTAGGGTTGAAGGAACTTTCCATCAAAAACTTTGTACTTAATATATTCCCTGCAAATGCTAGCAGTTGTGATGTAGGTCAAACTTATGAGAAAACTATAGATAAATTTAAGTTATGCAGAAGGGATGTATGCCATAATATATGGTACATATGTCATGGAATCGTAAAGAGCACATATTACAGATAAAAATAATCTTGGATGAATGGCGAGGGGATGGTAGTAAATGGAAATATAGGAAAATAGAAACAAATGCCAATAAATATCACAACTATTACATTAATATCCAAAATGGTGGAGAGAAATTATGATATATTTCCACACATGTCTTGTTTAGTGGGACAAGATGGTACTAAAATAACAATGAGACTATTTCCTACATGTTATAATTATGCTTACATCCTTACAAAGTGTAATGAGGGCCTTTCACTATTGAACCTTTCTCCAATGTCATAGTTAAACCTCAATAAAATATGGAAAGAAAATTTCTCCCATGTTTCAATCACTAAAAAAAACTTCTTCACCAAATGTGATGAGCACACAGAGCTTAAGAAAATACATGGAACCTTTTTTTACCTCATTTCATAAGTTAAATTTAAATTTAATTTAACTTATTCTTATTCTTTGTTATTATAAAAAGGTGAGACAATTAGTTTAATTGGATAGATTATTCCATTTGAAATGGTATATTTCTTTACGACATGATGACACCGTCTTCTTTTATATGTTAAACTAAAACAAATTCACTCACGTTTTGATTTATTTTTTTATATCATATTAATACATTCATGTATAGACTATCCAATTAATAGGACCTCCTTTTTTGGCATAAATTGATCATTTTTTAATTGTGAGGATTAAACGACGACATGGGGATTTCTATTGAAATATTTTTTAATCCTCATTAATTATTTATTTTTTCTATTTTACGCAAAAATGGGGTCTAATCATTTTTCAATTGATAAATCTCAGATGAAGATGAAGAGAATAATCATAGTGCTAATATAATTTATTTGTATTACCTCTAATTGAAAAGTATATATTCTATTTGAATATACTGTTGAAAAAGGATTTGTTTTTCATTTATAATTAAATGGGTTGGTAAAAATGAAATAGAAGTAACTATAAGTAACTATAATTGAAAATGACTTATATGTGCTTTAAAATTTTGCTTCATTTTTTGATACTTTATTCAAAAATAGAACTCTTCTTTTTTTTAGCATGAAAAATTGATCATATATGACATGTCTAAACTTAAATTTACCACCTATGAATGTATTGAAGGGTGCTTACATGTCATTTTTTGAAGAAAACTCCATGATAAGTGTCCAAAGTTAGTGGATTATGTTTTCAATGAATACTATGATTATTATTTAATAGTTTGATTATCTATTTAGATATGTTATCTATCAAATATTATCTCATTTGTAAACACTTAGAATAAGATAATGGAGATATATATGTTTTTGATAAAACATTTTTGAGTACGTGATTAATAAAATATTATTATATGTATATCAAATGACACTTGGGGATGCCCTTGCATTTGTATTGGAGACTTCCAATACAGATTGCATTTAATATATATTTTACAATAATAGTATGTTGAAATTTTTTCAACATATTTTAACATGGTTAGTTGTTAATCATGTTTTTCAACATATTTTAACATGGTTAGTTGTTAATCAGTTGTTATGTTAGTTGTTATACAACTAGTGTGTAATGTTTACAAATGATTAAAACTGAAATTAATAATGATTTATATTTATATGCTTATTATGATGTCTATTTAGATATTGTGAGTCTAACCATGCTGATATTGTGTTAGATATAAAATATGCTGGATATGTGTTCAAGTTTTTTTTGGGTGTAGAAACCATTACTTGGAACAAAAAGAGAAACCAACAGTCTCCATTTCTTCTATTGAGGAAGATAAGTACAATGGAAGCAGTAAAGAAGCCATGTGGATGAAGCAGTTGTTATAAGAGATACACATGGAAGATGAAGGAAGTATTCCTTTTCTATGTGGTGGTTAGAGTTGTATTACTCTTGCTAAATAATCCAGTTCATCATCAGATAATGAAGCATATTGAAGATCATATGCATGTTTATTTGATAGAAGTTTCTTTGTGTTGTGATAGAGATCTCCAATTTTGTCAGACTGAAGATCAAGATTGCTGTTAGGTTTACAAGCCATCATGTGTTGTAAAATACTACAAGTGTGTGCAATGCTTGGCCTTTTAGAGTTTTTATTTAGGGGGAGTTAACATGTAATCTCACCTCCTACTGTCATAGTCAAACCTCAGCACAATATGGAAATAAATTTTCTCCCATGTTTCAATCACTAAGAACAACTTCTTCGCCAAATGTGATGAGCACACAACGCTTAAGAAAAAACATGGAACCAATTCATGTCTAGAAACACTGACACAAGTAGATCAACTTCAAAAATGGAAAAATTATTACATTCAAGGTTGTTGTGCAACTTACTATGCTCATAAAATGCAATCAGAGGAACATCCTAATAGCTATTTGAGCATTGTGCATAAAAAAATGGACAAGATGAAAACCATGGTACTAAGGATGGATGGAAAATAAAATTCAATAATTGTTGGCATAGTTTACGTAACAAATAATTAGATATTATTGTGTTTGTTTGTTTAAATTGTATCCAATTATTCTCTGTCCATTTATAACCTCTCCTTTAATTTTGGGGAATATTGTTATTTCCCTTCCCTATATATTTGTATGTGCTTATGTTTAGTAAAATAAGTCAGATATATAATCTCTATTTCTTCTCCACTTCTTGCTCCTCACAATCTGGTATCAGAGCGAAAACGTGAGATCAATGTCATCCTCTGTGTGGAGTTTGATGTAGTAATTTGAGGATCAACAGGATGGGGAGATCTTTGACATAGACCTGCAACGTAGAGATATGCATGAGGAGGATAATAAAAAAATACATATATTTGTTTCTTGCTAGATGTGTGAAAAGCATTCCAGAGACCAGCACTAACCTGCAACACGTGGAGAAGTAATTTGTTCTTCTTGGCTGGACGTGGGAAGAACTGCTACATGGAATTTTTTTTTGTCTTATTCCAACTTCTCTCTGGCTTAGCCACTCCTGGATGCATGAAGGGCATTTCAACGACCTCCATTTAAATGTTAGCAACTTGCAGGTGACTCCAACGACCTGTACATTTCATTCTTGCCCACATGTCTACCTGCGAGGACATCTACAACGACCATGATTTGTGCACAATGACCTTTTCTTTTTCTTTTTCTCATTAGACGTGGATTCCTGGACATAGGAGGAATTTAAGGTATTTTCATTAAAATAAATAAAATCTTCAATCTTGCACGTGTGGCATAAACTAGAAAAGAGGAAAGCTTTTGCTACGTGGAAGAATATTTGCATTTGGTGCTACATTGAAGAATCTTTTTTCTTTTTGCCTGAACATGGATTGCAATGGAGAAGACGTATGAGAAGAGGAGAAAACCTTTGGCTTGACACTATTCTAGCGACCTGCAAAGAGGAAATAATTTGCTGATGTTTGAATTTTCCTCAACAATGCAGAGATTCTCTTGCTACTGATTGATGTCTGGAGCGTAAAAGAAGAATCCTCAACTAAGCCAAAGTTGAGTCCCATAGACCAACGCTGAATTTCAAGCGTGAATGAAAGTGTAGGGATTTCCAGCAGCCAAAATAAAGACTCGCAAGCCAAATAACACCGTCAAGACGCTCAAGAAAGCTCTGGATTCTATTATTCTTTTCTTGACGAGCTTTACAACACTGGTAATCTTGTATTCAAGGAAATGGTTTGAAGAGCACTTCTGGAGTATTTTATTTTTCAATGTCAGCTGAAAAGAAAAGAGAGTTAAAGAAGAGCTATAATTCGGTTATGAAACAAACTATGAAGACGGAGAAGAACGCCCTAAGAAGCATCATTGTCCCTTAGCACAAGAATATCAAGAACATCTCAGAGACTGATTATCTCAACAGTGAGTGAAGACTTGTAATAATTCTCTGAAATTAATAAAATTTTATTTTTATTTTTATTACAATGTTTACACCAAAACTACTTCTATCCGATGCTCAATTACTTAAAGGGCCAAATTATGCAGCCTAGAAAACAAATATGCAGACTATCCTTCGGTTTGAAGGATTATGGGGCATCATCACAAGGTCAGTGAAAATTCTCACTGCCCCTGATGAACTCATAAAATATGAGATGGATAATGCCAAAGCACTGATGTTGATTATGTTGAGTATCACCAATGATGTGCAACTGCATGTTTGGGATGCAGAGAAACCACATGAAGCATGGAATAAGTTAGCAACCATCTTTGAGGTGAAGAATCAGACTAAGATACTGCATCTTCAGTCAAAATTTGACACCCTATCTATGTGGTTAGATGAGAAAGTTGAGGAGTTATTACATCGGGTGGTTGAGCTGCAAAAAATGTTACTAGCACTCGCTGAAAATGTAGAAGACAAGATTCTAGTTCCGATCACCTTGAGGGCACTCCTTTCGCAATTCTGAGTGTTTGTTAGGACACTGAATGTATACAAATGGAAAGTGACGTTCGAATAACTCGTGAACTTGTTGCAGTAGGAAGAGGCCATCAATTTAGTCCAAGATGAGGCCCAGGACAAAGCCATTTTCTCAAAATCCCATCATGTCTAGAAGAATCGGAAAGATCCCCTAGAGAAGAAAACACAAGCACATGAGAATCAATAGAAGCAAGCTCAAAATTCAAAGAGGTGGTGTCAAATCTGCAAAACCAACACTCACGACATTGATCACTGTTGGTACAATGGACTGAAACAAGGGTCTTTGAGTTACTCAATCCCATCTAAGCAAGATGATTTTCAAAATTCAAAATGACATCCTTATCAAAGGAAGTAGAAGAGACATCTCACAACCCAACAAGATAATGACTCTGATGAGGAGACACCAGAAGGAGCCAATTGTGGTAAGAACCTTGTGCTAGTCTCCTAGACTTCGTAACCCATGAAGAGAGTTTGGTTGATAGACTCGGGTGCCAGTAAGTATATGTCAGGCAACAAGAAGTTGTTTGATTCATTGAACAAACAACCCACTAGAGATCGGGTTTGAATAGCAGATGACAAAGAGTACATTGCAGAAGGAATAGGCCAGGTCACTATTCCTCTCGGCACAAGAAAATGTACATTTACAAAGGTATTGTATGTTCTTGGTTTAACTACCAACCTCTTGTCAGTCAGTCAGCTCCTAAATCATCATCTAAATGTAGAATTTCTTGTTCAAAATGGCATCAAATCATGCTTGATCTCGAGAGAAGGTATGGTTATTGTGAGAGATTTTCTAAAAGATAATTTATTTTCTTTAGATATTGTTTCATCTTCTACAATAGCTTTATCTCCCTCAATAGTAGAATCTACTACCCTGTGGCATTACCGATATGGTCACTTGTCTGTTGGATCTTTGAATTAGTTGAGCTCAAAAGAAATGATACATGGACTTCCCAAATTGTTAAGTTCCTTTCTTATTTACCCCAGATTTATCACAAGAAAACAACACATGGATCTGTTTAGGGTGAGCACCTTCCATTCCAAGTGTCATCTGGAGGTAGTTCATACCGATCTAAATGGACCCTTTCCTACTTCCTTTTCAGGATACCAATACTTCCAACTCTTCATGGATGACTACTCTCAAAATATGTGGGTTTTTTTCTTTAAAAAAAAAGAGTGAGGCTCTTCACCATTTCCAGATCTTCTATCAACGTGTTGTGAAAGATACCAGACAACCTATTCTTCTACTCCGCTTAGATTTAGGGGGGGAATTTACATCAAATAAGTTCTTGGAATTCCTAAACCAACAAGGCATTAAGAAGAACCTGACTACTCCCTACACACCCAAGTAAAATGGAATTGTTGAGCAATGCAATCACATAGTGATGGATATGGCTTGTTGTATGTATCAACAACAAAGCTGGAGCATCAATATTGGGCCGAAGCAGTACAAAAAACTGTTTATCTTCTCAACATGGCACCGAAAAATATTCTACAAAATAAAATGCCAAAATAGGTATGGAGTGGTTGAAAGCCATAAATTTCTCATTTACGATTATTTGGTTGCACAACATACATGCATGTCCCAGCTTAGAAGAGAAAGAAATTCCAGCCAAAAACACTCCCGTGCATCCTACTAGACTATAACACTACCTCGAAGGCATACCATCTCATGGATCCTGAGACAGAAAATATACAAGAGTCAAGATGTGGTTTGTGACGAGTCATCCTCTGACTCAGCAGTGCCAACAAAAGAACGATTTCCAACCACCGCGCACTGACTAGTCTCCAAATCAAATGATGGGCCAGAGGAGACTGCTCATAGAAAAGATGAGATGCAAGGGGAGCTTTATGTTGGCATTAGAGAACTGGAGAATGTTACTCTGTATCCATCCTCACGTCAACAAAATAATTCTTCACAAAAGCAACAGAGTTCTCATCTGAAATGGGTACAAAGCTCCATCAAAGACTCTCATTTGCAATAACTCTCGGATACTTCATCCAGAGTCAAATGAGGAGTCAAACAAGAAATGAAGTAAATTTTGCACTCATGAGTTCACTGATTAATAGCTCTGAGCCTGATAATGTTCATGAAGCACTCAGTCAACCTCATTGGAATTAAGCCATGGATGTAGAATATGACTCACTCATGCAAAATCAGACGTGGAAACTTGTTGATCTTCCTGTAGGGAAGAAACCCATAGGCTATAAATGGGTTTTCAAAACAAAATATAAGGCAAATGGATTCATCAAAAAACATAAAGCATAACTTGTAGCAAAAGGATATGCTCAAAAATAGGGCATTGTCTATGAAGAAACCTTTGCACCCACTACGAAGATCAATACCATCAGAGTAGTTTGTGCACTAGTAGCACAAAAAGGATGGATACTTCAACAAATGGATGTCAAGAGTGCTTTCCGAAATGGTGATTTGAAAGAAGAAGTTTACATGACTGAACCTGAAGTATTTATTGATGAAGAGCATCCTAAAAAGGTATGTCATCTCATCAAATCATTGTATGGACTAAAGAAAGCTCCAAGGGCATGGTATATCAAGATAGATGATCACCTTTTTTAGCATGGGTTCACTCATAGCCCCTTAGATTCAAATTTGTATATAAAGAAGGTAGGAAAAGAAATTGTCATTCTTGTTGTGTATGTGGATGATCTTGTGATCAATGGTAGTTCAGAAGATCAGGTTGATATTGTGAAGAATGATCTCAAAATAACCTTCGACACGACATATTTGGGGCTACTACATTACTATCTTGGCTTGGAGATATGGCAAAAGAAGCATCACATTTTTTTTCTTCCAGATAAAGTATGCTAAGAAACTCATAGAAAAGTACAAAATGTCCAACTATAAACCTATATTCACTCCCATGGAAACATGTTTGAAACTTTCATGATTCTAGGACTCACCTCAAGTAGATGCTACTATCTAAAGACAATTTATTGGAAGGCTCATCTACTTGAGATATACTAGACTAGATTTATGCTATGCTATCAGCTATCTTGCCAGGTTCATGCAAGAGCTGAAGAAATGTCACTGAAATACATCAAAGCATGTTTTGAGGTATGTTCGAGGTACAGTTGATTATTTTCTGGAATATAAGAAGAATGATCAATTCTTCTTACAGGGATACGTTGACTCAAACTATGCCGGATTTGTTGATGACATGAAGTCAACTACAAGATATATTTTTCATCTTGGACCTGGACCTATCTTGTGGATAAGCAAGAAGAAGAATGTTGTTTCTATTTCATCTACAAAAGAATATCACGCCGCACGAGGAGTTGTGTGTGAAGCGATATGGTTACATCGC